>JAEQBA010000976.1:39722-322889 GCA_019434445.1 Phalangium opilio | reverse complement strand
CAAACCAAACCAACCTAACCAAACCAAACAAACCAAACCAAACCTAACCTAACCTAACCTAACCTAACCTAACCTAACCTAACCTAACCAAACCAAACCTAACCTAACCTAACCTAACCTAACCTAACCTAACCTAACCAAATAAATTCTTACATTCTCGACACATAGTCAAATGAATCCCTCGTAGATCCTGGATGTTCTTCCACATGCCGTTTTAAAGCTGCTTTGAACTTCCTATCCCGAATATCTTGGTCATCAGGCAGATGATTATGCGATTGGGTCAAACCAAACTCATTGCCCGACATAACTCCCGGCCCCGGCAATCAGAAACAACACATTGCACGTACGTTTTATCTTTTACGGTCTTATTCTTTTTATAAACGAAGCGGTTACACACAATAACTTTGGCGTCAGACCTTAATCCCTCAATTTCTTCAATCTCGTCCATGATGATAACAATACTGATAAGCAACACCATCGAGTTCTTCATTTTATAGAAATTTGCCATTCCGTTTTATAGTTTTTTATATAAAGTTTTTTATTGAAAGTTCAAACGGTGCTCTTTTCAATTATTTTTTTAAACTCATCCTCCCTATTAAAATAAAATGTATGGCATTATCACTTAGTGCGCTCTTCAATTTGCGCTATAGTTCTTTAAAATAAGAGTTTTTTTATTTAAAGTTCGAACCATGGTCTTTTCAATTATTTTTTAAAACTCATCCTCCCCATTAAAATTTATGTTTTTTTTTGGAAGTCAAAAATATCTGGAAAATTGGGTGCTGTCGATGTCTGTCTATTCCTCCCCCATTCCAATGGATTATTTTTCCTACGTCATTTTCATGTAGATTTTTTAAATTTAAACACCGGTTCTCCTGGTATATCGCCATCAATTTGACAATTCTTGAAAAACCTCAATAGTAGACAATTTATCATTGGGTAGAATATGAAAATTGTACAATGCAACACGAAAAAACTTCGCCCTTCACAAACTATGTTTTCGACTCTAATGACGTTCGACATAGTTCCGTGTCGACCGTATTCCGATTTTGTTATTTTCAACCTAATTCCATTCGATACTAATCAAATTTGTCAAAATGTGGTTCGCTGCTAATCCTAAGGAAGCGAATTTTTTCGACTTTAAGGACGTTCGATACAATTCCTTTCGACTCTAGGTTAAATTAGTAAATTGAAGGAGCAACTCTCTATTCGACATTAATCCATTCGATACTATTATGCGACCCCTCAGTACCTGCTGTCCGCCGCTCCTCTGGTCTTCTCCCCAAGATTGGATCTCCGCGGACGTATTACAGCCTCTCTACTCGACTCACCCCATTCATGATTTCGTATTTTTTTGTATTTGTTTATTTATTGTTTTTTTTTTACATTTAATTCCCTTCATTATTTTTTCACGCCGGGTCGGCTTCTTCTTTCGCGGGGTGCTGTAACGCGATAAGCGGACGGACCAACAACACGGACCTCATTAGAATCCGCTCGGGGGCTTAACTCCCAGGGGGGCAACTTGTTTATCCTTTTAGTATAAAAGGACCCCAAAAACTCTCCCGAGAGAGACTTCTCTCTCTGCAGGGTAAGGCAAGAGGTGGACAGACGCTGCAAAAGCGAAGCCCCTTAACCCTAACCGGCGCGATCGCCAGCTGCAAAAGCTAGCTCCGCCGACCCCTTCGCTATAGCCGGAGAGGGAAGAGTAATACCCGCCGCGCAGTTTCTTAGGCCATCCGGCGCTATATAACCCCGCGAGTAAATAACTTTAAACTTGTAAATAAATATATTCTTTGGAAATAAAGCTCGATTCATAGAATCTATCGCCTCCTCTTTTACCTACGTAACAATATACAAAGCGTTAAGTTGTTTTCTAATTGAATTATCTTTTTTTTACATTAATATTACCAAACTTATCAAGTTCTAATCACTTAGCCTAAAAGCATTTCTAATAAGCTAGTATCAGATTCAACGTTGAAAATTTTGTTTTGAAGAAACAAAAACCGAGAAAAACCTAAAACCCTCTGTTGATTTGCTGGAGACTCATATCACCTTTTAACTTAAAGCCACAGTCAGAGTGAATAATGTTGATCCTGAACGTTAGATTCGAAATTGAAATTTTATTATTTTTGCGAGGAAAGTCAACCTAAATTACAATTAAGAAATTCAAATGAACTAGTAACTCAAATGGCTATGTTATAGGTGGAAGTTTTTATGTGAAACAAAAGGAGAAATGAACTGCAAACAGAGCTTATTGATACAAAAAAAACAGAAGTAAGTTTAGTTGGCTACTCTAGATCAAAGGAGTCAATGCGAGAGTGAAAGGTTTTAGACAACAATCCAGTCTTGAAAACAAATAACTTTGTATAAAATGTAGTTACAGGAAACTGAGGAAAGGCAATTATCTTGATTTAACCGAAATACGTATCCAGTTCCATTTCCCTGAGAGCTCACTCAGAGCTATTTCAAAGATCAAGGTCAAGACGAACAGCATGATAAAAGCCGCGTATACTACAAACATGACGCTGATATCACAGGACGTCTTTGAAAATTCCATGCTTCCTTTTTGGATTGGGTGTACCTCGTATGAGCAGTTCCCGGTAGAGCAGTTCTAGAAATAGCAGCCGCGATTCCAAAAAGACAGCGGCGTTTTTCAAAACTGCTGTTTTAGAAATAGCGGCTGCTGTTTTAGAAATAGCGGCCGCTGTTTTAGAAATAGCGGCTGCTATTTTGGAAAATAGCAGTGTTTGTCTTCAGTTTCGAGTATTTCTTAACAATACAGTTATATTCGTTGGTTTCGAAAACTACCTTTTTCTGTGATCATTTAGTCAGTAATATGACCTACTAACGGATCGTGTTTTTAAAGTACACTTAAATATTACACTATTCTTCAGGCTGTATCAGTTTACAATTCTAATACCAGAATTGAAAATATTTCAAGAAAGCTTATTTTATTTCGGAAGTAGATAATTGTAAAGAGTAATTTTTTGGAAAAGGCATATTATTATTTGGGAAGTGAAATATGACAAACAACAATATTTTGGAAAAGGAGTAAAATTGTAACACCTTTTCCAAAATATTACCAACCTAAGTCTAACCAATCAAAACAAAACCTAAAAAACCCAACCGAACCCAACCTAACCTAACCTAACCTAACCAAACCAAACCTAACCTAACCTAACATAACCAAACCTAACCTAACCTAACCTAACACTATTGGGGGTTCAAATAATCAACTCGAAGCTAACCATATCTGACCTAGTTCTATTTAAGTTCATATAACACAGCGTACACCATAAAAAAGAGCAGTCGTTTTTCGCATTCCTGTTTTTCTGCTCTTTAGAGAACTGCTGTAATGGTACGCCGCGTTTACGAGAACCGCTGTAATGGTACGCCGCGTTTACGAGAACCGCTGTATCGGTAACTGTTGTAACGGGTAAACTGCCATTTCGGGAAACCGCTATTTAGGGAACTGCTGATATGAGGACCGCTATTATGGAATCCGCTCATACGGGAACCGCTCATCTGAGGGCTTCCTTTTGGATTAGGTATTTCGAGGACCATTCATTATTCAGGAGAGTAATCGCTGGTACTTTATCTCTAGTTTCCCAATAAGTCATAATTCTGCAATCGGAATAGCAGACTTACAATATCAATGAGGCAGAAAGGGGCACGGGAAGCTGGCGTCACATTGAAGTCGCCTTCAAGAGTGCGCTAGCTCGGCCTTTCTATCACAACATTTTACAATTAATTGACTCAAAATTGTAATATTCCTGGGTTGCAGGTTTCCCCCAGTGTCGGTTTTATCCACGGTTTAAACCGGTTAAAACCGTCCTGGGAATAACCTCTTTTCCCCAGTTTTGTCCCAGTTGCAGACTGATATTAAACTTTTCCTTTCCAAAAAAGAAAGACAAGGCGCGTTTCATAGTTTTAAGGTGCATTTTCATGCTCGCTAGTAGCGGGCAAAACACACTAAAAATCCGCTGTCGCTACACGCTTGAGTCGTTTTCATGCTCGCGAAAGCAGAAATATTCCGCTGAAAGTTTAAAGCTTAAGCGGATTTTCTCTCTCCGCGCCGATCAAATCGAAACAGATATTTCCCGCTTTAGCTTTTCAAATCCGCTAAAGCTCAACACCACGTGACTTATTTCAGCCATTCAGAGCGATTCTAAAATATAGTTTTTGGCCTCCCCGCACAGACATGGCGCCATCTGGTAACAAATGAGCAAGCATGAAAATAAAAAACGCGTATAGCGGAAGCGGAAATCCAAATAATCTAGCTGTCAAAAATGCCCGCGAAATTTGAAAGCTTACGCCGGATTTGCCCGCTACTAGCGAGCATGAAAATGCACCTTTAGACTGTTAGTTCTAGTTTCACTTTTATATTTAAAAAATGCATCTACTATTATTGAGTAAAATGCGAGCCGCATAGAAAATATTTTTTAATTATTATTGAAATTAACTGTCATTAAATTAAGATTAATTTTAAATAAACTCTCAATATAGTTAATAGTAATAGAACCACAGCCTGAGATACAGGATGTCTCATGCCTGTGTTGTAAGCTAGCAGCAGAAGTAGGCGCCAGGGTTTAAATTTAAAATTAATCACCTCCTTTTATCTAACGTCAAAATAAAGAAGTCATAATCGGAAGCTGGGAGAGATCTGTTGCCTGTAACAAAAAGAGCGCCTAGTTGCTATTCCTTTAGTAGTTTCTCTGTTGCAAGAGAGTTTTCAAAGATTTTTCGGCCATAAATGGTATTGCTACAGTACGACAGGCGGAAGAGATCCACCACCTACAACGGACCATTTGTAGCCAAAACGGACAGGCTCAACCTTCCGTTGCGGATGTCGAAAGGCTCGTAATGAGCAAAGTTCCGTCGCATGCAAGCTAGCGCAACGCCACCCTTCCGGATCGAGTAAGATTCGAAGATATCACTGCTTCAGGGACAACATATCCATGTCGCAACTGTGGACGATCCGACCGGCACAACCGCTTGAACTGCCCTGCTCGCAACATGACATCAGAAAGAATTTATAATAGGGAGTGGACACTGAGGAATATTATGTAGCTCAAAAATCACGTGATCAACAAAACTGGCCAGGTCTATTTTCGGTACTATTTTGTGTGGCCCCTCCCTCTAGGGTGGGTCTAGAATGTTGCGGGAGGGTCTAGGGGAGATGGACACTACCTTTTTAGGGAAAGGGAAACATCTGACTTAAAATAACTTCAATTGGCGCCAGTGGCACTCGAAATCGCAAACCCTTATTGGTTAATTGTACAACCAACAGTGATTGAGGGCAAACTTTAAAATTAAAGGAGAGTCATGTGACCGGAAATTTACCTGGCCAGTTTTAGCGTCGCAGCCTATTTGTTTGAGCTACATAGTATTTAGCTGTCAAGGGCAAGAGCTTCCACTCCCTATTATAAATTCTCTCTGATGACATGCCGCAACTGCGACCGACGAGGCCCTTTTTCATGAGTTTGTCGCTTCGCACCGGCACGTTTCACTCGTGAAATAACGTCAGACCTACCAGTAAACACGACGCGACATCCACCGCCCGAAACAGTTCCTGGCACCGTCGTACCTTCAGAAACCACTCATGACGTCTTTCTGGGTGCACTTTCAGAACAGTCCACCTGCAACAAATGGGTAGTGTCCATAAAAGTTAATGAATCCCCAATAACGTTGAAAATAGATACTGGCGCCGATGTCAGTGCTACCCCGGAGGCAATGTTTGAAGCATCCATCCGAGGTCTGCGGGTGGAAAAATCGAGCCGGCGGCTATTTGGTCCTGGCAAAGCTCAGCTCAATTGCAGGGGTATGGAGGCAGTGACGACGAATTGGGGTGACAGAACCGTCAGCGACAACATATACATAATCCAAGGACTGCAGCTCCCTCTGCTGAGTCTGAAAGCTAGTGAAGATTTACGTTTGCTGCAGAGACTCGACGAAAGTAAAATCCAGGAAGTCTCACACCGATATCATGGCAGAGTTTCCTGCTCTTTTTTCGGGTTTGGGATGCATGGCTCAGGCGCACAAGATCAAATTAAAGCCAGGAACAGCGGTCTTCTCAATTGACTCGCCCAGGCGAATTGCCCCACCGTTGATTGACAAAGTCAAGGAGGAGTTGGACAAGATGATCGAAGGCAAAATCGAAGAAACCACGAAGTGGTGCTCACCAATGGTAGTCGTTCTAAAGCGCGAAGGAAGTCTTCGTGGATTTCACCGAACAAAATAACCGCTTTTAACGAGAGCGTTTACTAATCCCATCGGTCGACCATACGTTGGGACAGTATTCAGGAGCAAAAGTCTTTTCGAAGCTGGACTGCAACTGCGGATATTGGCAAGTGCCGATCCATCCAGATTCTGTTCCGCTGACGACGATTTTAACACCATTCGGAAGAATTGTTTTAAGGGCCTGCCTTTTTGGCTTAATTCAGTTTTGGAGCACTTCAAGGTACCAAGAACGCGGTCATCCATCAAGACGACATTCTTGTATGGGACAGAAACCGACAAGAACACGACAGTAACTTAACGAGGGTACTTCACCGTTTGGCAGACAACGGGATTACTTTAAATGAAAAGAAATGCCAATTTGGAGTTACCCGTGTCGTCTTCCTGGGGCACGTACTTGAACCTGATGGAATCAGTTCAGATCCGGAAAAGATTCGGGCTATAATCTAAAAGCCCCCACCGACCAACGTTTTTAACGTACGACGAATCCTGGGTATGGCTAACTACTTAGGAACGTTTTTACCAAAGATGGCAAACAATCTACATCCGTTGACAATCCTGCTAAGCAAAAAGAACGCTTGGACATGGGGCCCATGCTAGGACAAGGCGTTAAAATATCCGAAGGTGACGTTGACGAGCCAGCCAGTCTTCGGTGTCTACAGAGAGAATTTATAATAGGGAGTGGAAGCTCTTGCCCTTGACAGTGCTAAATATTATGTAGCTCAAACAAGTAGGCTGCGACGCTAAAACTGGCCTGGTAAATTTCCGGTCACATGACTCTCCTTTAATTTTAAAGTTTGCCCTCAATCACTGTTGGTTGTACAATTAACCAATAAGGGTTCGCGATTTCGAGTGCCACTGGCGCCATTTGGAGTTATTTTAAGTCAGATGTTTCCCTTTCCCTAAAAAGGTAGTGTCCATCTCCCCTAGACCCTCCCGCTACATTCTAGACCCACCTTAGAGGGAGGGGCCACAAAAAATAGTACTGGAAATAAACCTGGCCAGTTTTGTTGATCACGTGATTTTTGAGCTACATAATATTCCTCAGTGTCCACTCCCTATTATAAATTCTCTCTCACAGAAAAAAAAGTGTTTAGAAACTAAAAACTTGCCTAAACACGACAATGCAACAGATATTTTATCATGTTTAAAAACACTCATGTTTAAGTAAGAATGGTGTTTAGGTTTGCAACACCTCATGTTTAGGTTCAAAATGTGTTGATCGCTTATCATATCTAGTATTTAAACATGTTTAAGGTGGTATATGTCATGTTATTATATTATAATGCTTAGTAACAAGACGTGTTTACACGATTATATGCCTAGTTGTATAACATGTTTTCAGGATTACATGTTTGGGTTTTAAACATGACTAAAGGTTTATAAGCTTAGCTTCCTATCGTGTTTAAGGGTTTAACTTTATAAGCTTAGTGTTAAAAATATTTGCAGGTTTATCTTGAAATATTTTGAATTGTGTTACGACGTGCGTCGGTTTAAATACATAAGTTAAAATAATTCCTGCGAAATAAGATACATAGTTTTCAGAAAAACCCGTGCCGCTACTAGTGGGTAAACAGAAAATTTCCATTGAACTTCAAATTAGCTTTATTTAAACACTTCAGTAGCATTGCGCCGAATCCCATTCGACCGTAAAACCCTCACTTTGGCGGATTTACGATGCTGTCCAATGGGACAATCCCATTGCTCCGAAAAACCCGCACTTTGGGTTTTTCCCGATGGAATGCAAATTAAATTAACTTAAAACAATTTCCGGCCTACGTAAAATGAACACTAGATCCAAACATTTTCTAAATTATTATTCTATAACTAAGGATTATAAGAACGAAATAGTAACAAATCAGCAAAATATGACATAATAAAACCAATTGCTAATATTGATTTATTTTTTTATGTTATATTCCGTCCCAAAGAGGAAGAGACGTACTTCTATAACCAAGCCAAACCAAACCTAACCGAACAGTAACGTTTTGGAAAAGGCATATTATTTGAGAAGTCAATGAAGATAAACCTTAATAATTTGGAAAAGGCGTAACAATGTTAGATGATTTATAAAATATTACTAACCTAACCTGGATTTGAAAAAAAAAGTTTTTTTGGACGAAAGTGTTTTTGTTTAATGCGTAACCCGAGTCCAATTTTCACTTTTCTGTATACTATTATATTAAATATTTAGAAAACACGGTGTTGAAAACTTCCCGAGGTCGTTTTTCGTTTTGCCGCTCTTTAGAGCTGGAAAACGATTGTTCCGACCTCTGCTGGTCGGCTGGCTGGAAATGTTGTGACCTGATGAATTTTGTCATAAATGAACATTTCGAATTTTAAATTTCCCGCGAATTTTCAACTTGAAATTCACCCGTAGTCCACGTTACACCTCATAGGTGGGGTAACGTATTTTATTTCAATTGAAATTATTTTTCTGTCGGTGCGGGGCCTCGAACCTGCGACGTGCCGATCCATACTAGACGCCAGTGAAGACGCCGAACACTCTACCGATCGACCCACGCTCGCTTAGTACTAAACCCGAGTTAAGTTAGACTGTAGAGTAGAGAGAGGTAGAAGTATGTGGATCCCCCACCCACCCTCCCCTCCCCTTCCTGACGCGCGCCAACCAGCTGCAGCTGGATTTTGTAAGTGGGAGAGGAGAGAGAGTAGAGAGAATGACTGCCTAGCGCCCGCCAATAATTTTTAGCAATGTGATTTAAATCAATGAAACATACTCATTTAAAGTTAAATAATTATAATTAGCTAATACGATTATTATATTTAAAAAAAATATATTATTTAAGTAATAAATTTAACGATAGTTGTTGAGAGATTCAATAGAGGGCAACATGAGATGTCATAAATACTAGTTTGTTTTTGTTGTCTCTCTGCCTCCTATATTGCAAGGTCCAAGGCTTAACGGATGATCGATGATTAGATAGTTTAATCAGTTGTTTAAATGTAACTTAATCCCGGCGATACCATTAATGACAAACGCAATCAACATACTCATGGTTATTAAAGTTAATTAAATTGAATTGCTCAAAGATAATTATAAAATTAAATCAACAACTCAACTATCTGCTCAACGATAATTAGGCTAGTTTTTAACTTTTTGTCAGTTTTGCTGTTTATTTAAACGTAATTAAACAATGGTTAAATACTGCAGCGTGTATGGGTGTAAATTTCCACGCGACGTTAAATTGTCGAAACAATGGGATATAGCTTTAAAAATGGGTAAACCACACACCAAGTCCATGGTTGTCTGCTCCCTTCATTTTAAATTAGAGGATTACCGCCTTCAACCGAAATATGAACATTCAGGTATGTTTTAAGCGTATAATATAATTAATATTAATTTAAAACCAATTATAATAAGAGTTATTATTGTAGATAAGTTAAGCTACCCTCCCAGACTTAGACCCTTGGCTGTTCCTTCCAAAAAACTCCCGTTAAGGAAACATGATCAACAAAAGTTCAAGGCTAATGGGAGATTGGAAAGACTGAAAAAAGGAATCAGCTCTCACAATCTCCAACTTTGCATGCAAGTGAAACAGCTGAAATAAATGGACCAGCAGACGCAGAAATTCTAGCTGAAAGATTGGGGATTGATGCTGTTCAACAAACTACCGAGGAAACTAAGACCGACAAATGCACCACTCCAAACCCCAATGATAAATGAGGGTTGCCACGGGTCAGGGAGAACCTGGAAAACCTGGAAAAGTCAGGGAATTTGAAAATGGGCCAAAAAGGTCAGGGAAAAGTCAGGGAATTTTATTTTAGTAAGTAAAATTTCTGGGGATAAGTCTTTATTGAAAGAGTAATGAAAGTTTCTTCTCATCCTCTCTTAACACAGAAAACTCTAGAGCAATCCTAAAAAATGTCTAGAATTGTTTTTGTAAAGTTAATGCTCTCTAAAGAAATCTACCAGACTGTTATTTATAGTTAAAATGTTTCTTGATCATTTGGTGAAAAATGTTTCTTAATCGTTTTGGTGTGAAAAAAACATTGGAAAACTTAAATGTAGAGACTATATTTAATTATAAGCACTTAAAACGTGCTGTAAACATTTACACTTTCGGCCTAAAAGTTCAGGGAAAATCTCAGAAAAAGGTCAGGGAAAACCTGGAAAAGTCAGGGAATTTGGTTTTGAATATTCCGTGGCAACCCTGTAAATGCATTATGGTCAACACCTTGGAAAATCATACATGTTATGTTAATGCTTCTAATGGAATATTGAATGCCACCTCTATAATTTCATTAACAGGATTACAAAGTACTGGTCTATTTGATGCCATCATTAAAAATATTAACAGTAAATTCATACCCCTTTTTCATGGACAAATAAGGTAGAGAGGGCCAAGAATGGGGGAAACTACGAGTCTCGAGATAGGGTATTTTTGACACTCATGAAACTAAAACTTGGCATTTCATTCACCGCTCTATCAGCTTTGTTTGGAATAAGTAAAGTTCAGACCTCAAATCATTTTAAATTAACTCTTACGCAGTTCCCAAGCTTGTTAAAACCCGTGAAAAAAATGCAAATAAATAATGAACCCAAGACTCCTGAAATTTTGTAAAACAATTTTATTTAATAAATTTGTAAGATTCTATCACATTTTAAGGAACTTAAAAATATCACTTCAGCCTTATTTGCGCCATTACATTCCGTCCTTTTTATTCCATTTCAAATAATTTGGAATGTAGTAACTAAAATAAGCAAAAAAACCTTTTAAAATAAGTAATTCATAATCTTGGTAAAAGATTGTTAATAAATTTTTGGTCTTTAGGCACATCAATAACAAAACAGTCATCTTCCAGTTTAGAATAAATTCCAAAATGACAACTTTGAAGTCCTAAAAGGGCCAAACTAAGTTGCACTTGCCCATAATATATTTGTTAGGGTTTCAAAGAAAATGTTCCATCTTTCTTGATTACGTAAGGAGTTTTCTTGAGGACTGTTTCTAAGTTTCATTTTTCACCAATGACTGGACACTTCATTTCGACCAAATTATCGTTGACTATTCCGTCAGGGGAACACCCCAAGAATGGATAAGAAGGGTTGATTTCAAAACCAATCTTCGGTACTTTTAAATTAGACTTTTTTAAAGCAACAAGTGTTTTTTTTCGTTTGTAATTCCATACTGTGTGAATTCATTTCCCTTAAAGTTTGACTGAAGAGCTTTTTGAATTTTTTCAGTAGGATCTTTTAGAAAATATGTGTAATACTCGTAGCAATTTTGACAAGAGAGAGAGCAACAGGTACTAAACAAAACGAAAACAGTATTACCAATTTTTATACTCATGTTATGACCAAGGCTTAAGAGTTTACATAACTAATCTGGATAATATTAGGGTGATTAGGTTTTCAACACTTACCATTTTTGAAAATATTCTCTTCTGAAAATTTCGAGTACTAATTTTCATTTGGCACTGAATTATAAGTTTAAACGTCACATACACTGCCGCTCTTGCTACAGGTCTCAGGCCTGCCATTTTTTTCCCCTAGATCAAGCTTCGCGTTTTCTCCGGACGGTGGCACTAGTGAAACTTTTCGTTCTAGGCGCGGAATCTGGCAGCTCTGAACTAGGTAAATTTTGGTCCAAAAAGGGAAATTTTAAGGGTTAGAAAGGGAAATCGCATTTGTCCCACCTGGCATCACTGCTTTGAACATCCTTTCCTTTGACCTTTGTTCTCTTGCGAACTCTGCGTTTAAAGGCTGTGGAAGATTTCTTATGCTTTTTGTGAATTCGAATTGAAAACTTATTGTTCGAAATAAGTATTTGTTTTGAATTTTGTTACCATAGTTCTCATTTTTTATTAGGCCTATTAATTTACCATTAATTATAGTTTATTTTCAGAATTAACTTTAAGTAAGTATTTCTTTGAACGGGTAGTTTTGTCATATATTTTTATTTGTTAGGCCTATTTACGGGTAAACTAAGATTGTTTTCAGGATATCTAACAAGTCATGAACTAAGTTAGGACATTTTCAACGGTCTGAAATCAAAATTGACTTTGTGCCGTTTAACTCGGCTGTTATACAAATACGAGAGAGTTCAGAAATGGCATCTAATGTGAAAGAAACATCAGCCGAAAAGATGAGAAGGCTACGTTTGAATCCAGAATACAGAGAAAGAGAAAAAGCACAAAGACTAGAGAGATATGCGGCAAGAAAGAAGCTAGAGAGGCAGTTGGTGTTCGAATCTCCTACTCCGATTTAAAACGTCGAGATTTTAAATCCTAAATATCAGTATTTTTTCGTCTTTTGTCTCGAAATATTTCTTTCGTGTGTTGTCAGCACGCTTAAAACTAGGTTATAGATTACCGCAAAATCACTCCAGTATAGGAACCAGGGTCGTGCTGAGAACCAAAGCTAGAACAAATTTTATTCTACAGGGCCGGTAGGCCCTTGTAGATATGACTTGATACTCTTCTTTAACGTTAAAGCAAAATTCACATGCTTTTTCCAATTTTCCTATGGAGATTAACATGGGGTTTTTCGTGATTTTTAACCACCTCTAACTGAAAAACTACAGCGAAGTTACTTTTCGGAATACTCTTAATTTAACAATTAAGTATTCAGGGTGTGCGATCGGCTAGTTTAATCAGAAAAAATTAAGTCTAAGTATGTTAATTTTAGTTAATTACAGAAGTAATTGTTTCGACCATCGTGATTGGACATAATAATAATGCTAGAGCTCTTCGAAAACTCAGATTAACCAAGTATCTATGGTGTAGTGGTTATCACGTCCGCTTTACACTCGGAAGGTCCCAGGTTCGAGCCCTGGTAGATACATGACTTGACTATCGTTATTGGACACAATAATAAGCTAGATCTCTTCGAAAACTCAGAATAACCAAGTGTTCATTGTGTAGTGGTTATCACGTCCGCTTTACACGCGGAAGGTCCCGGGTTCGAGCCCTGGTAGATACATGTTTTGACCATCGTGATTCGACATAATAATAAGCTAGATCTCTTCGGAATCTCAGTATTACCTGGTATGTGTAGTGTAGTGGTTATCTCGTCCGCCTAGATACATTTCTTGACCATCGTAATTGGACATAATAATAAGCGGTAAAGAAAACATAATTACTCAAAATTTAATTACATTAAGACTGAAGCGACAGATATTATATAAAAACGTCTTGGTTTGGACCAAGGCCGAAAAAACAAACGATATGTGTGAGGTTTATCAATTGACTGAAGTTTCAGATATTGAAATTTTTTCTAGTTATTTTTATACACTCAATCCTTAATCAATATTTAATTCAATCAACTGATTTTACTGTTAATCGACCTAGTCCCTCTAAATTAATTGAAAAAATTACATATCTACGCTTTTTCAAGAACAATTACATTTTCCGAAAACATTTTATCATGAAATTAATTATTTTGAAGGGATTTCGTGTCGATGCTCACTAACTTGGGAGCATCTTGACCGACATAGTTTTAATTGTTGCTGGCTTGACAAATTTTCAAGTTTGCACCAAAAGAAGTTTAAATCTGTTTTAAGTTGTTGATAAGACTGTCGTTTAGAGTGAATGTCGTCTACTTAAGACAAAGCAACAAAGTTTATCCTGTGTGGTAAAGGGTAAAGATCACATGAACAGAAATACTTCTCAGACTTGTTATACTCATTTCCCGCGGAAATAATATGGTTAAACACATCATTCATTACTAGTTATGCCAAGAAGGTCACATTTAACTCCGACACCCCCTCCCTTCCTCTATTTTCCCAATATATGGCATTTTATAATCACCAGTGGTTTCAGTGTATGGGTCATCTGAGCTATCGCAACACGCTCAGCCAATATTACCATAGACTGAGTTATGACCAAGAAATTCTTAAGTACGGAAAAGGAAGTTCCAGTGCAACTTTACCATCAAAGAGGCGACAATAGAAATGTAGCATTTCGATATACGAAATTAAATGTATGAATTCGCGCAACACCCTTGTTTGGCATCCACGATCAAATATTTACATTTTCCATTCGAGTTATGCCAAAGTTCGCTTGCTTTTTATAGACATCCAGTAGAACATTTCAAATATTCAATACTGTATCCTCAAGATGATAAATTAATTTCATGATAAAATGTTTTCGGAAAATGTAATTGTTCTTGAAAAAGCGTAGATATGTAATTTTTTCAATTAATTTAGAGGGACTAGGTCGATTAACAGTAAAATCAGTTGATTGAATTAAATATTGATTAAGGATTGAGTGTATAAAAATAACTAGAAAAAATTTCAATATCTGAAACTTCAGTCAATTGATAAACCTCACACATATCGTTTGTTTTTTCGGCCTTGGTCCAAACCAAGACGTTTTTATATAATATTGAATAAGCTGCCGTCGAACATAGGGAGTTGCCAATCCTGTAAGCCTGAGAAAAATTTCCTCACTAAGTTTTTACTATCGCGGGTTTTAGAGGTTCGGAAAAGTATTGGTCCGACCCTGCCTGGCAGGCTGGGCGTCCCTTCAACCACATTTTTATTTATAAATTATTTCCTTACTAAGTTTTTACTTTCGCGGGTTTTAGAGGTTCGGAAAAGTATTGGTCCGACCCTAGCTGGCAGGCTGGGTCTCCCTTCAACCACATTTTTAGTTCTAAAATTGTTTTATACTAAATTAAAATATATAAAATTGTTTTTAAATTAACTTTTTTGGCACAAATATTATGAGATTTTTGTAAGTTTTTTCGGTTCCAGCTTCTCTGATTAATTAACGCTTAGTACGTCATAAACAAAAAGGAATGAGGTTGTTTTTGGCGGTAATATATATCGGGCCTGCCTTCTATTCAGTACGATTTTCTCTGTTCTTTATCTCCACCATCCGTTTCCGTGTCCCGTCTAGCGTTGTTCTTTAGGGCTTATGCAAATTACTTCATTTCTATTGCGTCAAGTTTCAAGAGAACATGACTCGGGGCTAATTCTAAGCGCTTGTTGCATATTGCTATTAGCGTGCAATCAATGAATAATTTTAGTACCCAAACGCATCAATTATCCCACAAATATTAGGTTTGCAACAAAAATATCAAGAAAATTGTTCCAGTTCATAGGACAGAAGTTGATTATTTACTTGTTTCATAATCTATAACCCATATCAAGCTAGATTATTTTTATTCATAATTGGAATGATATTTGATATTTAAAAGAAAAAAAAAATAACCGTAAAGTATATACGCCGGGGGCACCTTACAAAAAATTTTGCTAGCCAAGGCAAAACGTTAATATGGCCGGGGCCATCTTGTTTATTATCATCTTGTTGCATAGTTGTCAAATAGTGGCGCTTCCAAGGTAGTACGAATGTATTGAAAACGCTAATTTGGGGTCGCTAATTCGACAAATCGCGTCGTTTGAATTGTAAATACCAAACCCGCGGTTGGGCTAAATTCATTAGAAACTTTGCCGGGATTCGGTCTAATGGAATTCTGCGCAATGGGAATATAAATATTTAAACAAATCTAGCCGACCTGTTGGAAATGTTGTTCTATTATTAAAGCCAAGAAAGCTTATTTATTCTTCATGTCGAACCATCACTTTAAACATATATTTTGCTCAAAATTTGAGTAAAGGAAGTCCTTTTCTCAATATAAAATGAAAGTCATTGTGGCTAACATTATTAATATAGCCACAAGGTGTTAGATTATTCACCTTGTTGTAAAATATACCTCCACTTTTTAATTGTTTTTCTAAAATATAATTCTTCATAAAATAAAGATTTAAAAAATTTAAACCATATACCAACGTACTAAAAACATGTTACATTAAAAAACACCTGGCAAGCGTTGATGTTTAGCTTAGTGTTAAGATTATTCTGTGTTTACCTCTTAAACATGATAAAATAAGAAGTGTTTCTATTTGGAACACATTTTAAGGATCCTTAGAGAAACAGAGATGTAATTAGACATCAACATTGAAGAAATAAACATTACCTCACACCAATGTTTAACTTTAGAACATGTTCAGATGTTGCAAACCTAAACACTTTTTTTTCTGTGCTGGTCCAACCAGGCGGTGAAGTTAAAGTTATAGCTTATGCCTCAAGATTGTTAACAGCAACCAAAAGAGGATACGCTCAGATTGAAAAGGAAGCGCTAGCGTTGGCCTGGGCCTGTGAGAGGTTCCTTGACTACATATTAGGTCTGAAGATCACCTTGCAAACGGACCACAAACCTTTATGCTCAATATTAAAAACGAAACCGGTGGACGATTTACCTCCTAGACTACAGCGTCTGCGAATAAGATTAAAGAGATATTCGTATGACGTTCAGTACACCCCTGGACGGTTGCTAAACACAGCTGACACACTGTCACGAAACCGTTGAGCGATCTTAACGAAAACTATCCGAGGAAATTTCGACATATGTCCAGCTCGTGTTACAAAGCCTGCCTGCATCCGTCGCTCGCCTGGCAGAAATTCTGGGCAGTCAACTCCAAGAGCAGTCATGGCAGACGTTAAGAAGTTATTGCGAAAATTGATGGCCAAACAAAAAGAAGATGGCATTGGTAGTACAGGAGTACTACCCATACAAGGATACGATAACCATCCAAGAGGGTCTCTTAATGAAAGAAAGTCGTCTGCTGATCACATACTCCACGCGAGCCGAAGTTCTGGAGGGCCATTTAGGTATAAACAAGTGCAGAGAAAAAGCGAACCAATCGGTTTGGTGGCCAGGGCTATCACGCAACATAGAAGAGAAAGTTCAAAGCTGCAAAGACTGCTTAAAGGAAATACCGAACAGATACCAGCCACTGATTTCCTCGCAAATCCCGGATCGGCCATGGCAAATAGTCGCAATGGACTTGTTTTACAACAAAGGAAAATGGTATTTACTCATAGTCGATTACTATTCAAGGTATCCCGAACTAACCGAGTTAAAGAATCAGCGTGCATCGAAAGTCACCGAAGCGATTAAAACAACCTTTTCGAGGTTCGGCATCCCGGAGATTGTAAGAAGCGACAATGGACCCCAGTTTAACGCAACCAAAACGCTGGAATTTGCCAAATTCACAAAAAGCTATGGTTTCAAGACCATCACAAGCAGCCCAAGGTATCCACAGAGTAACGGTTTTGTGGAATCCATTGTGAAAACGATAAAAGGTCGTTTGAAAAATCTGGAAGACATACACTTGGGACTCTTGGCATACAGAGCAACTCCTATCGATAACGGATTTAGCTGAGCTGTTAATGAATCAATGTCTACGCACCACGCTTCCAACTAGCGCAGTGTCTTTGGAGCCAGCGATCCCACCAAAACGACTATTACAACACTATCAACTGCGCCAAGAAAAGCAGAATACAAATTATGATCGACACCATGGCGTCCGTGACTTACCCGAGCTTTCTCCTGGGTATCGAGTCTGGGTTAGGAAAAGTTTCTACGAAAAGCCAACGAGCCTAGGTCATTTATGATTGAGACAACAACGGGAATTATTTGCCTGAATTGATATCATCTAGTCCAAATTCCAGACCAGACAAACCAAAAACCAACCGGCGAATTCCAGGTCAACATGCACACCAACGGAATTAGTCAGCCATGGTTCATCGCCAGTAATCCCGTTCATGAAGAAGCCACAACTGTCAACTCGCCATCGAAGACGGAGGCGACAAGTATAAAGGAGCCACCCCCTTCCGAACAAAGCACCATCGGGAGAGAGAGTCCGTCCGCACCTAGGGATGGACAGGAGCCTCAACCTACTCCGCAAGGACCGAAACCAGAACGATGTGGCGGTAGCGAGAATAAAGCTGACAATACAGACAAAGTGGCGGACACCAGCCGTGCAGAACATAACAATACCGACAAAGTGGCAGACACCAGCCGTGCAGAACATGACAATACCTGAGTTATAAGGTCGGGAAGAGTAAGCAAACCACCTTCAAGAATAAATTTACAAAGAAAGAGAAAGAGAGGATGTGACGTAATGTAGGCTTATCATCTAAATGATCTTTGTATCTAGAGCTATAATTGATAAAATCACGTGATAACAGAATATAGATAAATAGCCAGGATTTGTTGTATAGGCAGTTAGTTAACGACCGCTTCACGGCAAGAAATGTATACTCTGTTTATCGTGTAAATAAATAATGAATAACTAATAGTGGGGTTCCAATTGTATTGCCGCTTGCATTGTTTGTAAAAAGCAATTTTTGATTTTGAACATATTAAATGGACCTTGCTCAGCAAGAAATTAATTGTTGACAAGTTTCTTGGGCCGTATTATGGGAGCTAGAGGGGGAGGAATTTTACCCTCCCCAAAGTGTGGTTATTATTTTCTATCTAAATAACTATTTAAGATAGAAACAAAACCTCAACGGCAATATGATTTGAATGATTACAGAAAATGCCTGAATTTTTTCAAGAATACAGTGGCGTTAGTTGGGGGGAGGCAGCAATTTGTTTCCACCTCCACGTCTTATTATATTCATAAATAGTCAATTATTTCTAATTTTTTCTTTTTGTTTTCCCGTTTGCAAATTAAAATAATATAAATTAGACCTGGATTATATTAGAAATATTTATTTTTACCCGCTTGTAACAATAATAAACTTTTGACGCCAGGTTTTGTCTACCCCCACCTAACCATAAGTAATTGCCATAGTAAAAGAAATCACTTTGTAGGTGAAATTTTTCGTTTAAAAATTGTATGAAAAAACGTAAAAAAGCTAAAAAAGAGATGAAAATTAGCAAAACGTAATATTAAATTATCGTTCAAATCAGTTTCCGACTCTTTCACGAACGTTTTCGGGAGATTGGTGCACTCTTGGGCACAAATACAGGCGTCGGTGCACGCTAATCCATTTTTGCGGCAAGAACAATTTCCCTTGCATCCGCTCTTACAGCCACATTTTACTAAATCCAGGATGGTTTCTGGGGCTGGAAGTTAAAAGCATGGAATTGCTTTGAAGGTGTAAGTTATTGTGTCTTTTTGCCACCCGAACTCTTGTGGGCACGGAATTTCAGGTTTACTATATCTTGCACATTTCCAAATAAAGGTTATGTAATGAGCCAGCAAGATGTGGGGTTTCATTGCACCTCTTGTGGGAAGAAGGTCGTCCCCTTGCAATCCGCGCGATGAGTAGAGTTTCCAGCGGACATCTTCAAGACTGTTCTCTTCCATCTTAGAATTTTGACTTTTCTCAGTTTCATCATTCTTCAATATTTCGCGTTTTTCTTTTTTAAGGCAAGACAAGTAATATTTTAAATCAAATGCAACTTCTGCAAGAGGGTCCTCTGAAGACGTAAGGGAACTAAGTCTGGATCTAATTCCATCATCTGTGATGTTTATCGCGATAAGCTTCGACTGCGAGCCCATGTTGGCTGTAGTTACTTCATGTACTAGTTCCTTTTCTTCGTTTTGACATAAAATACAAAGTTCTTTATTAAATCCTTCGATTCTATTTGCAAGTTTTGTTGTCGATTTTGATGTACCAGGTTGCCCTGGAAAATAACTCCGCTTGTATTACATGAACCCGAGTAAAACGAAGTCATTCTGAAACTTTAGATAAAAGATCTTACCTTTTTGAACTGCTGAATCGTTGACCGCTTTGGGATCTTCGTATTTCTTTTGAGCTCTTTGGATCTTCTGTTTGCTAGTTAGTTCTTGATAACAATTCCTATGATAACTAATACCCATTTCTAACAACTACGCAGTTTCTTTCTTTTTGTATAGATCAATTATTGAACTAAAATTTTCTCCATATTCTGATAGCACTTTCTATTATTTTACGTAAAGAAGCTACACTCGCGCAACCTAATTTGATTTTATTTCGTTTTTGGCAAATTATGCATGCAGAAAAATCCGTCTCTTTAGCTTGTACCGCCTTGTTATTGCATAAACCATACGAAACATCGGTTCCACTAAACTTTCCCAATTGTTGGTAATAGTTTTAGGTTTTATTTTTATTTCTTTGCCATTTTAAATATTGGGTTCCCACGCCAAAAAGGGTGTTTTTCGACATTAAACTCTTAGCCCCTTGCTGAAATTTTTACGACAATGATGCCCGAGGAAACTATAGCCGGAATAGGGATTTTATGATTAGGTCGGGAGTACGAATTTCAAAGCCTATCCAAGAAGTAATGCTCGCCTTTATTTTATATTACTAATATTAGTATTTTTCGTTTTTTTCTTTTTTGGATTAGTAAAGTGATATTAAATATGTCGCCTGACTTTCATCTAATAACCCTTTGCTATACGAGTGTCGCCTACGTAACGGCTATTACGAAGGCGAAGTTTACTAGAATAAAACTTAAAATGGATTATAAAATCTGAATAAACTGTAAAAAACCACGTTTAGGTTGGGGTACCAAAACTTTCACCTACAAAGTGATTTCTTTTAATATGCCAATTATTTATTGTTAGGTGGGGGTAGACAAAACCAACCTGGCGTCAAACGTTTATTATTGTTACAAGCGGGTAAAAATAAATATGTCTAAAATAACCTAGGTTTCATTTATATTACTTAAATTTGCAATCGGGAAAACCAAAAAAAATTTGCGATAATTGACTATTTAAGAATATGGCAAGACGTGGGGGCGGAAACAAATTGCTGCCTTCCCCCAACTTACGCCACTGCATTCTTGAAAATATTTCAGGCATTTTCTCTAATCATTCAAATCATATTGCCGTTGAGTTTTTTTTATATCTTAAATAGTTATTTAAAATAAAAACCACACTTTGGGGAGGGTAAAATTCCTCCCCCTCTTGCTCCCATAATACGGCCCAAGAAACTTGTCAACAATTAATTTCTTGCTGAGCAAGGTCCATTTTATGTTCCAAGTCAAAAATTGCTTTTTACAAACAATGCAAGCGGGAACATATTTTTGGACAATTGAAACCGTACTAGTATATAAAGCGATTGATTCGCAATAAATGATAAGAAAAGCCGCAATTGTGTGAACCTTTGGTGGAAGCCCTGCCATCGGGAGTCTAGACGTTTCTCATAACCCAAGCCGATCGCCAAGTACTTCTTAATCCTAACGATGGGAGTAGAAGTGAAAAATTGCTTTCTGCGAATAAGTTTGCTCCGACTTGTCAACTGCAAAACGGAGACATACACACACATACGCACATACAGAGACGTCCAGTGTAATACCTCTCCGTGACGTCGTTACTCGGAGTGGTAAAAACTTCTATTAATTATCTTAGTATGTTTTTGTCACAGAACTAGTAAAAGTACTAGTCTGTAACTTGACAATGTCAAGACACTACAAAAGAAATTCAGTGCGACTTTTAATAAGGCTACACAAATTTCTCTTCCAAAAAATTACAACATTTCACGTATGGTTAGAGGCATCATTTCTGTAACTAAATTGAATTATTTTGATTGAAGCACTTGTACTGTTTATTAGAGATTTAATTTAAAAGCCCTTTTGCATTCAGTAGTAATAGACTGATATATCTGTTTCAGAGCTGTGCTAATTAGCTGACTACTAATTGAATTAGAATTAGCAATTAGGAAAATATTTATGAAGTAATTAATTAGCCAATTAGCAATTAGATATAGAAACTAATTAAATTTAATTAGAAATTAGCCATTTATTTATCAAACTAATTAATTAGAATTACTAATTTCTAATTAATTACTAGTCTAATTAAGGAAAAAAAAGAAACAATAATTAAACATAAAAGTTTAAAAGTTTCCATGGATTTAGTACTTTGGTAAAGCAAAATTTAATGTTTTAATGCCATTGAAAAACGGGTACGGAAGCCGTGAAGTATTCACGAAAATGAGACAAGCCTCGAGCCTTCCGTCATGTTAAAATTTGTCTCATTTCTTCATTTTCTTGCCACAGTTCCTATAATGGACCATGAGTAGTAAATCCATGGGCACTGCTATAAATTCGAGTAGGAAAAAAAGTCGAAATTTCGAAATGGGACAGTTACGATTTACGAAATTTTCTACTAGTACTATTATTCTCTCACGTTTTGAGCAGCTGAAATATTTAGAGTAGCACTAAGGTTTCCTCGTCGATATAATAAGGCCGTTTTCATATTCAAATAGATTAATCAAGAGTTAATTCCTCGATTTTTAGTTTTTACTAAATTAAAAGATTAATTGGAAATCCAATTGGCTAATTAGTTAATCCTAAATCTAATTAAATTTTAATTAGATAATTACCTTTCCTATTCATAATAATTAATTAGAATTACTTCTCAATTAGCACTAAGGTAATTAAATTTCAATTACCATTTTCAATTAGTAAATGTTGCTAATTAATTAGAAATTCAATTAGCTAACTAATTAATTAGCACAGCTCTGATCTGTTTAAATGAGAACTCCAATAAATTAGCTTTTCTTTAAGAAACACGATAAGTTTTATTCAAGGCGATAAGATAATAGTAGATATATTAGTACAGGGTATGTTTTTACCTCTCCGAGTGACGATGACGTCACGGAGAGGTATTGCACTGGACGTCTCTGTCTGTCTGTCTGTCAGACCCCACGTGACCACGTTCGCAGTTTACAAATCGGAGCAAACAAATACCCGACTTCCGGAACGCGTTCGCGGTTCACGGAAATTTGGCCATTCATCTGCCAACACCAGTCTTTACTAACTGGCTTCTAAGGACCACAGTCTGCTAGTCTTTGTCCATACCACACGGACACTAGCCTGTACTTGCTGGCTCGTAAGAACCACCATCTTCTGTTCTTCGTCAATCCCACATTGACACCAGCTTCTATGCACCACCATCTTCAGGTCTTTGTCCATTCCGGCTTCTTCTCCATCGTTATCGTTCGGTTTTAAGATATACGCGGCGATCGGCTAGGGTTACGAGAAACGTCTAGCCTCCCCAGGGCAGGGCTTCCACCAAGGGTTCACGCGAATGCGTTTTTATCTATTATTATAATGGAAACGAATCGTATATATACCCCAAAATTTGAAGAAAGCGGGCAAGAGGGGTACCCTTCACTTTAAACGTCAATATTAGAAAAGTTTCAAAAGATAATAGGAATAACTTTATTTTAAACGATTTAACTATTATTAATGTTAATTATTGAAGATTAAAATAATTAAAAATAATTATATTTATTTAATTATTTAAGATAAACTTATTTCTATGTAATGACACAAGTGAGAGTTTATATAGAACGAGTAATGAAGATTGCATCCGAATCGAAACACTACACGCATATCAAAGTTAATATAAAGCGAGTAGGATGATAAGATCTCTTACAAAACGATAACATTTCCTTTTTGCAGAATATTAAATGGAAATATTTTAAATATTTTTCGGCATTACGATTCTTTTAGTAGTTGTGTAGCTATAAAGCTCTGTTTCATCTCAATATTCCAAGAACATCTTTTATATTAACATTTGAAATTTGGTGTTTACTTTTTAATTCAGCTTTACTACATTTATATATAGTGTAAACGCAACTTTTAATTTCACTACATAATATGGATTTTAATACTTCGTCTCAATAAGTGTTGAAGCGATTGGGTCGAAACACTACACGCATATCAAAGTTAATATAAAGCGAGTAGGATGATAAGATCTCTTACAAAACGATAACATTTCCTTTTTGCAGAATATTAAATGGAAATATTTTAAATATTTTTCGGCATTACGATTCTTTTAGTAGTTGTGTAGCTCTAAAGCTCTGTTTCATCTCAATATTCCAAGAACATCTTTTATATTAACATTTCAAATTTGGTGTTTACTTTTTAATTCAGCTTTACTACATTTAAATATAGTGTAAACGCAACTTTTAATTTCACTACATAATATGGATTTTAATACTTCGTCTCAATAAGTGTTGAAGCGATTGGGTCTATGGAATAAGAAACCCTAGATTTAAACTAGAATTGACCTTGTTTCGTGTCCTCTTTCAAGAGGTGTTAACTGTTAACGGTTCAGAGTGAGCCGAAAGTTAAATACACACTTAAAGCCAAGATGGGCTCCGTTGATGCCTCTGAAAGATGCCTTTTCTGCTACACGTTGGCTAAGCTTGGCAAAGGCTAGTTAAACCAAAGCCAGGAACCAATGGGACCTAGTGCATTAGGTCTGATTGGTTCCTGCCTTTGGTAAGGTAAAATTCGTGTCCAGAAGATTAGCCAGCATGCTAGGGGTGATAATGGAGCCGCCTGTTACTTTAAGTGATAGATATTAGGTCCTCATTAGAATTATGAGGATACACAGGGAAATGTTAAACGATTAAACAAATGACCTTCGCAATATCCCGACAATTTGAACTACGTATTTCCGGTTTTTCTCACTGGCTGGTGGACCTGTGTTTAGATTAGAATTTAGAAAGTAAATTCGTCTCGGCTCGGAGAGGTTTATTTTGGTTTTCCCAACTTGTAATGAAGCTGATATGATAAGAGTACAAACATTAGCTTGTAAATAGTCTTAGTACGTCTTCAGTTAAGACTCTGTGAAGAATAAAAATCCTCTGTTGCTATGTCGCAGTTTACTCAGGAAAATACCGAGCAATTTGATGGAATAGAAGAAATATTGAAAAAAAATCTGAAGGGAAAGGATTTGGAGACTGTTTGGTCTATCATCTATGGAAAGGGCTCCTCGTACGTTTGTAGAAATTAACATTTTACCTAGCACATTGGTTATCTGTTAAATATCCGTTTTAATACCTCTTTTTCATTGAGAATTTCAGGGCTATCAAACCATTTACTTCTGATCAAACTTAATAAAAACTACAAATTCATTTAATTTAGGGAAAAAGAAGTGCCATTAATGGCTGCAACACATGCGACGAAAAACGATTTTGAAGTGAAAAGTTACATTTTCAATGCCGAGAAGGAGCAACTCAGGCCTCCAAGAATAATCAAGGTTGGACTTATTCAAAATCAAATTGTATTACCTACAACGGCCAAAATTAGTGACCAACGTGATGCCATTCATCGACGTGTGGGCCAGATCGTGGAAGCAGCTGCGATGTGTGGAGTTAACGTCATATGCTTCTTGGAGTAAGATCTTGAATTAAATAGCTAACCTGTTCACCATTGCTGTCATATTTTTTGAGAGTAGTGACCATATTAATACTAAACCAAGCCGCGGGCCTTCAATTCTTATAATATTCTTAATCATTTTTACAATATTATGTCATCCTAGGTGACCATAGAAAATCCTTTAATATATTATTGGAAAAAGTAAATTTACATTTGATTTGTACAAAATAATAGGAGGATTGCTATTGAAATCTTAGGAAAACATGGGCTATAATATATTAAAGTAATAAGACAAGCTTTACAAAAGATGTTCTATTTAATTATATTTTCAAAACCATCAGAATCTAAACTAAAACTAAAATCAATAACCCAATGGAGCGCAAATAAAAACTGAAATTTCTAAAATACTATTAACTACAGTTATATATCCGTGTTTTTTGTGCCAACTGCATTAGGCCTAAAACTGGCATAGAAACACTCCAAATATAACAAAAATAGGAAATATATATAGAAGTATTTTTGAAATTATAGGATCTTATCATAAAACATTTAAAATGTAGGGAAAAATTTAAACTAAAGGAAATGTGGTCATCCTGGAACTTATAGACTATTTTATTATTGACATGGGTGAAGAGCAATTTACACGACGTAGGGGTACGTCAAGAAGCACCGTAGGCAGTGCGAGTTGGCTAGCCTCCCACGTGTAGTGAACTCTGACTCCATCTAGTTTTGTCTCTTGGTAAATCGGAAGAGACCCCTACGCCTTACGCGTTGGTTTTTCAACAAAAATTACAGGAATGGTCTCTCACACCTTACTTCTCCTATCCCCTCTCACATTAAACGTTAGTTGTAAACTCCTACCTAAAACTACTGTTCCATCCAACTGAAAACTATTTCATCCTTTCCATATTTCCACACCATTTATTTTGCTTGCGTCAACATCCATTTGCATAGCTCCAAAGTATTTCACTAATGTAAAACCATATGACAGCTATGCCTTTTGCATTTTGCACAAGAGAAAAGTTTCCATGGTGCGAATTCGCCGAAAATGCCGAAACAGGACCTACAACTGTTTTTTGCAAAAGTGTGAGTAAACGAGAAATTTTTAAGATAGTCTAATCTTTTAAAAACTGTTTCTATAAATTTCAAATTAACAATTAAAGAAACAATCTAGTCAATCAGTACTTTTTATTTTATTTACAAATTAATTTATTTATTTATTATTATTATTATTATTTCTTTTTGAGAAAACTGTCATTTTTAGGGTCCTTACAAAAAACTAAGTTAAATCATCAATTCCCAGCTAGCGAAACTTTACCAAATGGTGGTTGTATCGCCAATCTTAGAACGAGATGAAGAGCATGGCGACGTTCTATGGAATACTGCTGTTGTTATTTCAGATGATGGTGAGGTATTGGGTAAATCGCGGAAAAATCACATCCCAAGAGTAGGGGACTTCAATGAAGTAAGTGATACCTGTACTTCGCCTGGCTTTGTGCCAAGCTGAAAAACCCGACCCTTCCCTTTTCGACAGGGAATGAAGAAATACATTAAGTAGTACTAATCAAATGATTCAAATCTTGTAATTTATAGTCCACGTACTATGAAGAAAGCGAGTTGGGGCACCCCGTGTTTGAAACACGTTTCGGTAGGCTAATTTAAAACCATACTACTCGTTAGATTTTAAAATTTTATTTCGTTTTTAAGGTAAAATTGCAGTTAACATTTGTTACGGTAGACATCATCCTCAAAACTGGATGATGTACGGAATTAACGGAGCCGAGATAGTTTTTAATCCCTCAGCCACGGTGGATGGCCTTAGGTATAATACGACAGTGCAATGAAATAAAATTTTGATTATAAATATTGAAATTATTGTATCAGTGAACCAATGTGGCACATAGAAGCGAGGAATGCGGCAATTGCCAATAGCTATTTCACGTGTGCAATCAATAGAGTTGGAAAAGTAAGAATAAGTAAATTTTGCATATTAAAGCTTGGTTTCAAATTATTTTCTATATCCTAAGAACATTCTCATTTCTCTTCTAGGAAACCTTTCCAAATGAATTTACTTCTGGAGATGGCAAACCCGGTAAATATTTTGGTTTAATCAACTAAAAATAAGAAATCAGATTAGATAATTTGGTCGCACTAAAACTTAGCATTAAGGTAGATGAAGACAAAATGCTGATATTCCCGTGTAGAAAATCAGGTATAAAAGAACACCCATAGTAGTAAAGAGGCCATCTATGCCAAGGACTTCAATATATTTCAGTATTACCTCCGCGATACTCTTCGAATGCTGTTCCATTAGTGAAGGCAGAGAGCGATAATGAATAAGCACTATCATTAAAAGTCCATAACCATCGAAATACCCTGATGTAATATTTATATTCCCCACATTTTCTGTTTTTGGAAAAATATTTCCCCTCCATTCAAAGTAGTATTGTCCAATCAAAGGGTTCCCACATACACTGTTCCTTCTTGTCACTACAAATGGGGAGGTGTGGAAGAAGGTTTGGGCGAAGCTTTCTCGCTTCGAAGGTATACCTACAATATACAACTTTTGAACCTATTAAAAAATACGAAGCTGGGAAAAAAAGTTTACCTCTCTGAGTGGAGAGGTCTATCACTGCCCACGTATTTACCTGAATATGCAACTATTTCTAATTATTGATAAGGAACTGCTGGCGTTAAAAAGGACCACCATAGTTAAAAACCATTTTAAATAAGTAGTATTACACGACTAAAGTACGAAAAATAGTCTTTAATTATTTATATTAATATTTTTTCATAGCAATAAACCCATTCAGGATAAAGCAAATTTTTTAATAATCTAAATAGAATGTGATATCAGTCGTGTATCGCGTTTTGATTCGCTTGCAATACAGGAAAGGTGCAAAAAGCTTGATTCCATCTCTGACTCGATGTGGTGATTGTTCAGACTTCAGAGGTTCCAAGCTAACGACTAAGCCTCGGTTCTTACGGCTTGCCCTGGAGTTTATATCTTAAGATTAGCAGTTTTTATCCCCTGAAAACCGATCATATTCTGAGGTCCAATTCAAGGTCATATTAGAAGACATTGCTCTCCTATACAGTATTTACGAAATGTATTCCTGTGGGCGCTTACATAACCTGTCGGTGAGCCGCTTGTGCTTTACATTCTCTGTCGGTGGTCGCACTTTCTGGCATTTATAGAACAACTCTCCGAATAGGGGCGATTATCTCCTAACTCCCGTATAACGTCTACAATTGTAAAGGCATGGGGTGAAACTGTAGCTTCCATCCCCTGGGCTGTAGGCTTGGGGGAATCGTGAGGGTGCCAAGGGAAAGCAGGGGATCTGCCCGATTCAGAGGGTTGCCAACCCTTTTTTCCTCGAAGGGGTCTAAAAGCCTCTAAACGATATAAATGCCAGAGTTTTAGCCCCAATTCTTTACAGCGAAGAGGCTTACAGGGACATTACGTAGTTCCTCGCCCACTCAAATGGTCAGAGTCAAAGTGTTTGGATACGCTTGGCACCGTCCACGATAGAGGTACCCCTACGGTGTCCGTCAGCTCCAGCCCTGGCTCTCACTCGGATGTTGCTTCGAGGTAGGTCTCGAACGACACGCCTGTAACAGCCGGAACCAGCTGTATTTCCAAACTCTTCAAGGGTGCTGTTACCAACTCCACCTAATGTTTATAAAGTACATTTAATTATGGGAATTGTATTGTTGATATCTCATACGTCGTATGAAGAAAATATCGTATACAATGACTGTGGTTAAGAAGAAATCCAACTCGGCTAAAAGTGGCTGATATTTCACTTTATTCGTGTTTCCAATTTTGCAATTTATATAGTACAATTTTGCAAACCGTGCTCGCATTAACCTGCATTTAGTCGAAAGTGTGAAACAAACAGTGAAGGAATTATTTAATAGGATATGGCATATTCATTAGTTCCAAACAAAGTGGAAAATTCAGAAAATAGTTATAACTTATGATGATTAAACCTCATCTTAATACTTTATAATGTGAAGGAATAATCGAAAAACATTTGGTTATGCAAGGAGTTTAAAGATATCAATGAAGGTATTTCTTGAGGGTCAGGCAAATATTATGTGGCACGCTATGTGTTTCACAAGGAATGAAAATGATTTAATAAACATTTAGGTCGGGAACCTAGTTTTTGGGCTTTAGTTTTCCGTTACCGATTATAATGTCAAGTTCGAAAATGGCACCCTCCATGTCGAATTTAGCGCGAGGTTTGATTAAAAATGTGTTTGATGTGACAATGTAAATTTTGTTAACAATAAGTTGGTCGGAAATTACTTAGAAACATTGATAAAAAATTACTTTTTCAAGCACCCTTTAATGATTTTTTTTGCGAGCAGCTAATGATAGTTCGTTACTCCGAAAGGAAGCTCTTTAGACTAAAGTTTCATTAAATCGTTTTCACTCCTAATGCTAGCGCTTCTAGAAACCCGTTGAATATAAAAGGCATTACGCGTATTTAATAATTTTCGGTGTATTATAAAAAGAGATGTCATTAAAAGATATCAAAGCTGTAAATATAATGTAACTATAACAAAAGGCTGAGGGTGGTGGTCCAAGTATTACGGATCCAATAATATACAAAATATACTCTATTATAGAGCGATGTGTGTTTTTGATAACTATAAATGCATGCTGATACATTGCCACCCCCGTTATATAGCCTTTAATTATTAAAATTGGTTGGGGAAGGTTAATGGGGAAAAGAACGTCACAAATCAAAGCTGGAAAACCAAGGAGAAACCCAAAAATACTAATAGAAAATAAAAAGTACATAATATTTTCGAATACTGAAAAGTACGAGCTTCTTAGCATTAGATATAACACTCCTTTATAACATCTAATACGATTGTCTATAAAATCAAACAACGCACAAGGTGCTTGCTCAATGACGTTACCCTCGACAAATCCATACGTGTACTTTTCACGACGCATTAACATGCCAAATGCCAAGTCTTCTATTAGTGACGGTCCAGCTTCTACGTCGAATGAAACTCGTTTTTCCGCGTCAACTCTAGCCACTAGGAACACATTTCTGAAAAAAGGCGAGTACGGACGCTTATTTAAATGAGAGAAAAATCTGAGGTCTCCGTATTCGTAAATTATTGTATTTTCCAAAACTTCAGCTAGAAACCCATGAGCTCGGCAATCAACAAGGCCATGGCCGAAGCAGTGTTCGTTTTGCTCGATGAAATTAGCTACGCCTTTGATAGCGTTGTCTGTGAGAATAGTGTCTTCGTCCAAGTGGACGATCCAGTCATGGTCGTTTAAGGTGTTGACGCCCTCTTCCAAGCAATACTGCAAGTTGCGGGCTTTGAAAAGGGTTCCCTTCTTCGTTCGGTAATCCGAAGGCACAAACACCTCCGAAACCTGGGATATTCCTTCCTTGTTCAATTCCTCGATGTGTTTTTCAGTTACAATTTCGTATCTGAATTTTTGGAGCTTCATGCTTTGTATTACTTTCATATTAATTCGAAGGTTTCTCAAGATCAATTTTGGAAATTTTCCTTTGGTGACAATCCTGAAACAAATCGTTGGTAATTTGTCGACGTTTGCCTTTAATTCAACGTCGTCCGGAAAACAGTCGTATAGAAGTAATCCCAGGGAAGTCGTTAAAGCGAAAGGTAGATGGAACATTGAAGTTAAAGTGAGAAAATATAGAATAAGTTTCATGGGCCAAGAATATACACTCTCGTCATATTCACTGCCTTTGGCATTGGCGGTATATCCAATCACCAGCATGATTACGCCAATAAAGGCCGCACAATGAATTAGATGTTTCGTTCGTAATTTCACCTGAAAGGATACCAATGCTTAAAATTAAAGTACAAAAAGAACACGAATCATGTGACTCATAAATCCCTGCAGTCTCTGAAGAATTTCAGCATTTAATATGAAGGGGGGGGGACAGTCATTCACCACTTTTGTAGAGTAAAAGCAAACACAAAGAATAAGAATTTGAAGTAAAATAATGTACATTTAATGGCAAATTAATGTATTTCACCGTTAAACATAACATATGTTTAGTATTAATTTTCGACTCTCTATTTCAAAGGAGAAAAAGTTAACTTATTTATATTAATTATATTTGCGAAATTAGTAGATTAGTAAATAAAAATAATATATTATAATAAATAATAATATTAAGAGAAACAACACAAAAACTAGTTTTAATTGTAGATAGAATCCTATATTTCAGAATGTAATTTGAATAAACTGAAAAACATTTTGTGAAAGCCTCAGTTGTATTCCAAGATAATATGTTTTTTAAACTGTTTTTGTTACGTTTGAAAGAGATGAAAACTTTAATTGAAATGGAACTATAACAAGAAATTTAGAGGGGTGAGGTCCTTTTAATAACTATAAATATTTGCTTATAAATGCCACACCCATTAATAAACCTTTAACAATTTATTTTTGGTGGAAGACATACTTTTAGAAAATTAAATTATTAAAAATACATTTTGAAATCGATAACTTTCACTTACCATATTGAAGAATTTCAGTTTTAAGAGTACAGTTTAATTGTTTCGTTTCAAAAATGTCAGCCTTTGCAGTTAGGCCTAACGACTAGAAAGGCTTGACTTTAATACTTAACGTTTTAGGGCAATATCCCTTTTCACAAATAAACGAGTTTAACCGGAAGGTTTAACCTATTTAACACCGATACCAATACATCAACAACAGCTGACATTTAGTTGAGGGAAACTTCTACTTTGAATGAAACGAATAGCGTATTTGGGAAGTAAGTGTGAATATTCTGGTACCAAATGAGAGGTGTACCGTCATTTATGCCGAAGAATGCAAAATAATGCGACCCATATTCATGCCAGGATATTCTACAAGTCTCTTCGTGAAGCCCGGATTGTCTAGTGATATTGAAGCCAATACCGTAGAAAGTAAATAGTTGAAGAACGTTCGACTATCTCCACCGTCTGGTGGTGACATCTATCGTTAGTTTTTTTAATCGCTAAAAAATCAGTATATATTTAAAACCTTTGTCACTTCATTTCCGCAAATTTTACAACCGGAAGTAGCAGCAAGACATCCGGGTTTTTATAATACCTATGAAGCTACACGAGGTGGGGTGGCTTAGCGGTTTGTGCTTTCGCCTCGCAGCTAGAGGATCTTGGGTTCGATCCCGGATTGTGGCACCGGTTGAAAATCTGGGAACAAATCGTAGAGTTTGCAAGTCCTCCCCCCGCTTGTTAAAAGGGGTTTTCCTCCGCGGTCTAACCGGTTTCTCCTGTATGTTAACTGTTGCGTAGGGGATAGCCTCCACCCCTTGTAAACGAGCCCCAGGCTTAGTGTTGAAATCCCTTCATAGACAAAGCTTAGATTATTATATTATTATTTTGTGTGTGTGTGTGGGCCCTGCTACGCCAAAAACAAGCGTATCAAGAAGTGTGTTAATAAGATTCGCAAGCAGCTTCCAGCTCCCACTGAGTTGTGAAAGAAAGTTCATTGCGAGTATACAGGAGCTTTCTTGACTTCGAGTATACGAAAACCAGTTTGTCCGAACTCAGAAATATGCTTCGAGCACTTGGTAGTATTGGGAAAGAAATAATGTGTGCACTGTTAAATAATTCAGTTGTGGCAATCCTCGAGTTAAGACCTTTTGGCTTATTCTATTTCCATTGTTACGGTTTCGATGGAGAGCTATGTCAAAGCTTATTTATTTGAAAGTGTATATACCGGAACATTTTTCTTTGAACTCCGGTGTTTTGGGTTGGCGAGTATGATGGCGAAAGCTGGCACAGTTGCTAAAATGAAAGATTGATTTTCAGGCGGAAACGGCACTGTTTATGAAGGCTCAATTAGGGTTGCCCTTGAAATGTTTTCCTGACTAGAGTTGTAATAGCCTTTTAGCTAAGAGTGTGAAGACTCTTTTACGTTCATGATCTGTTAGTGTGTGCTACGTTTGTGCTTTATGTGAGGAGATTGGATACACGAAAAGACATTTAATAAATGAGTGAATGAGATATTATGCATAATTAAACCGCAATAAGGGACTGGAAAGCTTACGACTTTGTACAGTAAAATTCGTTGGACGAACAAGTTATGGAAATGTTTGGTTAAACATTCAAATTGGTCATTGGTTGTAAGGTTAAACCGAGTAGTGAATGACTCGCAAAAATTGAAATTATACCCCATCCGTTGATCCACATCGTATATTACTCCCCATAACCCCATTATAAAAATTGGGGTATATTATAAATAGGATTGTGGGAACATTACACCAAAATATTGATAGCTTGACCACCAACTTGTAAAATGGCCGCCTGTAATGCAATGTATATGCATAATATCAGAAGTGGTATGATACTAGAAGTATTGAGCTAACCAAATTCTTCACTCGGCATTAGTGAAAAGACTTGATAAAACACAAACGGTTGGCCCTCTAGTGGCGGTTTCAGAATTTTCCCTCCAAAACGTGAGACGCTCGCGGTGGTAGACGGCCGAACTAGATTCAAGGAGCCGCGCCGGTGTTCGGCCGCTTTAGGTTGAGGGGAAGGGGGTAGGAAATGTTTTTGGAACTAGACCAATTTTTTTCTCAGCAGTGTAGGCGCGATGGAAGCGGCATAAAATCCTCAAATTAGTTCACTAGTGCCAGGATCTATTACCAATGCTAGAGCCCTTCACTTCTAGTCTCATACGACTTCTGATAATATTCGTCGAAAATTCCGAAATTTTAAACATATTATGGCATTGTGTGAGCCTCATACTATAATGTTGAACGCGTACTGCTTATAGTTTCGGCACTTTCCTTATTAAATGCTAACGTAGAGCTCTAAATTATTTTACAAACCTTTTTAAAATCATAATATAGTTATGAACATAATAAACACCGAATAATTGCTGTTTGCAAGACGAAACTATATACGTTATGATAAAAATGGCCACCGGAAAATTATTACCCTAAAACATTATTTAAAGCTATATTACTGAGCATGTTGAATAGGTGGAATCATGATCGCGTACACATCCCCATTATTTGTGATTTAATTCGTTGACTAACTATTGTTTCACTTGAACATTCGCGCGAAACTTAGGGGTTTCACTTCAAGCCTCTTTCAAGGTTCCCAAATCCTACACTCCTTTTGTAAGGATGGAGAAAATATCAAGAGCAATTGTTTTTTGAAAAACCATTTCTATTGACGAGGTTTCTAGATTACTTACGATCTCTTTTTTTAATCTGTTACTGATAAAATTATGGTGCAACAATTATAGGTAAATATATATTACTTAGCAATTGCATCTCTCTTGCACAGCCAAAGATGTGTCCCTTGCTGAGAGTCTTATCCATTTTGAAGAGCTGAAATATGTTACCGACGACAATATTTATTTTTTTTACTAGCCTATGATGGATTTGACGGTATTATAATGTTGATGTTGTGGAATAAATGCCAGAAATTTGGTGATTTTCTTTGGTATTTAAATATACCTAAACTAAATTTTTCTGCAACTTATTTTGGGTTACGAATCATTTTATGAGAAACAAATCGAAGTGCATTTTTTGGTCGTCTTGTGGCATTATATTCTTAAACTGGAGATTAAAGTTTGTATTTTAAATATTACAGGTCACAAAGAGTTTGGACACTTTTATGGTGAGTAGATTAAAAAGCAGCAGTTACCAAAGTGCAGCGAACAGAGCTTTCATTCTCCTTTAAAATAAGACTAGGTACAAAGGAATGGTCTTATGTCTAAAATTATAATGCTTACGTGACGAAGCCTTATTTCTAATTTTCGGCCCATGTGTAAAAAGTTATTTACTTCATGTAACTTTCAGGGAATGGAAACGAAAAAGACACAAATTACAAGTGTTTAGCTTCTTTTTCTATAAAAATGTGTTCTAAAAACGTTTCTAGTACAATGGGTTATATGGGCTAGTTTGTGTCAAAAAGTCCCATTACATTTTTCCTAAGGGCCTCCGTTTATAAGTGGTGTTTCGAGTGTATTAGGTATGATAGCTTAATTAAATTGGCATTTCCTTTCAGATTCTTTAATAAAGTTAAGGGAGTCTGAAGTGGAAACTCAAGTTATTTTTATCGATTCTTCTACATAATATAAGATCAGTCTGGGTAGTGAAACACCCAGGAAATATTTCCGAGTGATTTTAAAATTAAAATGAGGTTGAGGTTTAACGGATAATATGAAACAAGGACCTGTGACCAATCGCGTAACGCCCTACCTTCTTGTTAACAAAATTCTCGTGGCACGCTCCATGCCAAATGAAATTTGTCGCCTGATTTGATAAAATTTGCGAGCGATGTGATAATCGTGGCGCAAGATGTAGAGCGTCAAACTAGAATTTTGTTAACAGGAGGGCAGGGCGTTATGCGATTGCAGTCAGAGGTCCTTATTACAAATTAACCATAAAATCTGAACCTAATATTAATTTCCTGAATGTTTCACTATTAAAATCACATGATTTTCCACTTCACCCTTCCTTTAACGGGTCAAACTTGAATCATAACTTAATTGTTAATGGTGGCTCTGACGGCTAAGTGTCCTAGAGCATTTTTACCATAAAAGTAACTGTATTTCTGTCCTTGCGCCGTTTTTGGACCACCTTTTTTTATGGAACGTGCTGCCAGTTATTAGCAAATTATCAAATATCAAAAAGTCCGTTGCACTTCAGTCTAGAAATCTCCGAAATCCACATACAATTATATGGTTTCACTATCTTTTCTATTGATAGGTTCTACCTACGTTGCATCACCAGACGGAAGCCGAACACCAGTACAGTAATTTAATATTAATTACAAAATGTCCCTACCTAGCAATTAAGTTTGCATATCACTTAAGCTTTGTAATCATTAGAGTGTATTCTCCAATTCTGTCGTGTTTGTTGCTTGGCCCCAAAGAGTTAACTGCTTATTATATTACCCGAACCACAGCTGCTAATACGAAAATTTTATTTACGTGACTAGATTTATATCAATGGGAATATGAATGCAGCGCAGTTTATTGCTACAACCTACATTTGAAGTGACAAAATGAACAAGAATCAAAATCCTTTCAAAACTTTTCTGATGTTTGAGCCCAAGCTCTTACTGTGAACGGCGATATGATTTCCACTTAAGATGCAACGTTTTGTCATTTGGAAGATTACATTAATGCACATTAGAGATAGGCTAAAAAAACCGTTTTAACCAGAACATAAAGATGAAAATAATGAACTGTTAGCACATACGAAACTAACAGTCCCTCCCAACTTCCATCCAAACTAAAATTTTGATTTGCGTGACTTGTTCTACTTTCTTATAGGGAGGATTAGAGAGAAAGCAGTAAAAATGGTATAGCCCACTTGATCTTGTACTCACGATCGAAAGCTGCTAACTCTAAAGAAGCCTAAAGTCCCAGCCTATATTGAAGTAACGGGCCGCTGCGGCGGTCGCTCAATTTTCGACAGCGAAACGTAGCCAGGGCTCTACATAAGCATATTTTTTTAGTAGTCAGACTGACTAGTGAGCCCCCTATCCCAATTTTTTTTAGTAGTCAGCCTGACTAGTGAGCTCCCCTATCCCAATTTTTTTAGTAGTCACTGACTAGTGAGACGCATGGTTTACGAATATTAGGGACATTTTTTTTACTAGTCAAGTTGACTAGTGAACCCCCAGATTTCGATTTATTTTAGTAGTCAAGGCATTTTTTTAGTAGTCAAATGCCTTGATTAGTGCCTTATGTAGAGCCCTGAACGTAGCACCATATTTGTAGGTGCAATGCTGCCAAACCCTCATGCTATACACTTTTACAGAATATTTTTGGACTGATTCTCCTCTGCTCTTCTTTGCGTTTTCAGACCGTACATCCATAAAGTTTTAGTTTTGTTTGTGGCGAACTTTAATTGGCTAAATTTCAATAACTATAAAATTTAATTTGGAAAAATCAATTTCTATGCGTGGAGGAAAATAATAAAACTTTAAAAATACGTCACAGGTACCGGCGTTTTTAACATGTGCCCTTTAGAGGTAAATGTTTCCAAGGGTTCAACATCATGTAGCAGGAAAATAAGATAAAACTATCATGCCTTTTCCACTGGCACTTTCAGTGAATTAACTGTATTTGTTGGAGCATGAAACTTTACTTCAAAGTGACACAAATTGCAGTTTTGTTTCCTTAAAAAATTGCTAAATGGTGGAAGATTGGTAGTGGCCAATGAAAAATAGCATAAAAGACATATTTGGAGCCTTATAGATATAAAATGAGTTCTTTTGCCTCCGAAATTTCTTTATCTGGAAAGCGGTTAGCCATTGAGACTTGCATTTTGACACAACCAGATTTATTTATTGACGTTATGGCTCTAAAACATTTAAACCTCAGTATAAAATAGGTTTAAACACGAAAAAGACATTTGTATTAGAAGATATTCCACAGGAAACCTACTTTCTCCCGTAAAACCCCCATATTTTGTTATTCGTGTAATTTCCTGTCTATAATCTGTGATAGGATTTTTGTTCAATTGAGCGGCTTGCTACGGTGCGAGCAGCTCTCGTCCGTGAGCGCAATATCGAGAGGGCTATGCTGGACTTCTCCTCGTTTGAAATTTGTTAGGGAGGGGGGGGGGCTAAATCTTGGCAAACTATTTGAAAGTTATTATAAGAACAATATAGAAAATTGCATAATGGATTCATTGGAAAATGCGTAGACCTTTAAAACTATCCGTAAATTTGTGTCATCGTGAAATTATTCGTATTTTAAAAATATACAACCTTTTATTGATAAAAACTACGGAACCGATTACGAACGATTTTCACTCGTCTTTGGTTTATTTTTAGTTTTGGTTAATTTAAGTCCACACTATTGGGACTCCCTTCAAAAGAACATGAAACATTTTACTTGTCTCCATCTGTTTTTTCTTCAAAATTTTACTGTTTGATATTAAAATTTTTTTTATATATTACTACAGAATTTTAGGTTGCTAACAGCATTTTTTGGTAGGGTTTACGGATTATTTTTTTTTTTGGGGTTGGGGGCCTAAGTTTGGAATTTGGGGATTCTATAGCTCTCCCCATAAAAGGCCTAGCGACGCCACTGCCCCAATTTTTCCCTCTCCAATGACGTCATAACACTGGACGTGTCTGGGTGTGTCTGTCACCGCGTTCGCAGTTGGCAAATCGGCAACAATGTGTCCGCAGAAAGCAATATAGGCTTCTACTCCATTATAACCGTTAGGGTTAAGAAATACGCGGCGATGGGCTAGGGTTACGAGAAACGCCTAGCCTCCCCCCCAATGGCAAGGGTTCACGCAATAGCGGGTTTTTTATCATTTAATGTGAATCGATCGCCTTATATACCCTAAATTTCCAAAATTTCATGAATTGGTATACGCTTGAATTCGAACGTCAACAATATGATTAAAATTATTTTAGGAATAAAGCTACTCAAAACTATTTAACTAAAATGAAGGTAAATTAATGAAGATTAAAATAATTAATATCAATCATATGTATTTAATTGTTTATGAAAATCCTGTTTATTGGGTCTCGACTCGGAGAGGTTTATTTTGGTTTACCAACTTTTTGAAAGGGGGTGTGTGTGGTCGCACGTGTGGCCAGGAGCACAAGCGAATTTTAAAAGGTTAAAACGTTCAGACCTAGTGTTCATGGCGGCAACTAGTCTGATTTATGCATTTGAGTTAACTTTTACCTTTAGTTACTCCATATATATGAAACTTCTGACACGAGCTATTGTCTGCTATCAGGAGTTCATAATAGCCCCCTTCGTGATTTTTACCATTAGCACTATGGCCAGTCTCGTACTTCCCCCCGAAAGGGGGGGTTCTTATGAACTCCTGCTGCTATATTGTGTTAAATGTTTTCAACTCTGTTTATAACTGCTTTTTCACAATAAAACAATCCCTCACGTACTAAAGCTAGAGCTGACAATTCCTTTGGCTTATAACATAAATCTTAATTGAACATCGCTAAATTAACGCAAATATTTCTAATTTAAAACAGGGACTAAGTCGTATACGAGATGGACTTTTAGTGGCTGAGGTGGATTTGAACCTTTGTCGTCAAATGAGAGACAAATGGGGATTCAGAGTATGTCTATTTCTTTACATAAACACTCGTGTATTTAAAAAAGACAGTTTGTGGTAAATATTTTGTAACCATTTTCCTCTAACAATTTTAGATGACACAGCGTATAAGTCTTTATGCTGAAGCTCTATCGAAAGCCAAGAGTCCGAATTACAAGAGACAAATTATCAAAAATACAGTTCTGTAGAAGTGGTTTTATTGTGAAATTGAATGGAATTAAAGATAAATGCTTCCCCGAAATAAAAAGTTCATAAACACACTATTAAAACTGAATCCTTTGCGTTACATTAAATGTTTAGACAAAGTTCGGTAGTGAGGGGGAGTGAACTGTGTCTCCCCAACGTTGGGGGCAGCTTTGGTAGAGAGAATACTATTTTTCCCTGGAAAGTAAATGAGAGAGGGTTAGGACCTTGCCATCAAGAAGGTTGTATAGTAGAGGAGAGGTCTATACGCTTTGTAAAGTAGAAGAGAATACGCCTAGATTGTGGGTTAGCGCTCAGTCTCTCCGAGATCACTTTTATTTCATGCGCATGCGCGCCTGTTTTTTTTAGTCGTCAGTTTGGGTTATACTAGTTTACCTAATTTTATTTTTGCTACCGATTTTTGCTAACCCGGCATAACTCTCTGAATTTCTCAGAAAATTAAACGGCGTCTGCTTATGCGTCTGCTTATTCTATATTAAGCCTTTGACAAACCTAAATGAATATGAATTAACCTAAATGAATAAAATTAAGTGTCAGTTGTTAATTAAAATAAAAGATGTAGAGAAAATAATAGAAAGGCGACTTCCCACAATACATTAAAGTAAATTTAAAGTAAAACTGCGACTAAATAACTGTATTTAAACCGATTAATTTATTTATAGAAATACATAACTCTTTAGTAAACAAAATTAGGATGGTATAACAAAACACTTCATGAAACTACTTTTCGCAGAGAAATGACTGGGAAACATTAGAAAATACATTTTTAATTGATACTTAATTGTTCCCAAGCGTTTTTACTCGTTTGCTCCTTAAATTAAGAGGTGGCATAATGATTTTCTACTTGCTTACCGTTTTTCTTTGAGTGCTTGAAGGGGAAGTGTACTGGTTTGGGAACTAATGGGGAAGGGGAGGTATCCGGAATTCAAAATGAAATAGTTCATAAAATTAGTTTTTCCCGAGATTCATTACTGTTATTAAATTGTTCCCAAGGGTTTTTACTCGTTTGCTCGACATACACTTATGACAGTAGTAATATTTTCTCATTTATCAACACTTTTTCCCAGTACAAACACCAGAAAACTTTAAAAACATAATTATTAATTACTATTTAATGGTTTCCAAGCGTTTTTACCTGTTTGCTCGCTTTATTACGAGCTGGAATATCGATTTTATTTTTGCTAACCATTTTGTGTGCTTAAAGGAAAACTTAACTCGTAGGGGAACTATAGGGGGAGGTATTACAAACCAAAATTAAAACATTGAATAAAATTGGTTTTTCCCAACGCTTTCTCAAACAAGTTGGGAAACCAAAATAAACCTCTCCGAGCCGAGACGAATTTACTTTCTAAACACAGGTCCACCAGCCAATGAGAAAAACCGGAAATACATAGTTCAAATTGGCGAAATATTGCCAAGGCCTTTTGTAATGGCTTAAGCGTTTAACAATTTCCTGTTATTCTAATAAGGACCTAATATCTATCACTGAAGGGTGTATTTAACTTTCGGCTGGCTCTGAACCATTAACACCTCCTATAAGAGGACGCGAAACAAGGTCAATTCTAGTTTAAATCTAGGGTATCTTATTTCACAGACCTAATCGTTTCAACACTTGTGGATAGATGAAGAATTAACATCCATATTACCTAATGAATATAAAAAATGCGTTTACACTATATACAGTGTGGAAAAGATCAGAGTGCCCACATTTTTTGGACATTTTATAACAAAAAACTCGAGATCAAATAGGAAATTAATTGTAGTACATTTCCCAGACTCATGGCAATTTAATTAAAGAATTCTCTGGCATCCACTAAACAAATCGTTCATGTAGTTTCAAATTATCACAAAAATGAGAATTTATTAGAAATCAAAACAATAATGATAATGAAAAATTGGTTTTTTATCATAAATGTTGCAAGATTAATCCTGCAACAAACAGGAAATTAATGTCCTTCAGCGCAAATGTTCGATGTGTCTACCTTCCTGATGTAGACATTCTTCAAGCCTACTGGCCATTGATTCGCGGGCGTGGCGAAGCATTCCTGGGGTGATGTTGGAAATGGCGATTCTTATTCTGGCTTTAAGGTCGTCGGGTGAATCTGGTTCAGTTGCGTATACCTTTCCCTTGACATAGCCCCAGAAGAACAAATCTAACGGAGTTAGGTCAGGAGACCTCGGAGGCCAGGGCGTTGGTCCACCCCTACCAATCCATCGGTAAGGGAACTGGTTATTCAGCCACTCTCTTACGGGTACGGCGAAGTGCGGTGGCGCGCCATCCTGTTGGAACCACATATCCCTCACTACTGCCAATGGTAAATCATTAATGGCATCAGAAAACTCTTGACGCAAAAACTCCAAGTAACGTTGCCCGGTGATGTTCTCGTCAAAAAAGAATGGCCCAATGATTCTGTCGCCGATGATGCCAACCCACACATTGGTTTTCCAACGCACCTGATGGTAATGCTCCCGAAGCCAGTAAGGATTTTTCTGCGACCAATAGTGAAGGTTATGTCGGTTGACTGTTCCATCTCGATGGAATGTAGCTTCGTCAGAGAACTTAACCTTGCTAAGGAAACCTGGCATTTCTTCATCGAGGAACCGCATTGCCATACAAAAGTCCTGACGCCTAAGAGATCCCCTGTTAACGCTTTGTGTAGGTGAATTCGGTAAGGATGGAATCGGTTCCGATGCAAAATCGACAGAACTGTACGATGGCTAATGCCACACTCGTCTCCTACCGCTCTACTGCTGATGTGAGGGTCGGCTTCGAACCTTGCCACAATGTCCATCTCTCGGGCTTCGTTTCCAACTATCCGGTCAACCCTACGTTGACGTCGTTGAACCGTAAAGCTACCTTCTGCTAGTAGGTTAGCTTCTAGCTTACCAAAGGTCCTTCGAGCAGGTGGACTTCGGTTCGAAAAGCGTTCGGTGTACAAAATAACTGCCTGGCGAGAATTTCCTCGGCATTCACCCATAACGTAAATCATATCCAACTTTTCGCGATTAGTAAAACGCGCCATCATAACGAAGTACAGTACCAAGATAATTGTCGTATCGTGAATCGGCAGTGAAAAATGGCGCAGGTTAAACTTAACACTTTATTATGTTCATTAAAAGATTAGGCACAATTTTCACAACGTGGTTACTGGGTATGACAAAATCCTCACTGGCTTCGGGAGCATTACCATCAGGTGCGTTGGAAAACCAATGTGTGGGTTGGCATCATCGGCGACAGAATAATTGGGCCATTCTTTTTTGACGAGAACATCACCGGGCAACGTTACTTGGAGTTTTTGCGTCAAGAGCTTTCTGATGCCATTAATGATTTACCATTGGCAGTAGTGAGGGATATGTGGTTCTAACAGGATGGCACGCCACCGCACTTCGCCGTACCCGTAAGAGAGTGGCTGAATAACCAGTTCCCTAACCGATGGATTGGTAGGGGTGGACCAACGCCCTGGCCTCCGAGGTCTCCTGACCTAACTCCGTTAGATTTGTTCTTCTGGGGCTATGTCAAGGGAAAGGTATACGCAACTGAATCAGATTCACCCGACGACCTTAAAGCCAGAATAAGAATCGCCATTTCCAACATCACCCCAGGAATGCTTCGCCACGCCCGCGAATCAATGGTCAGTGGGCTTGAAGAATGTCTACATCAGGAAGGTAGACACATCGAACATTTGCGCTGAAGGACATTAATTTCCTGTTTGTTGCAGGATTAATCTTGCAACATTATGATGTCTTACAAAAACTAATTTTTCATTAACATTATTGTATTGATTTTTTACAAATTCTCATTTTTGTTATAATTTGAAACTACCTGAACGATTTGTTTAGTGGATGCCAGAGAATTCTTTAATTAAATTGCCATGAGTCTGGGAAATGGACTACAATTAATTTCCTCGTTGTTCTCGAGTTTTTTTTTATAAAATGTCCGAAAAATGTGGGCACTCTGATCTTTTCCACACTGTATAAATGTAGTAAAGCTGAATTAAAAAGTAAACACCAAATTTGAAATGTTAATATCAAAAGATGTTCTTGGAATATTAAGATGAAACAGAGCTTTATAGCTACACAACTACTAAAAGAATCGTAATGCCGAAAAATATTTTAAATATTTCCATTTAATATTCTGCAAAAAGGAAATGTCATCGTTTTGTAAGAGATCTTATCATCCTACTCGCTTTATATTAACTTTGATATGCGTGTAGTGTTTCGATTCGGATGCAATCTTCATTACTCGTTCTATATAAACTCTCACTTGTGTCATTACATAGAAATAAGTTTATCTTAAATAATTAATTAAATATAACTGATATTAATTATTTTAATCGCCAGTAAATAACTTTAAAAATAGTTAAATCGTTTAAAATAAAGTTGTTCCTATTATCTTTCGAAACTTTGCTAATATTGACGTTTAAAGTGAAGGGTAACCCTCTTGCTCGCTTTTGTCAAATTTTGGGATATATATACGATTCGTTTCCATTATAATAATAGATAACAAGTTGGGAAAACCAAAATCTTACCTCTCCGAGTCAAGAGGTCTACTACTACAAACTTATTTACCTAGATATGGAATTATTTCTCTTTTTTGAAGTAAAAATTTGCGAAATATTGAAGCAGTATTCCAAGCATAGCGATTATACAGTAAAGTAGACGACATTTTACATCCAATAAGGATAAAACTTGGACACATGGAAATCAGTCAATCGGGAAAAGAACAGGAAAGGAAGTCTACGCTTCAGCTGTTTACCGTATATACTGATAGCTACATTCACAACTGGTTTGCAGTGTAAACACTGTCGTCTCGTCTCACCTCAACAATATTTTTAGTTTGCCAACATGAATGTTAACGTTAAATAAGACCAAACCTAAGTTGTAGCTAGACGCACTAATAGTCAATGCGCACCATGAAAAGAATAAAAAGTCTGTAGCTACTACCCGTTTACCATTAGCCATTTTACTATTCTAATTGCCACCATGATCTTTTCTTCTATTATAAAATCTTAACTTGATTATTTAAGAGTGTATTAAACTTTCTCCTCACTCTGAACCGTTGATGTCTCTTCATTTCAGACACGAAAATCAAAGCCCAAAGTTTACTTCACCTCAGGCCACAATTATTTACTCTTTGTTTCACTAAGCCTATTGCGGATAATACTTGATATACCCGCCGGAGTCTAAGTCTTAGTTTTCTTCATGAAATCACTAAACCAAGGATTATTCTATATACAGATGTAGTATAGCTTAAGTAATATATAAACAGCCATTTCAAATAACAATTATTAAAAAAAATCTTTGGAATATCAAAATGAAACAGAGCTTTAAAGCTACAAAAGTACTAAATGCATCATAATTACGAAAAATACTTCCACATATCACTTTATATTATGGAAAAAGGGAATATTAAGGTTCTGTATGATTTCTTAACACATCAACNAATTGGCTATCATTAATCCTTGAGACTGGGCTCTAGTCTCTTTTCCAGTCTTGTTATCGTTAAATTCAATCCAAACTCGAACGGGGACTTGTTCACCTTTTTGATTTTGACCATACTGTATTTTTCTTAACCTTCCAGTTGCACCATTTACTAGACCATCGGCGGTGTTCAAATTATTGGTGATCATGTACCTGATACCAACCATTAGGGTTAATTCTCTTGGTAAACCGCTGGTTTCTTGGGGTTTCAAGGTTTTTACGGCTTCAAGAATTCTTGTTTTGATTTCATTGCTAGCGTCACCCGTAGCCGAGTCAAATGCGACAGAGCATATCTTTTCAGCATTCCGTGAACATAACTTTGATTCATTGAACGCATTTACTTCATCATTTGTTGCAAACAAATGAAGGGCTTCCATAGGTAGAGGCCTTGAAATAGATGTTTCCAGGCTTCTAAACAAGTCAACGTCGGCGGGTGTCATCTCTCCCATGGACATTCGATTTAAAGCCATAGCGAATATTTTGTCATCTTTCTGTCTCATAATTTCATCAAGCTCATACAACTTAAATTCCTCCCACAGTGGACTTCCAATTAGGGCCGCATAGGGGTTGTTCTTTTCTTTTAAGGGCATAAATGTGTAATTATCCCCAACAGGGGGTAACTGGTTGAAGTCTCCCACGAGAACAACTGAAATACCACCAAAATGCTTTGGAGATCCGAAGATTTGTTGGGCTCTTACATTAATATAATTGAAGATTTTGGCTCCACACATAGATATTTCATCTATTATCAGAAGTTTCAGGCCTAAAAGTGAACATCTTTTTCTGTTCAAAGTGTCGTTGTCCAAAGGATTCATCTTGCCAGAAAATTGATTTGTTGGCAAGTTAAAGGCAGAGTGAAGAGTGACACCATCAATATTAAAAGCCGCTTTCCCGGTGAATGCCGTTCTTAGAACAGATAATCGTGATGGATCGGCACCGGGTTTATTCTTTTCATGCCTGGATACGGCTTCAAAAATGGCTTGAATCAAGAGACTTTTCCCAACACCAGCACCGCCTGTTATCAGAATCCTCAGAGGTTCTTCTTGAGATGTTTTGAAATGATTTAGTACGTAGTAGAAAATTTCTCGCTGCTTTAAATTTAGTTTTCGAAGCATGCTGTAATATTCTTCATTGTTGACAAGAGTAATTGTTGGAGTGAAGTCGGCAGCGCTAGACTGTTGAATATCAGAAGTTACGTCACAAACGGCTTCTTGAAGAGAGTTGACAAAAAATTCCGGGTCATCCAATGTGAAACTTCTATCACGCTCGTTTTGATGTTCAATCATAGGTTGAATATTTTGAACGTCATTTGAGTGTTGGTTTTCTCTTACTTCTTGAATCATTTGGTCCAGATCCAAGTCATCAACTTCACTTATAAATTCCCTTCTAGCTTCAGATATTTCCTGCTTATGGGCTTCATAAATTTCTTCTACGTTAGCTTCTAGCAATTCGGTTTCCTCACAACGCCAAGGTAAAAATAACATAATTTCCACTCGACAGTAGTTTTTGAGATCTTTCACCATACTGTACTTTTTGAATCTGATTACTTTAGCCTGCATCCTTTTCCTGACGTATCCTGAAGAATCTTTCAGCTCAAGAGACGTTTCCACATTAGTCGTTTCAATTTCTTGGTCTTCATCTTCGTTCAAATTTTGGGTTCTCCTATTGCGTTTGGTTCGGGAAAACTCATACCATGAGGCGAAAGCGGCTAGACTGAGATTTTCCAGTTCATCGGGCCTCACAATGTAGTGCTCGATGATTCCATCAGAAAAAACGTTAGTACTATCATCAGGCAATAATTCCAATTCAGATGGTCTTTTCAAAATGTGTACCCTTTCTTCAGGGGGTGAAGTGTTTATGAAAATATGAGCACGACTGCTCCGGCAAATTGGAATGGAAAGTAGTATGTAACAGCATTCTTGGGCGCTAATTTCTTCACAATGAATAAACTTATTAGCAATAACTTTTAATCTCTCTTTTATACCACTGCCTTTATTTTTCGCTTCCTTGATTGCCTCCCTCAAGAGCTGTGACATCCCCTTTTGGGCTTTGCCGATGTAGGAAACTATATACATGAGGCAGGCGTACGGGTCTAGGACGTATTGAAGATCCATATTAGCGTTCCATAACTCCAAAATCTTCTTGTTGTATGGATTAATTCTTATTTCCTGCGGCGACCTTTTCAGAAGGACAGTGAGCCTTCTAATTGGATAAGTTATAGCTGCAATATATTGCTCTTCCGTTATGTTCAGCGTTTCCAAAAATTCTTCAAATGTTTCCGGTGCAGTTTCGACTTTCAAATTCTCGATAGCATTTCGCACCAATTTGCTTAAGGCTTCAACCTCTTCAACGTTTTCGTTTTCATCACGCTTAGAAGGGTCGTAAATAAGGGTTCTTCCCATTGGCGGAAAAGGTATGCCAAAACGACACGATGACTGTCCACTATCGTTCTTCTTACGACAGGTTTTGGAATGCTTGTGAGTTTGCAGCTTGACCAAGTTGTTCCATTTTTCACTTCCATCCCCTTTCGAGCAGGTAATGTTGGAATCAATGAATATGATAACCTCTTCTAGATTGGAGTTATCGGTTCTCAATTGTGGGGCGTTTTTATTCCATAGTAGAATATGGGCGTGTGGTGATCCCCTCATTTGGAACTCTATTCTAATGTAGTAATCATCAATGATTCCAATCGGTGACTCCTTGCTTCGCAGAAACTTGAAAAATTCTCTCAAACGATAATCAAAATATCGGCTGCAGGTGACAGGGTCCTCGTTGATAAGCTTAGCTCTCTCCATAAATCCCAAGGTTTTTACATATTCTTTCGCAGTTTCTCGAGGGTGCCCGGCAATGACGCACAAGGACCCCAAAAGCTCTTCCCATTTCGTCTCAGCGGCACTCAGCGTGAGGAACCACGTAGGATTACCAAGTTGGCGAACCATAGCCAGAAGATCTTTCTCACGCTGTTGTAAATAGCCAGGGGAAGATCTGACGCTTTCCAAAACTTTGTAACCATCATCGTGTTTCACCAAAGAATCCAAACTTCCAGGCGCTGTTAATGCTCCCGCTGTGTATGCTTGGCCAGCCTTGGACTTGGTTTTTCTCATGCAAATATTAGTAGCGCTCCGTAGTTTTGACGATACTAATTTAACATAGGAATAAAATATTTTTGGAATACTAGAGGCACAACGCCTATCGCTGCATCTGAACTCCCATTTTATTTGCTGTGTGTACGTTGCCTTAGGTGGTAGCTTCAAAGCTTGGCCAGCGTAAATACTCGGGAAAGAAAGGTATTCGGAGTCCTCATCATAAAGAATTGATTGTGGTGTCTGCCCTTCTCCAGGAGCATAAGCAATACTCTCAATCTGGGGCGTAATTAGATCTTCAGATGAAAGCAAAAGGGTATCACTGTTGCCATTGTTCAATGCTGTTTCTTCATCAATTTCGTCCCATTCCTGGTCGCTGTCAGGTGCTTGTTGAGGTTCTACAGCAAAATTACTTGGTTGATCTGTACCAACAGGGGGCGTGTGCTCCACTTCAGTTGGCATATCTTCCTCATTCGATACGAAATTATTTAGTTGATCTGTACCAACAGGGGGCGTGTGCTCTACTTCAGTTGGCATATCTTCCTCATTCGATACGAAATTTACACTATTAGATTCGCTGAACTCCAAAGCCACTTCATCTGGAACTGTAACTTCATGTTTCAAATACAAAGGAGTTGTTATTAGAATCTTTAAAGCATCCAGTATTTTTCTGGGACGAACTGTTTCAAACATATAGTGGTGTTGATATTCCTTCTTCCTCATGAGTTTAATTTGAATAACTTGAGTGTCAGTGGGGCCTCTGGGCAGAATTGAAACAGAAGAGTCGATTGAAACTGGTACATTTACGACATTACCGCGAATGCCTCTTTGCTGATCAACTCCTAGTTTTCTTATTTGCATAAACGGTAATCGCGGAGAAATCATTCTACATTCAAGTTCTGTAAGATCTTTCAACTCCATGGGCAAATCAGGAAAAAAATAGCCGTTTTCTCTGGAGAGTGGTGGTACTTTCCTTCTAGAAACGTAGCTGTGGCAAGAACCACACAACAAAATATGTGACGGAAGCACTCTCTCATGTACTCCTTCAACTGACAAGTATTTCACCGACTCTGTTTTTTTAACAGAAGTACGGAAAAATAGTCCAGAACAGCATTCGCATTTATAATCTGGACCATATGATATATTTTGCAGATAGGCGTTTTCGAAATATTGTGAGTGTTGTCTCCTAACGGTTCTCCTAGCATACTCTGTCATAAGCTCGAATTCAGCATAATTTTCATCAAGTCTTCTAATCTGCCTTGTAGCGTTGTCCCTCTGCATTTCAGCTTCTCTATAGTTGGGATCTTGACGCCGATCAATTCTTGACAAAATATCTCTCTGGTTTTCGGCTTCACGGTACACAGAATTTTCACGCCTAATTTGCCTTGTAGAATTATCTCTCTGGATTTCCGCCTTAGCATAATCCATATTTCCTCTTCTTTTCTTCCTAGAAAGATTATCCGTTTCTAACTCAGATTGAGCATAATTAGAATCTGCTCGCTTTTGTCTCCGTTTCAAAAGATAATTTTGCATGTTATTAGTTTTCTGATCCACAACTGAAGCTAAAGGATGCTGACCAGCTGATGGGTCCTGACAAGTAAAGCCCACACTAGTTGATGGGTCCTGCTGAGTTAAAGAACTCTGACTAGTCGATGGGTCCGGCAGAGTTGAAGAACTCTGACTAGTCGATGGGTCCGGCAGAGTTGAAGAACTCTGACTAGTCGATGGGTCCGGCAGAGTTGAAGAACTCTGACTAGTCGATGGGTCCGGCAGAGTTGAAGAACTCTGACTAGTTGATGGGTCCGGCAGAGTTGAAGAACTCTGACTAGTTGATGGGTCCGGCAGAGTTGAAGAACTCTGACTAGTCGATGGGTCCGGCAGAGTTGAAGAACTTTGACTAGTTGATGGGTTCTGCAGAGTTGAAGAACTTTGACTAGTTGATGGGTTCTGCAGAGTTAAAGAGCTTTCACTGGTAGAAGGGCCCTGACTAGCAGGAGATTCTAACACCAACTGCCTCTCTAGCTTCTTTTTTGCCGCATATCTCTCTCGTCTTTGATTTTTTTCTCTTTCTCTGAATTCTGGATTCAAACGTAGCCTTCTCATCTTTTCCGCTGCTGTTTCTTTCACATTAGATGCCATTTCTGAACTCTCTCGTATTTGTATAACAGCCGAGTAAAACGGCACAAGGTCAATTTTGATTTCACACCGTTGAAAATGTCCTAACTTAGTTCATAACTTGTTCGATATCCTGAAAACAATCTTGGTTTACGCGTAAATAGGCCTAACAAATAATAAAATATGACAATGATAGAAAACAAAACTACCCGTTGAAATAAATACTTACTTGAAATTAATTCTGAAAATAAACTATAATTAGTGGTAAATTAATAGGCCTAATAAAAAAAATGAGAACTATGGTAACAAAATTCAAAACAAATACTTATTTCGAACAATAAGTTTTCAATTAGCATTCACAAAAAGCAGAAGAAATCTTCCACAGCCGTTAAACACAGAGTTCGCAAGAGAACCAGAGTAAAGGAAATTCAAAGCAGTGATGCCAGGTGGGACAAATGAAATTTCCCTTTCTAACCCTTAAAATTTCCCTTTTTGGACCAAAATTTCCCTAGTTCAGGGCTGCCAGATTCCGCGCCTAGAACGAAAAGTTTCACTAGTGCCACCGTGCGGAGAAAACACGAAGCTTGATCTAGGGGAAACCATAATGGCAGGCCTGAGACCTGTCACCTGTAGCAGCATCAGCGGCAATGTGTATGTGATGTTTAAACTGATATTTCAGTGCCAAATGAAAATTAGTTCTCGAAATTTCTTGCAATGAATGAACCACAATTTTCAGAAGAGAATATTTTCAAAAATGGTAAGTGTTGAAAACCTAATCACCCTAATATTAACCAAGTTAGTTATGTAAACTCTTAAGCCTTGGTCATAACATTAGTATAAAAATTGGTAATACTGTTTTCATTTTGTTTAGTACCTGTTGCTCTCTCTCTCTTGTCAAAATTGCTACAAGTATTACACATATTTTCTAAAAGATACTACTGAAAAAATTCGAAAAGCTCTTCAGTCAAACTTTAAGGGAAATGAATTCACACAGTATGGAATTATAAACAAAAAAAAAACTCTTGTTGCTTGAAAAAAAAGTCTAATTTAAAAGTAACGAGGATTGGTTTCGAAGTCAGCCCTTCTTATCCATTCTTGGGGTGTTCCCCTGACGGTCTAGTCAACGATAATTTGGTCGAAATGAAGTGTCCAGTCATTGGTGAAAAAGGAAACTTAGAAAAGTCCTCAAGAAAACTCCTTACGTAATCAAGAAGGACGGAACATTTTCTTTGAAACCCAAACAAATGTATTATGGGCAAGTGCAACTTAGTTTGGCACTTTTAGGACTTCAAAGTTGTCATTTTGGAATTTATTCTAAACTGGAAGATGACTGTTTTGTTATTGATGTGCCAAAAGACCAAAAATTTATTAACAATCTTTTACCAAGATTACAAATTACTTTTTTCAAAAGGTTTTTTGCTTATTTTAATTACTACATTCCAAATTATTTGAAATGGAATAAAAAGGACGGAATGTAATGGCGCAAATAAGGCTGAAGTGATATTTTTAAGTTCATTAAAATGTGATAGAACCTTACAAATTTATTAAATAAAATTGTTTTTCAAAATTTATTATTTAATAAATAATAAATAAATTTATTTATTTTTAATGCATTATTTATTTGCATTTTTTTTCACGGGTTTTAACAAGCTTGGGAACTGCGTAAGAGTTAATTTAAAATGATTTGAGGTCTGAACTTTACTTATTCCAAACAAAGCTGATAGAGCGGTGAATGAAATCAAATGCCAAGTTTTAGTTTCATGAGTGTCAAAAATACCCTATCTCGAGACTCGTAGTTTCCCCCATTCTTGGCCCTCTCTACCTTATTTGTCCATGAAAAAGGGGTATGAATTTACTGTTAATATTTTTAATGATCGCATCAAATAGACCCTTACTTTGTAATCCTGTTAATGAAATTATGGAGGTGGCATTCAATATTTGTTGATCATGTTTCCTTAACGGCAGTTTTTTGGAAGGAACAGCCAAGGGTCTGGGAGGGTAACTTAACTTATCTACAATAATAACTCTAATTATAATTGGTTTTAAATTAATATTATACGCTTAAAACATACCTGAATGTTCATATTTCGGTTGAGGGCGGTAATAATCTTCTTTAAAATGAAGGGAGCAGACAACCATGGACTTGGTGTGTGGTTTACCCATTTTTAAAGCTATATCCCATTGTTTCGACAATTTAACGTCGCGTGGAAATTGGTGAAAGCGGACACCACTCATTGTGGCATTATTTCTACACCCATACACGCTGCAGTACTTAACCATTGTTTAATTACGTTAAAATAAACAGCAAAACTGACAAAAACTAGCCAAATTATCGTTGAGCCGATAGTTGAGTTGTTGATTTAATTTTATAATTATCTTTGAGCAATTCAATTTAATTAACTTTAATTAAACCATGAGTATGTTGACTGCGTTTGTCATTAATGGTATCGCCGGAATTAAGTTACATTTAAACACCTGATTAAACTATCTAATCATCAATCATCTTAGTAAATCAACCTCCCTAACTTTTAAGCAGACGATTCTTCAAAAACGATATCATTGGTGAAATTAGAAAACTCTCTCTGCTTATCGCGCCTTCAGTCGGGGAGAACTTTAATTTCTTTTTTGATTAATATGATAGTATTAATTGTAATGTTTATGTTCCCAAGTAGAAATCTAATCTTGCCTAGGATTAAAAAGATATATAATAATTATTAAATAGCAAAAAAAATTGCAAGGAACACAGCGCTAAAGGCAGTCTGGCGCGCGTGCGAAGTCTGTCTGTCTCTTGGATCTCTCCTCCTCTAGCGCGATACAATATATATTCGACAGCATCCAGTGGCGGGCGTCGGGGAGGTGGGGGGGGTCCTCTCTCTCTCGTCTCGTGGCGGGCGTCGGGGAGGTGGGGGGGGGGTCCGTATCGTTGTACCTCTCTCTTCTCTTCACTATAAATTATCTGACTCTATATTACAAGCAAGCGTGGCTTCGTGGTAAGGCGCGCGCTCGGGCGTTCTTCACTGACGTCTCGTATGGATTGGGACATTGCGGGTTCGAGGCCCGGCGCCGACAGAAAAATAATTTCAATTGAAATTAAATACGTTACGCCACCTATGAGGTGTGAGGTGTACTACGGATGAATTTCGAGTAAAAAATTCGCGGGAAATTTGAAATTCAAAAAGTTTATTTATGACGAAACTTATTATGCGGTTACACCAAATCCAGCCAGCCGTCCAGCCAACAGAGGTCGGAACAATACTTTCGCTGCTCTAAAGAGCGCAAAAGTAAAAACAGGTAAAAGTGTCTTATATGGGTAGGGGCTAGATTCCCTCTTTACTATTTTTTTAAAGGTTAGAGCTCGGCATTTTCTATCCATTATCCACAAATTATTGGATAACAGAATATTTATAAACAAAGTTGTGGATATAATACGATTTAACATGCAAGTTCTGTGGATATAATACGATTTAACATGCAAGTTCTGTGGATATAATACGATTTAACATGCAAGTTCTGTGGATATTTTCGAGTATGGATAAAGATAAAATGGCGTGGATAATGGATAGATAATTCCGAGCTCTATTAATGGTTTTTAAAATTGGTGGTTAATACCATCTGGATATTTTTTTTTTTTTTGAAAAAAAAAGTCGTACTTTTGGCAACCCTTATTTTATGACTAGCTGTTGCCCGCGGCGTTGCTCGCGTGTAATAAGAATTTTCATCAAAATGATATAAAGAATGGGTAGTATTTACTGATGACTAATATTTTTGTAGCACCCTAGGAGCGAAGGCACTCGGCGTTGCCCGTCAGCCCGTCGGGACATTTTTATTACTTTTCATGCGGACATTATTCCATAAAGAAGTGTTTTTATATTTCTGGCCGCCATTTAAAAAGATGGCAACAAATCGAACCCAAAAGACCATTCGGCCCGTCTAAAGGTTAACCAGTGTACTAAATATTTGTGAAATCGGTTGAAACGCGTGGACTTTGTTGCATAGAGAAGATTTTTTACATTTCTTGGCGCCATTTATTAAGATGGCGACGGATTGGAAAAATCTTCCTTAGTACGCGCCTACTACTTATAAGTAACGTTCCTGTAAATTCTAGGGCGATCAGTTTGGGCTGGGCGTTGATTATCAGTCAGTCTGTCAGTCAGTCAGGACTTTGATTTATGTAGACATAGATGGTGTCATAGTCATTTGCAAATCCAGATAGTCTGCATGCATGGTAAATTCCATCTAAATCTGTTCAGCTGTAAAAGCCGGATTTAGAAACGAACACCCTTACTAACGAAGTTTCACATACATAATAAAAGAAGGGTTACAAATCGAAGTTCGATGAACTCAAACACTTTTAGATCATAAATTGTCCACGTTACTTATTGCATAAACACATGGCGAACGCAAGTTCGAACGTGATAGCGGCAATACTGAGCGCAATACCAACAGCGTAGGCAACAAAGAGAATGAGGGCTTCCTTCACGGTGAAGATATTGTCCCCTGATTGCGATGGTCTCCAAATAAGTTTCAAATATTTCAGTTTCGTTTCTCGCTGTTTCAATGCAAATGCTTCGGTTTCCAAAATGCGATATAAGCCAAGGAAAAACGAAACAGTTTAAAAATGTCTACACGGAAAGAATTCCTCAAAAAATAATAATAAATAAACAAATAATTGCTGCGACTGATTTTGCAGCGTCCCGGTTTTCACTGGACGAATAACTACTTGAATATAAGCGATATGATTATTTTATGGCCTCTATAATAACGTAGGCGTTGCCTCTTCATTGTCATCCCAAAAGATAGTACTTTTTATAATTTAAGAAGTGTTTGTAGGGAAAGTTAGCATTTAGGGTATTTTAGGTCATGATAATCTCAAAATTTATCACAAGACCGCACTCAACTAAGAAAATACAATTAAAAGTATTTGTGAATGTGTGTACATCTAAAACTAGCTGTTACCTGCGGCGTGTGCTCGCGAGTAATATGAACTTCGAATAAAATGATAAAAGGAATGGGTAGATTTTACTGATGACTAATATTTTTGTAGCACCCTAAGAGCGAAGGCACTCGGCGTTGCCCGTCAGCCCGTCGGGACCTTTTCCATTAATTTTCACGCGGATATTATTCCATAAAGAAGGGTTTTCAAATTTCTGGCCGCCATTTAAAAGATGGCAACAAATCGAGCCCAAAAGAGCATTCAGCCCGTCTGTAGGTTAAAGGAAAGCAGTGTACTAAATATTTGCGAAATCGGTTGAAACGCGCGGACGTTGTTGCATAGAAAAGATTTTTTACATTTCTGGGCACCATTTTTTAAGATGGCGGCGGATTGGAAAAACCTTTCTTAGCACGCGCCTACTACTTATGAGTAACGTTCCTGCAAATTTTCAGCCTTTTAGGGCAAGCAATTTGGGCTGGGCGTTGATTATCAGTCAGTCTGTCAGTCAGTCAATCAGTCAGTCAGGACTTTGATTTATATAGATATATGGTGACGTCTAAAGCGGTCAATGATGTTAAACGCAGAAAGGCTATAATTGGTCCGTTGGTATGTAGAAAAAATGGCGGATAAGAAAAACAACTCACAGAGATCGTCCAATGAAACCGAAATAAGTATTACTCAAAATCTGTACTTATAGAAGATTAAAATAGTTCAAATACCCTTTGTTAAGTATTTCGGCGCAGTCATTAGTGACTCGAGAGCTAATTGGGACGGCCTGCAAGGTTTCATACAGAATTTTCTCTCCAATGTATTATAAATCAGCAGAGATTTCAAAAAACGGAAGTAAATAACCTTGTGCGTAGCCAAATTCAAATGGATCCGCAAATATTTTCACAAACTTTGACTCTTTCGAATAGCCGTATTCAAATGATATGATGTCTATCGGTTTTAAGAATGAGTCTGAGATCTCAGCTCGTTCGTAGATTCTTTTACCAAGTTCTTCAGCAATGAATCCACTCTGTAAAACATAATGGGTAAACAACTGTTTTCATTTGAATGTATGATAAACTTTTGAGGAGGAAATTTTGATGGGTTGTTCCTTCGACTTTTGGAAAAGTACTTTCCCCAATAGTAAAATGTACTGACCCAATGGGAAGATTTTTTCAAAATGTACTTTTCCCCTGGGGGTAGAAAATTTCCGTCTTGTGCCTCTATATTTAACAAGAAATCGGGAGTTTTTTATCTCGTTGGATTTTTCGTTAAAAAAAGGTTCCCAAAACAATCTATGGGGTCGCAAAAGCAGAATTCTGGTCTTACTTTGAAAAATTGAGCAGAGTAGTGCGATTCCTCACGCAAAATAGGAATTAAATCTGGTTTAGCAATTACATCCTCCAAGTCATCAATGGTGTCCCATTCAGTAGGTATGTCAGATTGCATATTACTCATTAAAGCGGTAGTCAGGAATAAAACACTCAAAAGCCATAAACCGTAAATAAAACGGGTAGTTAAGCGATAAACTTGGAAAACTGATTCTGGAAGTAAAAATCGAGAGATAATTGGAAAAACCAGGAATAGTTGTAATTTTAGAAGCGGGAATGGAGAGTGGTTAGCCTTTCCTTCAGTCCGACTCATAGCCCAGTATAGAGCCCCTCCCTCCAACACGTAACGAAATTTTAAATTATCTTATTATTCGCGAGATTAAATACTCATACATAATTAATCAAAACGCGTCTTGGATATAACCAAGACCTAAAAAGTATCGATAAGAACAAGGTTAATCACTTGACTGAATGAGCAGATATTGAAACTTTTTTTTAATTAAAACTTACATGCTTAAGAAAGTAATGTTCCATCACCCTATTCCATTGTATAAACTTATTTTACTGGTAGTAAATATTTTCCCTCTCAATAATTTGAAAAATTTACTTATCTCGGGTTTTCGAGCACAATTCCATTCCCCGAAAACATTTTATAACTACATTTATTATACGTGTATGACATTGTGTCGTTAATAGGTTGCTAACTTATATGATATCCCCCTTCATGCCCTGTTCAGCCTCCCCCCCCCACCCATGAGGGGGGATTGTCGACTATCACGCGCGCACCGGACTCTTTTTTAGGTCTTCTTATAGTAAATTCCTTCGTGATAAAACCAATTGCTAATACTTATTTATTTATGTTATATTCATCATGAAAATTCTTTAAGCCAGCCGTTTTACTGCACTTGAAGAGTATAACCGCTCCAAAGAGGAAGAGACGTCCTCCTAACCAAACCAAAACTGACCTAACAGTATTTTTTTGGAAAAGGCATTATATTATTTAAGAAGTCAATAGAGATAAAGATCAATATTTTGAAAAAGGCGTAACATTGTTAAATGATTTATAAAATATTACTAATCTAACCTCACCTAACCAAACCAAACAAACATAACCTAACCTAACCTGGTCTTGAATAAGATCGTTTTATTGGATGAAAGCAATTTTGATTAATCCTTAACCCATGCCCAAATATTCAAGTCCAAATTTCACCTTTTCTGTATACTATTATATTATATATTTAGAACACACGGTAATGAAAACTTCCCAAGGTCGTTTTAAATTATTATCATCTTGTTGTATAATAATGGCGGTTCAAGGGCAGTAAAAATGAATTTAAAACGCTTTCATTAAAAAACGACATTAATAGAAATTAAACTACATAGCATTTTGGGGTGCCGTAATTTGACAAATAGCGTCGTTTGAATTGAAAATACTAAACCCGCCGCTGGGGTAAAATTCTTAAAATCATTGGCGGGATTCGGTGTAATGGGAATTCGGTCTAATGGAATTCTGTGCAATGGGAAGATACCGTTGGGGTTGGCTAAGAACAAATACAGAAATATGATAAATTAAGTTGTTTTATACGGTGCTATGACTACTGTTATTTATTACTAATCAATAACAATTATTACATTACTTTATTAAAATTTAGGTTAATGATAGATGCAAAATTGAGGAAATGTATAGCAATTACTTTTATAACTGTGCCCCTTGACAACGTGGTTAAACGAGATAGGTTCTTCAGGTGTGTTCATTTAAGCATCTGGCGAAGAGGTTAGCGAGTCTCTCAGTCAGAAAGACGAGTAAAGCCAGAGCGTGGCCGATGATCAAGATGGCGAACGCACCTTGCAGGTCCACTATGGCCAATGGTCTTGTGCTACTTTCTTCCTGGAGATGGTCCGTGTCAAACATGCCCTTAATCCTTTCGCACTCAATCGTGTCCATACGGAACTTTTCCAGGATACCACAATCCTGCAGACGAAGTACTATGAATCACAAACAATAAGGATTATTAAGTTTTCTAATTAAATTGTTGGGTTTTTAAACCGTAGTAGAGAACGTGAATCAATTAGTAAGCTGACAGCGTGCGAGTTTATGCTCGCTGTGGCAAATTCATTAATAAAAAGTGCCTTTTAAAACAAAGAGAAAGGAAAGTGGTCAAAATTAGTTGGGTGAGTAACAGATATTGGTTTGAAGTGACAGATATTAAAATTATCTGTTATTATTATAAACCATCAATTATTTCAAAAAAATTATTTTCAATTATTTGAAAGAATGACTTCTAATTATTTAAAAAAATTACTTCCAATTATCCAAAAAAAATTACTTCCAATTATTTAAAAAAATGACTTCCAATTGTTTGAAAAAAAATTACTTCCAATTGTTTGAAAAAAAATTACTTCCAATTAGGCCTATTTGAAGGAAATACTTCCAATTATATGCAAAAATATAACGTCCAATTATATGAAAAAATAACGTTCAATTATTTGAAAAATTACTTTCAATTATTTGAAAAAATGACTTCCAGTTATTTGAAAAAAATACTTCCAATTATTTAAATAAATGACTTCAAATTATTTGAAAAAAAATTATTTCCAATTAGGCCTATTTGAAAAAAATACTTCCAATTATATGCAAAAAATAACGTCCAATTATATGAAAAAATAACTTCTAATTATTTGAAAAATTTCTTTCAATTATTTGAAAAATTACTTTCAATTATTTGAAAAAATTACTTCCAATTTTGAAAAAAACGGCTTCCAGTTATTTTAAAAAAATTACTTCCAGTTATTTAAAAAAAATACTTCCAATTATTTGAAAAATTTACTTCCACATTTTCTAGCCACATGGTATATACGATGGGCTATTAGTTTGACCTTGTGTTTAGATGAATAAAAAGAAGATGATGATGGTGGTGGTGGTGTTACGTTCGTTATTTTTAAACATTACTTCGCAGGACCATCTTCTATAGGTGGTATTGGAAATGAAGTTTTTATCGACGATTTTTAAATTCCACCACCACCCGTCATCAAACCCAGGACCTTCGGACAGCCACGATGATACTATACTGCCTCGTCTACAATTTTTGATGTTAGAAATTTGCAGAGATGTTTGGAGCGGGTTAAGCTGTAATGAGTGAGCTCCAAGACAGGATATAGAAGCGGTACGAGTGGGCGACAATTCCATAAACGCGCGCTTTGGACATTTTGCCCCTACATCTATTGGTTTCTTTTCAGCTCCAAGGTATCGATGAGCCTAGTTTTACTTGAAAACGAGATGGAGGGTGCTAACTCGAATCCGTAAAGGGATAATGTAATGACTGCACAATACATTTTTTATTTTCATTTTTTGACTTTCTGAAATGATGTTAATCATAAACGGAACTTTGGAAACGTTATTCGTGCCTAGTTTATAAATTTACAACGTCAAAACATTAGTATCATCAGGGAAAGATGTAATTTTAGAAGCAGGGATGGAGAACGGCTAGTATTTACTTTAATCCGACTCATAGTCCAGTAACGAAAATTTTAAATGATCTTGTTGGCTCACTTAAACTACGTTTTGATGACGTTGCTGCCGGGGACGGCACAAAATACGTTATTCCTTTTTACATCTGTCGCTATGACCCACCTCTTCTTTCATACCCCTCCGTCCCGTGGAAGAGGGTCCGGGACTTTGACGCGCGCCCAGACTACTCTGTTCTCCATTCCTTCTTCTAAAATTACATCTATCCCTGGTATGGTAAGCATGACACTTTTTTCACTTTTCTTATTAAAAATTTTCATGCAGATCAATACAAATTTGCATGCAGATCTTTCGACTATAACTTTACGGAATTATTGGTATTTGAATTGAAAGTATTTTTCCTGACATAAAAAGAGTTTGTCAACCTAACTTGTTAGCACGCTCAAGCCTAGGCCCATTTTTTCAACCAGTTTCAATATTTTAGAAAATGTCTATTAACGTGCTAACGTCTTAAACTGAATTGGCTCAGCGAAAAACGTTTTTGCCATTTTTTAAAAATTAATTAAATTAGAGTACTTTATTGTTTTTAATGAATCTTTGAAAAGTTACACCTTGAATTGGAAAGCATTCCAAAACGTTTCTTTGCTGTAGTTTTTGATTTATTCTATGTGCTGTACCACCAAACCCCATGTTTTTGCTATGGAAAATATAGCGAAAATCTGTGAGAGAGTAAGGATGACTCTATAAACTCAAAAATTGAACCCCCTTCCTTCTCCCTATGGGGAGGGGTATAATTTTTGGGTTTATAGGGATATCCTTCGCGTGGGGGGAGATGGGGGAATTGATGACGTCACGTGACGTTGTTGGAAGTAAATTTGCATTTTGTCGATTGTTGCGCCCTCTGGTGGTGGATATTGAGCTTAACATTACGACCCGAGTTAGACCCAAGGTTTCACAACCAAGGGGGTGCACTTTTTTCACAACAAAATTTTGCAGCAATAGTCTAGCAAAGGCACATCCCTCAGTGTAAAGTTTAGTTGACCTTTTTTATAGGTTTAAAAAAAAAGTTATTTCTAAACCATGCGCCAGCACGCGCACATTTCATTGAGAGTTTGTTATTTAAGAATTTTTCCTTCTATATACTAAGAATCTTCATCAAAAATAGACCACGAGCTTTCCAAGATTCGAACCTGCAACGTTTTGCCTCGAATGCAAACGCGTTATACATAATGCCACATGCCCGCACTTCATAATAATAAAAAAAAATTATCCAAACATTGTATTTATAGGATTATTTATTTTATGATGTATAAAATAAACACCGAGCTTGCCAGGACTCGAACCGGCAATTTCTGCTCCGTAGGCAGACGCGTTATCCTATGCGCCACAAACCCGTTGGAGGCTGTACATAATGCAATGCAAACAGTGTAATATATGTAACGGTTTTACCATGATTTATAAATTAATTAAAATAAAATACTTAGACTTAATTTTTTTTAATCAAACTTCAGAAGTTCAACATTCCATGAACCTTAACTTCGCAGTAGTTTGTGAGTTATTCGATGGAGTGGACCACGTATTTTTCTATGGGACGCTAAGCCTAAAATCTGTGAATTATTTCTTTAACATTACGGGAGGGTGTGGGTTCTTATCTATAAGGGCCTACCGCCCCTTTAGAATTACGACCGTATTAAAAAATTCATAGCCGCGTGTAAAGCCACTTCGAGCATTTTCGAAGATTTTTGAAACTTAGTTCGAGACAAAAACTTGACGCGTAAGCTACAATTATATAATTTATTCTATATTTGGTTAAATAACGACGCGTACATTCGCGAATGCATTGGAATTTTCTTGTGTTCATTTAATGTTTTTTTCACTAAATCTTATCTGATTCTTTTACAACTAGCATAAGCTCGTCTTTTCAATATCTTCAAAAACGGATTTATGTAAGAAGAACGTTGAAGGTAGCAAATTCACTACCCATCCTCGCATACTTTATTGAGAAACTTCGTCTGCTTATATTTTGACTCCACCCTCAAATTCTGTATATATTGACTTCTAGAGATCGAAAATGTCATTTCGTGGTTAAATATTTTTTTCCGAAATTGTGCCAGTGGTAATAAAGCAAAGTGGACAACAATGCGATATAACTCCCGATTCAGTGAAATTAAGTTTTAAAGTTAAGAATTTAAATAATTGATGTTTCTTTTTTTAAGTATCTAGTTTTTCTTTCTTTGTACTAAAATTATTATTGTAGTACAATTATAAGCTATTATTATTATTTCGCATGGTTTTCCACTTTGCTCTTTTACCACTGGCTTAATTTCGGAAAAAAATATTTACCCACGAAAATAGAGATAAGAATGAAATTTTCGATCTCTAGAAGTCAATATATACAGAATTTGAGGGTGGAGTCAAAATATAAGCAGACGAAGTATCTCAATAAAGTATGCGAGGATGGTACTATAGGCTAAAGCTACGATCCAACGTTCTTAGTACATAAATCCGTTTTTGGTCAAAATGATAGATTCTGTGCTAAGAATAAAAATATCTTCGTATCTACTAGTCCAAATGTCTTGAAACTACTGAGCTTTGTATTTCTTGGTTTGAGGTCTACAATTTCCCACCGTGGGATTCTTCTAAAATGTTTCTTAGTGAGAGGAGAATTATGATCTCCTTTTAAATATGTGAAAGGCAGTTTATATAAACAGAGATGAAGTACCAAAAGCCTTAGTCTTATACTTTCCTGGATTAGAGTGCGATCCAAAATTGAAGTATTAATTTAGAAATTATAATAATTTCTAAATAGTTTGCCCATGTTTAGCCCCCCCCCCCACAAATTTCATATCCTAGTGACGCTACTGGCTGTTTACAACCTCTTCCATATCTCCTCATATCACCATAACAATGGTTTTACTCGGGAGAAATTATTATTGATTTCAAACGGTGTATTCCCGATCTAATCAAAAGCGCTCGCAAAAGAAATATAAATAATAAACAAATTATACAAAATTGGTATCCATATCCCACCGAAAAACACCACCTTAATTATTCATTTTCTCCAGGCGATTCTTATCATTAAAACATTGGCAATCTACTCATATTCTGAACACATTTAAACGAATAAGAAGAAAAAGAATAAAGGAATTTATTCACTCGTAAAAATACATTAAATTCTTTCCGCGTTAACTGAACTATAATCCTGTTGAAGATAACTTTAATTGGTTGCACTTTAATTATATTCTCTAGTGAAATGAACCTATTCTTGTCGCGTAACAGAGAACCCTCATCTTAGGTGCTTATCGTTACTCACGCGGAAGCATTATAATTAATGTAGATGTAGTTAAATGTATATTATATATAAACTTTGGAGTGTATGGCAAAAAGGAATGCGCACGTCCATGTCTGGAAAGCATTAAGAAGAAATGTAGTCAATATCAAGACAAAGGAAAAGTAAATAATTTCTAAACAAAAAGTCAAGGGGGTCAATTATAATAATTATTTTAATCTATACCCTTAATAGCCCGGAACAGGAAAATATGGTCTCGCCATTTTGGTCTCAATGATTTGGTCGCGGGACTAATTTGTCTCACCGATTTGGTCGCGGGACTAATTTGTCTCACCGATTTGGTCGCGGGACTAATTTGTCTCACCGATTTGGTCTAGGGACCATTTGGTTTCGTGATTTTTTGGTCCAGTGATTTAAGGTCTCGGGACTATTCGGTTTTGTCCTTATTTGGTCTCGGTACCATTTGGTCTCGTGATGTTTTGGTCCCGTGATTTAAGGTCTCGGGACTATTCGGTCTTGTCCTTATTTGGTCTCGGTACCATTTGGTGTCGTGATTATTTGGTCTCGCCACCAATGGGTATCGTGATTATTTGGTCTCGTGAGCATTGGGTATCGTGATAATCTGGTCTCGTGACCATTGGGTATCGTGATTATTTTGTCTCGTGACCATTGGGTGCCGTGATTATTTTGTCTCGTGACCATTGGGTATCGTGATTATTTGGTCTCGTGACCATTGGGTATCGTGATTATTTGGTCTCGGGACCATTTGGTCTCGTGATTATTTAGTTACCTAATTAGTTGCCAACTTTTCAAAAACAATATAAAAATAATTTGTTGCTACAATTTTGAAAATATTGTCCTATTAATTATCTGCCACCTTTTCCAAAATATTATTATTATTGTTAATAAAATGTTCGTGCTAAGAGGCGGACTTTTCATACTCACTATATATATAATCTTCTTACCTCGAAACAAGGTTGGGTTGGGTTAGATTAGGTTAGGTTAGATTTGGTTTATTTGGGTTAGGTTTGGTTGGGTTAGGTTGGGTTGGGTTAGATTTGATCGGGTTGGGTTAAGTAAATGCTGAAGGGGTGATAATTTCTTAAAACGGGTCTTTTGTGTCCAGAGACCAATTTCTCCCCAGATCCAGTATTACCGGGACCAATTTGTTTCGAGACCAAAATTGTCCCGAGACCCAGTTGTCTCGAAACCTAATTGTCCCGAGACCAATTTCTCACGGAACCTATTTGTCCCAAGACCAAATCGACAAGACCAAATCGGTGACAACATAACGGCGAGACCAAATTGTTGCGCACCGGCTACGATTGCTCTCTGTGCCGAATGCACAAGAACAGAACACCCGGGGTCTCTACTTAGATTTCGTCAGTTGAGAAGCTAAACCCGGGAAGCGTTGCTAGAAGCAACTGCTAGTCAGGTCCAAAAGACTTCTGGCTTAGCTACGAGGATAAGAGATCATTAAGAAACTTTAATAAATTAAAAAGGGTAATGGCAATACAGACTTCTTTTTGAACCTTTATGGGCAACTCGTCGAATTCCATCATTTGTTCTGCCACTTTCGTGTACCCCAAAGACAGAAAAAACTTCGTGCAATGTTTAACGTTAAATATTTAAAAAGGTGACTGAAACACAATTGTTCAGTTATTTGAAATAATGAGAATTGGGCCTAAACATATCAGAGAAAATCGTATAAAAGTAAGGCAAAACCAGGCAAAGTCATGGAATTTGAATCTGAAAATTTCGTGGTAACCCTAGACTAACACTGTTAAAAAAAGGTATTTTGAAGGTACTACAAAATACCTCCGCGACCTTTTTAGTACCCATGAACGTATTCTATTAGTTGTCTCACAGTGCGGGTATTAAATGATTTCGAAAGAGGTACATAGGAAATATAAGATATAATGAAATCTTTTAGAGTTTCAGCGTTTCTGGTGGTATGTTATCGTACCATGAAAGTAGAAAAGAACTTAACAGATACCTTTAGAGGGATTTTTTCTGCTCGGGCGTGCTGATTAATTAGCACTGGTAATCTCTATTGGATTACTATATACTTATAAACAAAAAGAATAGGTTCAATAGGGTAGAATTGGGTAGTGGTTTTCTACCCGAGATTTAAATTTCAATCTCAAGTTTCCTAGCTAGTGGTTTTTCTTAAATATTTAATTACATATAGTTATTATAAATTATTTTCTTTGACAGTTATGTACACTTGCATACGTTACATCATTTAAAGGCAATACAATTATGATATAAGCAAGAACGGATTCATGCTGATAAGAACATAGGGCAATAGCTTTATCCTCTGGTACCATCCTCGCATACTTGGTTGAGAAGATACGTCTGCTAATATTTATGTCACGTGTCTAAAAGCGTACATTTCTATAATCTATATAGTTGCTGCAGACCGTCATAGATGGCGGAACGAAGTGACGCGAACCTACACCAAGTACGCTAGGACGGGGACAGAATATCTCGTGCCCTATGTTCTTATGAGCATGAATCCGTTCTTGATATATGGCATAAATAGTTAATGTAAAGGTTTGAATCCGAGCTTACGCCTTCAGTCGCCATTCAGAAAATATTCATGTATATGTGACCCTGAATTACCTTTACACTATAACAGTATCACACCTTCCTTATCAAGAGGAAGCAAATTTTAGTATCGGGAAATCTAGAGTAGTTGATTCACTGCCTTCTCTAATACTAGGCCTTGAAAAGTACAACAGAAGCATTTTTACGTGACATTTTGAATTTGCGCTTAGTAACCGTTAGATGGTTCTTTTCTGAGGCGAATTTTCGCGATGACGAAAGTAAATTCGTACTGCGCAGTCTCGCATGACGTCACGTCTTTCGCTTATGGCGGACCAGGAAGGGAAATAAGGATTTTTTAAACTGGACTAATTAACCTGGTCCATGACCATTGACCAGGGCACATCGTCTGCTAAACTAGAGAAGTGGATAATTAAAATATTGGAGATAATGTCTGTGTCCGAATTCAGCTGCCAAAGAAATCTCCTCTTACCTCTCCTAAGCTCGCTCATTTGCAATCCAAATCAAACTTAAGGCATTTCATTGGCAGTGGCAGTTTTTGGGAAAAACATAAGGGCTGCGATGCGTTGAAATTTCCATGCAGACGCCATTGAAACGTGCCAAAACATACACCAAATTTAAACTACTATTTTTCGAACTCGTAAACAGTTCAGCATCACGAACCTGTTTATTGACCGGTTTTTTGCTTTCGTTTTCGAGACGAACTTAGCTGATTACACTTCGTCGTTGCTAACAATTCCCATAGTTTTGAATTTACCGCCAGTTTAGTTACTTTACACAACGGTATTTTGTATTACCTTTATAGGTACGTCTGGGGATGCATCGAAAAGTACCTTTAAAGGTACTAGACAGTACGGTTATTTTTTACAGTGTATACAGTTGAGGCTTAGACAATTAGGCCTTCACAAACACATAAAAGTATATCTCTCCAAAATTTTAACACTTCATTTCCTGTTTTTTCCCCATTGGATGATTTTAATGTTTACAGGACATATCCGATATGGATGTAAAATGTCGTCTGCTTTTGCTTTACTGTATATGCGCTAAGCTTCCAATAATGCTTTAATAATTCGCAAATTTTTATTTCAAAAAAAGAGAAATATTTCCAAATAAGGGTAAATAAGTTTGGCTCGAAGAGGTAATATTTTGGTCGTCCCAACATGTATTAGTTTAATGTAACATGTTTAAATTTCTAAAAATGTTTGTTTTATGAATTATTAGACAATTTTAGAAAAAACCAATAAAAGGTCGCGGTATGCTTTACTAAAGGGATGGTCACTCAAATGGTTAAGTTAACGCTCTTTTAATTTAAATCGGGAAAAAAACAAGTTGGGAAAACCAAAATATTACCTCTCCGTGTCGAGAAGATTATATAACCTTAAGTATCCAATGAAAACGTCGACCTTTTTGCCCTCATCCTTTCCCGCGCTTTGCGCTTCCGAATTTCATCCTTACTCTCAACATTATCTTCCTCCATTTTACATACAAAAATCAAATACTCACAAACAGAAGCGGCAAAAACCAGCTGGCTTTTACAACCACTTAATTTGACTTATTATCCAACTTCCAAACACAAATATTTACTGGTAGATAAATTGACAACCGACAAGCAAAGAAAAATTCTCAAGAATGGCTCCCGCAAATTTAAAAGGTCTATTTTCAACTAGGTTGGGGTATCAGATTATATTTAAAATATATATTTTTGAAATTTTTGGTCTGTCTGTTATCTACACCTAGATGGTTTTCAGTGAAAAAAACAAGGAGCATAAACACAATAGTGGAAGCTTCAGTCTTATTAAAAACATGTAAAACAATTATCATCTCTGCAAATAGCTTACACATGTCTTTTTTACCAATGCCTAACAGTTTCGATTTTTCTAAAGCAATCTCAGCACCAAATAGTATTTTTTGATATAAAATAAATGTTTTATATTCTTATTAAGAATAAAACAAGAGGATAAAAAGGTCTGTCCTCTCGTAATTTTCAAGCTTTTATCGTGATTACTCTATACAACATTAACAAGGAGTATAAACCCATTAGTGGAAGCAGTATTTTTTTTTCCGAAACAATCTCGCTTATATTTATTCTCCCTAGACTTCGCTAAAAACGTATTACTCCTACGTAAAATATTAATAGACAGGCAAGGATTCATACCATTAAAGAAGGAGCGCAATATTATGCATATTTTCATTTCATATACAAAGAAAAGAAATTATTATTAGCGATTTCCACTGACTGCTCCAAAGAGTGCTATCAGGGTTAGGATGACGTAACTGCCCTCAGCGAGTTTTGTAATAAAGGGTGTATATCTTGACGCAAATGCGCTGAAACCAATTAATAGAATTAAAATTTCAATTAATTTACAAAAAATCTATTTTGAGTAATGATTGACAACGTCTCTGATATAATTATTGGTTTTAGGACGAGGCGTAATATCTTTAAAGTAAAAAACCTCGTATTCTTCATCTTCAGAACTTTGAGAAGATGATTCCAGAAATGCATAAGCATAAGCGAGTGCCTGTCTTCTATGAGATACCGCGTGGTCCGCCATTTTAATTTTATTACGTCATACTGGAGCACCGTCGCTCCGTCGAATTTTTCGGAGCACGAAAGAGCAATTCTCGGGCAGTTTTTGGGGTCAGTGGAAAACGCGATTCTGGGCGAGTGTTGCACTCGTGTTCCCAGTGGCGGACGAAAACGCGCCGAGAGTGCACTTAGAGTGCTCTAATGCAGTCAGTGGAAATCGCTATATGTTTCTGAGATGAGCTTCCCATTTTGTTGTTGTTTTGAAAAATATATCGCAATGCACGGGCCTTGATAGATATAGGAGGAAATGAATGAAATATATCACAATGCACTGGCCTTGATAGATTTAGGAGGCAATGAAATAAATATATCGCATGCACGGGCCTTGATAGATATAGGAGGCAATGAAATAAATATATCGCATGCACGGGCCTTGGTGGATATAGGAGGCAATTATTTAATCTCTCTCTTTGCACGAGAGGTTTATCTTTAATATTTAAATAAATATAATTATTTTTAATTATTTTAATCTTCAATTATTAACACTAATAATACTTAAATCGTTTAAAATAAAGTTATACCTATTATCATCTCAAACTTTGCTAATATTGACGTTTAAAGTGAAGGGTACCCCTCTTGCCCGCTTTCCTCAAATTTTGGGGTATATATACGATTCGTTTCCATTATAATAGTAAGGAAAAAGCGCAATTGCGAAAACCTTTGGTGGCGATCCCACCTTAGGGAGGCTAGACGTTTCTCGTAACCCTAGCTGATCGCCGCGTCTGTCCTAAAACCAAACGATGATAATGGAGTAGAAGCCAATGATACAGATTGGTGTCTATGTGAAATAGACGGAAGACCAGTGTGTGGTGGTGTTAGAAGCCAATGATACAGATTAGTGTCTATGTGGAATAGACGGCAGACCAGTGGATGTTGGTGTTAGAAGCCAATGATACAGATTGGTGTCTATGTGGAATAGACGGAAGACCAGTGGATGGTGGTGTTAGAAGCCAGTGTAAGTGCAGACTGGTGTCAATGTGGGATTGACAAACAATAGAAGATGGTGGTGGTGGAAGCCAGAAAAGTACCAGACTGGTGTTCATATGGGATGGACGAAGACCAAACATGGTGGTGTGAGAACTCAAGTATAGAGTAGCCAACGGAGAGAAATACAATTTTCCAAATTTCTGTGAACTGTCAATGCGGTCCTGAAATTGGGAACACGTTTCCTCCGATACGAAAACTGCGAACGTGGTTACGTGGGTGTAACAACAGACAGACAGACAGACACACACACAGACAGACACGGCCGTTACAGAACCTCTCCTGGACTACGTCACACGGAGAGGTAATAATAATTAAGCTGTTAACGCTACCGTGGTTGACTATGAAAAAAGTCCTAAGCATTTAAACCAACGCACATCGTAACACCAATCAAAAGATTTTAAGATTAATCCGCAAACTAGGCTTTTAAACCTTAAACTGGTTTTAAAACTACACTGTAAAAAAATCCGTACTATCCAGTACCGACTAAGGTATATTTCAATGCATCTCCAAACGTACCTTTATAGGTACTAGAAAATACCATTTTGTAAAGGTAATGTAAAATACCTCTCAAAGAAGATATTTTTTAAGGTTGAAAGGTAATTTGTGGTACTGAAATGGGTATCATTGAAAACCCAAAAATAGTCGGAATTTTTTGAAAGGTACTCATTATCACCTAAGTCGGTACTCGTTAGTACCTAAGTGGGTACGCGGTAATACCCAGGTGTGTACTCCTTAATACCTAGGGAGGTACTCTTTCATACCGAAGGGGGTACTCATTCATACCGAAGGGGGTACTCTTTCATATCGAAATGGGTACTCTTTCATACCGAAGAGGGTACTCGTAAATACCGAAGGGAGTACTTGTAAATACCGACGGGGGATCTCGTAAATACCGAAGGGGGTACTCTTTCATACCGAAGAGGGTACTCTTTCACACCGAAGGGGGTACTCATTCATACCGAAGGGGGTACTCTTTCATATCGAAATGGGTACTCTTTCATACCGAGGGGGGTACTCTTTCATACCGAAGGGGGTACTCGTAAATACCGAAGGGAGTACTTGTAAATACCGACGGGGGATCTCGTAAATACCGAAGGGGGTACTCTTTCATACCGAAGAGGGTACTCTTTCATACCGAAGGGGGTACTCTTTCATACCGAAGGGGGTACTCTTTCATACCGAAGGGGGTACTCGTAAATACCGAAGTGGGTACTTTTTCACACCGAAGGGGGTACTCTTTCATACCGAAGGGGGTACTCTTTCATACCGAAGGGGGTACTCTTTCATACCGAAGGGGGTACTCTTTCATACCGAAGGGGGTACTCTTTCATACCAAAGGGGGTACTCTTTCATACCGAAGGGGGCACTCTTTCATACCGAAGGTAGTACTCGTAAATACCGAAGGGGGTACTCTTTCATACCGAAGGGGGTACTGTTTCATACCGAAGCGGGTACTCTTTCATACCGAAGGCGGTACTCGTAAATACCGACGGGGGATCTCGTAAATACCGAAGGGGGTACTCGTAAATACCGAAGGGGGTACTCTTTCATACTGAATTTGGTACTCGTAAATACCGAAGGGGGTACTCTTTCATACCGAAGGGGGTACTCTTTCATACCGAAGGGGGTACTCTTTCATACCAAAGGGGGTACTCTTTCATACCGAAGGGGGTACTCTTTCATACCGAAGGGGGTACTCGTAAATACCGAAGGGGGTAGTCTTTCATACCGAAGGGGGTACTCTTTCATACCGAGAGTCAATAGAGAGCGGGTACTCGTAAATACCGAAGGGGGTACTCGTAAATACCGAAGGGGGTACTCGTAAATACCGAAGGGGGTACTCGTAAATACCGAAGGGGGTACTCGTAAATACCGACGGGGGTACCTGTTCATACCGAAAAACGTTCAATTTTAAACGTTTTAAACTATAAAGGTATTTTGTGCTATTGAATTTGGTAACATTTAAAGCCCAAAAATGGTTGGTGTCAGAATATTTTCGTTTGTTTCTTATTTCAATTACATTTTCAACTCGTAGATATTGAATTTTTGATCCATGGTGTTTTAATATTTCGAATGATGTTAATTTAATAAGAACTGCTACTTCATGGAGTATATTTAAAAAAATTATTTAAAATTTAAAATTTTACAACTTTGGAAGCTTTCGGACCGCGGTCCTTCCTCAGCCAATTTTTAAAATGCACTAAATAATTTTAATTTTATGAGTAACCAATTTTCATTTTTTACATAGATTGAAGGTGACATTGCCCCTTTTTATTAATCGGTTTTTTAATCACGCCGAGGCTATCATTTTTTGGGAGGATTTAACTTAAATAAAAAATGATATAAAAAAACGATTAATAAAAAGGGGCAATGTCACCTTCAATCTATGTAAAAAAATGAAAATTGGTTACTCATATAATTAAAATTATTTAGTTCATTTTAAAAATTGGCTGAGGAAGGACCGCGGTGCGAAAGCTCCCAAAGTTGTAAAATTTTAAATTCTAAATAAACTTTTTAAATATACTCCATGAAGTAGCAGTTCTTATTAAATTAACAACATTCGAAATACATTTTCAACTGTTATAATTGGCAAAAATCATACACTCAAGCGGTTAACGACATTCTTTATGATTACTGGTACCTTTTCAAGACCAGGCTGAATTTCCAAAACAACTTTCTGAATAAATTCCAAAGTTTTTGATAGCTTTTTAGGGTATTCTATTTGAAACACAGGGTTGGCCAAATTACAAGAACCTTAAATTACAAATTACTAATTACAATTACAAATTCTGAATCATTCAATTACAAATTATAAATTACAATTACATATTTGTGATAAACTCAATTACAAATTAAATTATTAATTGAATTATATTTGAAATTGAAATTACAAATAAATAAGTTGCATTTAATTTGTGAGTTAACTCGCGAATTATCAAAAATAAACTAATAGAATCTGTTGACTTTCAACAATGTCTTCGTTGTGTTTTAAGGGCCATTTTTGCGTAATTGAAAAGCAGTTCCACCGGTGCGGACGATAGTAGTGGGGTGTTATACCTTACAAAGATTAGATTGCTTATCATGGGGAAAATTATCAGTGGAGTCAAATCGAATGAGTGCAAAAATTCTGAATTGGTCTTGGTATCGATTGCAGTTGAAAAATAAAATATAGTCTTTGGAGAAAATATTAGTTCATTAGTGAACCGTGACTCTGACTCAGTGAGCAATGCTAATGCAATAGAAAGTCACCCAGAGTGGAAAGTACCAGGTTCGAGGGGTCGATCATTCAACGATATGCCGTACGCTTCTCGCGAAATCACATTTTTGACAACTCCCACTAGAATTTAACTACAGACTCCTCCGAAATCATTGATAAAAATAAAAAATCACGAAATCCGTACCATAAACAAGAGATCCGTAATGAAATTACGAAATCATTCACATCACAGAAATAGAAATCATGAAGGCAATTGAAAACCAAGGTTTTTTCAATATGGTAACTTACCCTCTCCTCGAACGCCAAGAGCTACCGTGAGAAAAAATTTACTCTTCATTGTGTTCAAATGTAGCTTACACTGCAAAGAAGCTATTCGACCTAGCCTTATGCTGTACAAAATTCATACCCACTTAAGATGATACATTTCAGTCAGAGAATCTGATTCATACTACCTCAGCATTTGTTGCATATTTGTAATTGTAATTGACTAATGTAATTGAATTACTTTTTCAACGTTTTTAAAACGTCAATTACAAAATACCAATTACAAATTACAATATTTGTTCAATTACAATTACCAATTACAATTAAGTTCAGAAAAAATGTAATTGAATTACAAATTACAATTGTAATTTGTAATTTGTAATTGCTAATTAGTAATTTGGCCATCCCTGGTAAGCTGTAAATTAAGGGTTAAATAATTTTTCTTTTTGAAGTTGGTATTCCAAAACTTACCAGTTATTATAATGCCTTCTAAATTTTCCCTGCAAATTATTTTCTTCGAATTTTCTTCTTCTAAACTCTCAATTTCTTGCTCCCATTCTTCAAAATAAGGAAGAAATTCTTCATTGAGCCACTAAATTTATGAGTGTATAATTTATTATTAGTATGACAAAATTCAGCCACGTTATGTTTTGTATACCTTTAACCTCCAATCATTTACGCTCCTGAATGGGTCTAGAGCTGGCTTCCTGGCATGTTTTCCTTCTTGAAGATTTGACACGTTGCATACGTTGAACAATTTGTCGCATAAAGGAAGGAACTTGACCGTCTCTGATGTTTCATCACCAATTAAGTCTTCAACAGCGTTGGCAGTAGTACAACTTATAACTTGAACAGCGAGTTTCACACGCATAGCACCTAATGGACTAACATGAACATGGTTGTATGTCAGTTTAGGGGCTTGACGTAGTATGGATAAAGAATCGATTTCATACATTCTACGAATATGATCCCATACAATGTTTTTGTGGTTTTTTACGAGCAACCAAATAAACCGAGAAACTACGCCTTTGTCGACCATTAATTTACCACTATTTGAAAGGCAGTTTCTGATTGTTTTTATTAAATGACAAGCGTCAGAAGTGAAGAAAATTCCTTCTTCCGTGAAAATATTCACTGTTCGATATCCAACTTTGTCACCTTTCTGCGGTTGCGTTGCCTCAGTACACATTTCTATAAATCTTTGGTTAATTGAGGCTTTGACACAAACGACTGAGCACTCGGAGACCCACAAGATGTAGATGTCGTATGGCTTGCCAAATAATTGAATAGATGCCATCTGACTGAAGTTTGGTGCAGGGGAAAAATGCGTATGCGCAATTTATTTTTGAAGTAATTCCAGGAATCATCAAATGCAAAACGTGTGATGCCAATGGTGTTTCACTTATTGTAGCTGCTGTACCATTTACATTGCCTTTCAATTTGTTTAACGTTATTTCGAAATATATTCAAGTTTTGAAATCCAACGATTCCACCCGTGTTTCCATGAAAAATAAAGTCTTGTTTGATTTGCATTTCATCAAGTATTAAAGAAACATATTTCTGATCTTCTCTTAGTTCGGCAATTTTTATTTTTTGCAAGTTTCTGTTAAAAATCCATCAGTAAATCCAGGTTTTTCAATTTGGTCTCTTGAATAATTGAAAAGAGTTCTTCGGCATGGTAAAGAAAGAACTATACTTATGGCATTGAAGGGGATGGTGAATTAGAACTAATGTAAAGACACCACTGACCAATATATGGATGCCACTTTCTTGGTCTTGACTTGTTCGATTTAAGTTTTTCAAGTTGTTCATGTATTAGGAACTCTCAAAGGGATTTTTTTTTAAATCTATTCGAATCCTAGACTATCCTCATCATTCAAGATTACATCCTATTCATTTATATACTAATTAATTTTCATTTGGAGATACGTGTGTCTTCGTTTCAGAGCCCGACGTTTTATATTCAGAGATGCAGATTCAAGTATTGATGGGTTTATATCAAAATAACGAGTGTTGGTTCTCCTTGGCATAAACTCACATTTTTTGGATTTAAAACTCTGAGTTACTGGGCAAAAAGTGTCATTTTTCACGTATCTTTCTTTGAAAATAAGCACGCCTTCACAACAGGACCACAAATCTAATGTGTCAAATATATCCAGTAAATCTTTGATGGTAGAAATGCAATTAGTACTAAATTCTTTGTATATGTCATGAATCTCAGCAATGGTATTTTGTCCGAGAAACAAGGAAAATTCCAAATTAGCATTGACACTGACTACCAAAGAGCTTACTAAAAATGGTTTTGAGAAAGATACGACATCTAGATTTTCATTAATATTTTTGCTAGCGGCTTTAAAAAACCGATTCAATGTGATCAAATTTTTCTCTTGATATATTAAAAGTTGACAAAGTTTATCTAGTGGCTTAGCCACTTTAGTCAGGTCATAATATAACGGAATAGCCGGTAATAGATTTTCAGAGACTGAAGCTACTTGACTCAAAGTAAACGAAGAAGTTGTTGTGTTCACTGTTCTCGCTATTGGTGATGTTGCCTCATCAATGCCCTCATTTGTCATTGGTGAATTAGTAATGGAAATGTCAATCCTCCCAATGAGTTCATTTAAATTTTCCTCATACACTTCAGGAAGTTCGGGCTCTTGTTGAATTGATGTTTCTGTTTGTTCGGAAATACTACTTTCATTTTTTTAACTTTTAGCATATGTATGATCCATCAGAGAGGTATTCTAAAAATGTATGATACTAATTATATAAGTTTTCATTATTTGTAAGTTTTATTGTCCTACCGATAGAGAAATTAGTTAGTTTTCATAAGTTTTCATGTCTTCTGGAAGAGGGACTGGATATTCGCTTGTTGGAACTTTACCTTCCAGAACGTTTTTTGAACAAACATTGTGGTTTTTGTTTGTTTTCTGGCGTAAGACCCTTATTATTTACAATTTTCAACCATCTTTTGCACTATCAATCGCATTTTTTAGAAAAAGGAATAAAAAACACGCCTTCTATTTTCCTAGTTGTCGTTTCATAGTTTTTGCAACTCTTATTTTGGCAGGATTTTCCCATGTGGAAGTTGTGAATAAATACCATTCAGGTATTCCTTCAGTTATGGTAATTGGGCTATTTGTTTTTTCGCTTATTATGCTATCGGGAAGTTTAATGCTTTCCGTAGTTATTTTCTGTATTAATCTTGCTTTGGCATGTATCCGTTACTTGTTGTAATTGGTCCAGTAATTCTTCTTTATTATTTAGGAGACTTTGAGGCAGTTCCGAGTTTGGGGTTTTTATACTTCTTAGGTCATCATTAATATTATAAAAAAACGTCTTGGTTAGGACCAAGGCCGAAAAAACAAACGATATGTGTGAGGTTCATCATTTGACTGAAGTTCAGATATTGCAATTCTTTTAGTTAGTTTTATCCATTTAATCCTTAATCAATATTAAATTCACTCAACTGAATTTACTGTTAATCGATCCATTCACTCTAAATTAATTGACAAAATTATATATCTACGCTTTTTCAAGAACAATTACATTTTCCGAAAACATTTTATCATGAAATTAGTTATTTTGAAGGGAGTACGTGTTGAGGTATCAACATAGAATATTTGAAATATTCTATTGACTTTCTAAAAAGAGCAAGCGAACTTTGACATAATTTGAAAGATTTGAAAGGAAAATGTAAATATTTAATCGAAATGCTATTGTCGCCTCTATGAATTAAAGATTGCACTGCAATTTCCCTCTCCGTGCTTTAGAATTTCTTGGTCATAACTCAGTCTTCATTTGAAACGTCACCACCCCTTTCTACATTGTTGGCGCTACTTGTACACCGGTTACGTATTACGCGTAATCATTTTAGCACGCTTAAAGACCATTTCGGAAAACACACAAGGGCGAGGCCACCATTGGGGTATTCTCCCTCCCACCAAGGGTCACCGCCAGACGGTGCCAAAGTTCACAAGAGGCAGGAGGCTAGTCAACTCCCTCTGACTATAGCGGTGCTTCTAGGCGAGAGAGAGAGAAGGCCCCAATGGCGGCATCACCCATGTGTTTTAGTTTCTCTGTATGTAATTTCTAAAATGGTCTACTCACTTACAAATGTACACAAATTACACTGAGTGATCGGTCCTTCAGGCGCTAGAGAGTGACAAGCCACAACCATAATCATTCATTTAAACGAATGTTTTATAGTTTTAGGTTATTAAGGTAGGCGGGCAAGTCCGGAGAGTCACTAATGTGAAAAGGTTACGAACTATATGGTATTATTGGCTGAGTGTGTTGCGACGGCTCAGATGACTCATACACTTGAACCACTGGTGCTTTAAAAAAATTTTTATATTGGGAAAATAGGGGAAGGGGGGTCGGAGTAAAGTGTGACCTTCGCATAACTGGTAATGAATATTATGTATATCCATATTATTTCCGCATGAAATGAATATAACAAGTCATTGGTACTGAGAAGTATTTCTTTTTATGTAATCTTTACCCTTACCTTTGGTTATATCAGAAGTAAGATAACGGACTTGAAGTAACAAGGTAACCAAACTCTTCACTTGGCGGTGGAAGCTTCATAAAATCGTCAAAATTTGTTCACTAGTGCTAGGCTCCATTACCAATGCTAGGGCACTTTAACTCTAGTCCCTTATCTTACTGCTGGTTATATTTATACCGATATCATATTTTTCCTGTGCTACAGAGAGCCACCTACTAAACGAAACCACACATGATAAACATTGTTGCTTTGTCTCAAGAAGACGACATTAGTTTATAAATTAGTTTGAGAAAAAAAGTTCTTTATCATATTTTCTCTAACATCAGTCTTCTCAGAAACTTACTTCAGATTTAAACTTTTTTGGTGCAAACTTGAAAATTTGTTAAGCCAGCAACAATTAAAACTGTGTCCGTCAAGGTGCTTACAAGTTAGTGATTAACGACACGAAATCCCTTCAAAATAATTAATTTCATGATAAAATGTTTTCGGAAAATGTAATTGTTCTTGAAAAAGCGTAGATATGTAATTTTTTCAATTAATTTAGAGGGAATGGATCGATTAACAGTAAAATCATTTGATTGAATTTAATATTGATTAACGATTAAATGGTTAAAAATAACTAAAACAATTGCAATATCTGAAACTTCAGTCAAATGATAAACCTCACACATATCGTTTGTTTTTTCGGCCTTGGTCCAAACCAAGCCGTTTTTCTATAATATCTGTACTTCAGTCTTATTGTAATTAAAATTTGAATAATTTCATTTTTGCTTTACCGTCATACATTTGGGGTTGATCTATTTCTAATTGCTTAAAGAAGTACTTAAGTATCGTTAATTACATTTAACTTATATTCAAAAACATTGATTTCGATAAGCAAATAATGTTGTACTTTATTTATGAAAGAAATTTAAAAACGACGGTATTTGAAATATGGAAGAAAAATATTTGTTTGTACACTGTATACATATACAGTATTGTCGAGATCAGACCAACAGCTTCCTTTATGTAAAACCCCCAATACTGCCAACGGGAGATGCCATACTAAATTATACAGGGTGTAAATTAATGTTTAGAATTCATGTTTTACTGTATGCCTGAATGCAACAAATTATATTAAAGCACAGTCCTACGATTAGTCTTAGTCTCTTAGAACCTGGGTCTCAAATTGCAACCTCTAAACTGTTTGGTAAACAACTCAACCTTCATAACGTGCATTTTCGGGAGGGCATTCTTGGAAACCAAATTATCGGACCCTTTTTCTTGATAAGAAAATCTCTGAAGGCATTTAATTGGACTTCCTGCGTCATGAGTTCGTTGCTTGTAAAGTTATTGCAAGACGTCACATGGGCAGATGAAGAGTGCCTGCACCACAATGGTAATCACATTGAACATTTACGTTGAAGTTGATGTGTACCAAACAGATTAGAGGTTGTAATTTGAGGCCGAAATTCCAAGACTAATCGCAAGACTGTGCTTTAAAATTTTCTGTTGCTCCCCCCCCCCCACTTGACTGGTATGCTAGGTGATATTTCAGTAGAAAATTTATTGAATTAGGGATAGCGAGAGATGGCTAGCGATGTGGCTTAGTTATGGGCTAGACGCCCTTGTTTTATTGGCAACATTATTACATTGAATGTTGCCAGATTATATTGTTGCTGGTGATTTTGCGAACTATGTTAATGATATATTAAAATTTAAATGGAAAAGTTTCATTTTGACACATTCCTTACCCTAAAGTTTTGTATTTGGAGCCTATTAATGAATTATAGTGATAATGTAATTAATTTTAGTGTTTAATAGGAAAACATTTAGGCTGAAAGAACAACTCGCGTAGTTTGATCTTATTTTAAAATTTCAGTTCAGGGTTATCTATAGTTACCCAAAAAACCTATTGTTTTCGATTAATTTCACGTTAAATATGGTTATTAAGTTTAAATTAACGGCTTATCTTCTTTTACTAGTGTTATTTCAGTTTATTAAACGAGTTTGAACAAGAAATTCTCCCTAACTGCAAACTTTAGAGGCGTGACTGTTTGACTCTTGCGGAACAATCACTATTTTGCCCCAAAACTTTTAAATATCGCTCCTTTTCAATGGCTCTCTTTTCAAAATGGGGAAAAATGCTTTTAAATGACAATTTAATTAATCGTAAGAATTAAACAGGAAAGTGGAGGCTGGGTGAAAGATAAGTGTAGTTTTAATTTTAATTTGTTAGTTTAATTATAAGGTATCCATGAATTTACCCAAAACACATAAATTATACTTGATTGAGTTTAATTTAACGGCTTATCTTGTTTATCTAGTGTGGATTTAGTTTATAATACAATTTTCAATAAAATATTAACTTAAATTGTAATTACCCTAAAATTTTAATGTATGCGCTTTTGATATATTTTAATGATCATTTAAATTAATTTGAAAGTGAAATAGGAAACTACTGTGGCTGTACGAAAAACTTGTGAGGTTTTAATCTGAATTTGAGCGTGGTTCGTGACAGTGGATTAAGCTTAAAATTTATTTGAATTCTTTACCCTAATTGCAATGTTTAGTGCAGTTTAATATTTTTGCCACATATTCATCATTGTGGTACCCTAAACTTTGGAATTTCGCGCCAATTAATGTACTTTAAAGATAGTTTAAATTAACTTAAGTGTGAAATAGAAAATATTGGGCTTTACCAATGGCTTGGGTAGTTTTAATCATAATTAAACAGTTTATTTAAAAGTTATTTGAGATTTTATCCAAAAATGTATATTTTGGTGTAATTTCACGTTAATTATATTAAATTTAGTTAAAATTAACGTAGGATTGTGTTTTGGCAGTGTACATTTAGGTTATAAAATGAGTTTAAATGTATGCATCACCTTAATTGCAATTTTAGTGGAGTTTTCGATTCTCATTTTACGCTAAACTTTTGAATTTCGCGCCTATTAAGGTACTTTGGAGATAATTTAAATTAGCTTAAGCGTGAAAGAGAACACATGGGGCTTTACTAACGGCTTGGGTAGATACAATCTTAATCAAGAACATCATTTAAGAGTTATCTGAGTTTTCATCCAAAAAATGTATATTTGGGGTTTAATTTCACGTTAATTATACTTAATTACGTTGAAATTGACTTGTCGTCAGTGCTCATTAAGCTTATAAAATGACTTTCAACAATTAATTCACCTTAATTCTAATGTTTAGAGGAGTTTTTGATTATTTCCAACATATTGCGTTCAATTTTTATCATATCCTGTGCTAGGTTTGTGGTAAAGATTATCTATACAATATGTTAATGAATGATGTTATTCTATAGTTTAGCTTGAATACCAGTAATTAAATCAAATACCTATACAATTCATAGCAATTTAAACCAATAAACAAACGGCAATGTGGACTGTGGAAATAGCAAACAACGTAACCCTCCGTTTCTAACGTGGTTACGTTGAGAGAATCTGTGATGTAAACCTGAAAATTATTTCACTAATTAAATTATATAACGACACTGTCCTCCTGCATTAACCAGTACCACTGTTACTTATGGATTAAACAATCCACTGTTGGTAACAAATGATAACGTAACATCACAGTATGACTGATTCAATAGGATCAAAATTGTTTTAACGAATAATCTGGTCCTCTACATTGGTTTAGTTTCAGGAATTATATCACACACCTTCACAATTAGTAGCATTTTAGTGAGATTAACAAATAATGAAACCGTGTATACCTGTGCTCAAATGAGAATGTTGAATTAAATGCGCTAATGTAAACAACACTCTTTTAACTGCCGTAGGGAAAACACATTGAGCATTTTGTCATCTTTCCTGTAATATTTTGAAGTTGAATTCTTCACAGGATGAAAACACTACCGTTTATTTCTAAACCATAATAACTTGGATAGATATGCCATTTTTTACTTAAAACTAGAAGCGTCAACAAAGAGTCATGATGAATACAGTATTAAGTTACGGGTTACGTAGCTAAAACCTAGGCCCTAGGGTTAGGATTTGTAGCATGAATCGAAGCAGACTGCGTATTTTTGTAATTCCAATCCAAAACAGTGCTGGAAATAAGCTTTCTTATAATCTTTAAAAGGAAAGACACTATAAACACTATATTACATAGACAAACTAAAACTTAAGCCTTGGCCGTAAAGAACGTCGAAAAGCTTACTTCAAAAGATATAAAAACCTCTATTAACTGTAATTATTTACCTGAATTACTTTTCTAGACGAAAATTCGACCTGATAACGACGTATTTCTTACTAAGGGTGCTACAGTTAATTAGAAAATACATATAAAGGTGCTCAAGCTCGGATGAAATACCAGCGTCTACTGCTAAGAAATTAGGAAAATCAGCCAGAAACCCAACATTTGAAATTTGTCAACGTAACTTGTTAGCACCCACAAACCTAGGCCCTTCTAGTTGTCAACGAGAACGAAATGAAGAAATAGGTTTAAGCGCGCTATAAGGTTAGGCTGACATCTGACCCAAAAATAATTTCTTGACGTACTATCTTAATTAGTTAAATTACAAAAATTAGAATTCATTAATTAAAAATAGAAACAGGTAAGTTTCTCATTTAAGAAATGCTTGTTAATTTAGAAGTATTCCGAAAACTAACTTCGCTATAGTTTTTCCGTATGGCCGGCTTCAATTGCCTTAAAAAACCAAAAATTTTTAATGCTTTTTCTATGGGACGCTAACCCTAAAAACTGTGAATTTTCCTTTAACATTACGGAAGGGTGTCATGTCATATCTACAAGGGCCTACCGGCCCTGTAGAATTATTTCCCTACAACTTAAATGTATTTTTTTATGAATTATTTTATTTTTTCACGAACAGAACTTGTATCAACTGTTAACTTCAGGGTTACTGTAATTTAAGTTATAGCAATGCTTGATAAACTTTGCTTATTTAAATCTACTAGATGCTGATAACATTATGGAAGTAGCTTTGACGTTGGAAAATTAAGAAAGATTTGGAACGCAAGGCTATATTAGAAAATATTAAAATATAAGTTTTTTCTTTATAAGTTGAATACGCAACCCTTTCGATAAGAATATATGAGCATAACATCCTTTATATGCATTCAAATATACTTCAGACTTGAAAAAATAGCGAAAACACCGGCACAGGACTTCTGCATTTCAAATAAGGACATGTGTCTACTGTCCCCAGGAGAATAGTTAATATTCAAAACATCATAACTTGCGGCGTATGGAGTGCATAGTAACGCCGATAAGGGCAATTAGTTTTATTTCGAAATGTGCATCTAATTAGCCATAGAAATTTTTGTCCCCACGCCGATAGGAATTTACTTGCGTCCCCACTTGATATAGACGGACAGGTATGGGTGTGTGTCTGTGTGTCTGTCTGTCTGTCAGACCCCACGTGACCGCGTTCGCAGTTTGCGTATCGGAGCAAACAAATACCCGATTTCCGGAACGCGTTCGCGGTTCACGGAAATTTGGTCATTCATCTACCAACACCAGTCTTTACTAACTGGCTTCTAAGGACCACAATCTGCTAGTCTTTGTCCATCCCACATGGACACTAGTCTGTACTTGCTAGCTTCCAAGCACAACCATCTTCTGTTCTTAGTCAATTTCACCTTGACACCAGCTTCTATGCACCACTATCTTCTGTTCTTCGTCAATCCCACATTGACACCAGCTTCTATGCACCACCATCTTCTGTTCTTCGTCAATTCCACATTGACACCAGCTTCTATGCACCACCATCTTCAGGTCTTTGTCCATTCCACATGGAAGCCAGTCAGTCCATTCTGGCTTCTTTGCCTTCGTCATCGTTTGGTTTCAAGATATACGCGGCGATCGGCTAGGGTTACGAGAAACGTCTTGCCTCCCAATGGCAGGGCTTCCACCATCGGTTCACGCGAATGCGTTTTTATCTATTATTATAATGGAAACGAATCGTATATATACCCCAAAATTTGAAGAAAGCGGGCAAGAGGGGTACCCTTCACTTTAAACGTCAATATTAGCAAAGTGTCGAAAGATAATAGGAACAACTTTATTTAAAACGATTTAACTATTTTTAAAGTTATTTACTGGCGATTAAAATAATTAATATCATTAATATTTAATTAATTATTTAAGATAAACTTATTTCTATGTAATGACACAAGTGAGAGTTTATATAGAATGAGTAATGAAGATTGCATCCGAATCGAAACACTACACGCACATCAAAGTTAATATAAAGCGAGTAGGATGATAAGATCTCTTACAAAACGATAACATTTCCTTTTTGCAGAATATTAAATGGAAATATTTTAAATATTTTTCGGCATTACGATTCTTTAAGTAGTTGTGTAGCTATAAAGCTCTGTTTCATCTTAATATTCCAAGAACATCTTTTGATATTAACATTTCAAATTTTGTGTTTACTTTTTAATTCAGCTTTACTACATTTATATATAGTGTAATCGCATTTTTTATATTCATTATATAATATGGGTGTTAATTCTTCATCTATCCACAAGTGTTGAAACTATTGGGTCTGTGAAATAAGATACCCTAGATTTAAACTAGAAATGACCTTGTTTCGCCTCCTCTTATAGGAGGTGTTAACGGTTCAGAATGAGCCGAAAGTTAAATACACCCTTCAGTGATACATTTAGGGCCTCATTAGAATTATTGAGGATACAATGGAAATTTTTAAACGCTTAAGCCTTTGCTAAAGACCTTGGCAATATTTCGCCAATTTGAACGATGTATTTCCGGTTTTTCTCATTGGGTGGTGGACCTGTGTTTAGAAATTAAATTCGTCTCGGCTCGGAGAGGTTTATTTTGGTTTCCCAACTTGTTATTAAAGATATTATTTACAAATGAGGTTATTTGTCCTTAGTCAATTTTAGGTATTGCTTGGTTAAGCGGTAACAAGCTTCAGCGATGTTTGTTAAGGCAGTTGCTTTCTCCTCTTCAACCTCAACTCTCCTTTTTTTAACCTGTAACAATTCTCCATAGTGAGCAAGAGTTGCTTCTGCCGCGCGCGTTTGCCGTTCTTGAAGTTCTTGCATAGTTTTAAAAAAGCTTTCTGTTGAGTTTTCCTTTAACTCTCAAGAATATGGTGCTTTATTTTGGCGGCTTCTCCCTAAAATTCATTTAATTACCTTCAATATGTTTGTGAAGATTTATTCAACAGATACTACTTCTCTCATTTGGTTGACTAATCACTGGTGGCGTTCGGCAAATTTACTGATGGCGCGATGCGTTCTCGCGTCGTGGTGGCGTTCGAGGAACAGAAAATGTCACTGGTGAAGCTCTGCGGCTTATGGGAGTGGAATGCCTGTTGTCATTTCCTTGACCCTCTGGTACTACATGTTCTTCTGGGCTTAACGAAAACCCATCATCATTGTAATAAATAATCTGTTCCAAAGCACTTGGGGCTGGATTTTTTGAGCAATGCGCAATAGGTTCTGCTTCCTCATTAGCTGTAGCTTGCTACATGGAACCGAACCAATGTAATGAAGTTGGAGGAATTACACTGAACGACAATCAAATGAAGTGTTGGTATACCTCTGGACGAGGAAAACCGCCTTCCCTGACAATATTGTTTCCTGTCACCGCGGTCCACCCTATTACTGCAACAAGCCGGCCCTCTAGTTCGCTAAGCTTCTCTGCTGTTTTCTGTCCACCACCCGTTCCACTTTGGCTTTGCATGATCCTGGCTGCTTTTGCTTTGGTCAGACCTTTTCAGTCAGCTAAACACTTAAAACAAGCGGGAAAAGTTCCTTATGCCGATAATATTATACTGTAATATTTAAAATTTACCTTTTTCCATTGCTTTACTGTTTTAAAAGCACCCGATCCCTGGCTATTTAGTTCGGTAGCCAAATCCTCCCACATCTGATTAAACATATCTTGTGTGAACGCTGCGCTAAATATCCCATCCACGAACTTTTTGTTGTTTTCAAGAAATGTTACCATAATGGCCCTTTGTTCTTTAGAAATCTTTGAGCTATTCTTTTTATTTTGAACGCGAAGTGAAGAAACAGACTGAAAAGATTCATCCATTTTTTATTTGAACAACTCCAATCAATACAGTGCACTGCAATCACTTAAATATATAACCCTCGACTTCAAAAGTCCAATATTTGTTAAGTCTAATTCGAATTTCGCGTGCGTCTTCCGAAGTCAAAGCGGATTGGCTGGATCACTAGATCACGTGACTCAATGTTCGTTTTATTTATTTTCTTTCGTTTTCAAGTTTTACGAACAAGTTCATCTCGAAAACGAATGACATAGCTTAGAGAATTGACACTTACGAAAACGATAAATCGTTTTCGAGTTCAAGGTTTCGTAATTTTCAATGTTCGAATTCTCAATAAACTTTACGAATGCGTTAGAGAATTGCCTCTATAGTCAGCGAGTCTATCCTGACAAGGAATGACTTCAACTTTCTCGCCGATTTTCGCAGCATATCAAAGTTGAATTTTACGCACATGGCTAATTTAGGCATCAAACAAATTGGGTGAACGGCATGTACCCTTCATTGGACAGCTTAATGAAAAGTCCATAGCCACCTCGATGTTATTTCCTCCAGCAACCAATCTACTTTTTAAGGTTGCAACATCAGCTTCGGAAATATTTCCAATTCTAACTCTGCTTAGAATGTCGCCGTAACTTTGGTCGTTGGCTTGTCTAACATTTTGCGTTAGTTCATCGTATTTAAAAAACTTCCAAAGATCACTTCCTTCGATGCAATTGAATCTAAGTCTGGCTTCTTCGGAAGTGATTTTGATAAACGCGGGATTTCCTTGACCCGGAGGCAATTGGAAAAAGTCTCCCAAAACAAGAGTAAATACATCTCCACCAAATGGTTAGTTCATTTCCCAAAATTCGTTCAGCCTCAAGTGAACGTGAGTCAGTAAAACCGATGAGACCAAAGAAATTTCATCAATAATTAACAGTTTTAAATTACCCAAAGTTTCTTTCATAATGCTTATATTCTCAGAACTCAGGGAATGGTATTCGACGATACGCCCATGATCTACCGGCAACATTAGTAATCTGTGTAACGTTACGCCATTAACATTCAACGCTGCCAAACCCGTTGGCGCGGCAATTGCCACGCTAGCAGGATTTTGAAAGCGTCGCCTTACGGCGTTGGCGAGAGTGTCTATGAGAAACGATTTCCCAGTGCCACCAGGTCCCGACACAAAAAGGCACTTGTTTCCAGATTTTTCTCCCTCTTGGGAGAAGTGATCCATGATGTGATCATAAATTCTATTTTGATCCGAGTTTAGTAACGCCACATTGTCAACAACAGTCTCGAAATTGATTTCCATGGCAGCTTCCACATCAGCCATCGCGTATTCAGTTTCGATAACAATTTCTTTCCCTTGAAAAGCATTTTCATCGTCTTCACTTTCTGCCTCCGAAATTATGGTTTCTGGCTCTTTCGCCTTTTTTGAAGCCTTCCGTTTCTTTTCAACTTCTTTGGAAACCGAGAGTTTCTCGTGATATTATCTCATGTCCTTCAACACCGAAAGCGAGTTTTCGAAAGCATCCGCGTACGTTTCAAACTCGCCTAATAGCTCATTTTCGTCGCGCCACGGTTTGAAGAGGATCAGTAGAGCATGACAATACTTTTCTTTCTCCTCTATCGGGTCGTGACATGTAGTGCTCCACTATGTAGGGTTTAATTTTCTTTCTCATGAAACCCAGATTGTTTTTCAACTCGATTACATTCGCATTTTTCTCGACACCATCAGAGTGCTTCGCATAATCGTAAAACTGACCAAATTCCCGCAAACTAAGATTTTCCAAGCTGTCAGGACGATTCGGATATTTGTGTCCTTGCTTTCGGGGTCAGTTTCCCCCCAAGCGCGCGAGTTCCTTGTAACCTTTCAAAACTCTCGATCGGTTTTCTTTTAAGTTAGTGTTAATAAATCTAGTGCTATTGGACTTGTTGTAAAGGTCTTGGCCCAGGATCATATCTAGAAATTCATAAATTCCTATTTGCTTGCACGTCAAGGATTTCAGTCTATAGGCAAATAATTTTTTGGACAAACTTTCGTTCCCTAACTCGGCAAAAGTTTGGTCCATGTCAGCTCGGTCTCCCTTTGTGACGTACGCCGTAACATAGTTTGCCACTATTTCCGATTTGTCAGCGACAAATTGAAAATCCATATTGGCTTTGGAAGCCAAAAGAAGCGCGGGATGATAATCTTTTATTAACTCTTCGTGCTGTTATTTCGGCAAGTGGTACAGTCGTTTCTGCACCTTTTTCATTTTACGGTGACGAGTAACTGATCTAACAGAATTCATAGTAGCAATGTTTGTTACGTTTCGAGGGAAACCGTAACGACACACTTTCAATCCTTTTTTAGAATTTTTCACCTTCTTATTATAACAACTGGAGGTGCATTTGTGAGTTTGGAATTTTTTTACCAGCCGTTGCAGTTCCGGACTTACCGATGCTCTTGGCATCGAACACGTGACGTGTTTTTGCACGTAATCCAAAATTGTCTCGGTCGAAGAAGTTCCAATCTTTGGAGCGTCCTTGGCCCACAAAAGCATATGGTAGTGAGGTAAACCTCGAGATTGGTATTCAACCCTCCAAAAATGATGTTCTATCATGGCAAGAACTGGATTTTGCTTACACAAGACAAAGTTGTTTAATCGCACTTTGTTGTGAAAGTGCAAATTGACGCTAAGTGGGTCGAAATTCAACAATTCAGCCACCGTCATCGACTCTACTCCTGGAACGTCTGAATTCACTTTTCTCAAGTGATCGTGCAGTTCCATATCATCGTACTCGGCCGGATTAAAAGTTAGAAGCCAGGTGGGACCAAATTCCCGAATCATTGCTAAAACGTATCTATGAACTTTATACCAGTAGTCTTTCGTTCCTCTAATATGACCCAAGAAAGTAGCTAAATTACTCTCAAGTTCTTTATCGCCAGATTCAACGTGACTGAGCAAATTTTCAACCCCAATTGGCATGGGTTTTTTACACGAAGAACGTAGTTCAAACTGCTAGAAATCGCTTTCATTTCGCATTCTTGATAAGAATGGAACAAATAGGCGTAATCTCGTTTAAAAATTGATCATTTGTTCAAAAGACGGGATAAACGATACTCGGTTTCCATTATTTTCCCTAATGGTCTATCATCGTGCTTGCCAAAGCGACCCTTAGGAAACTAATGAGCAAAGCTCATGTCCCAAGTGCTAACTGGCTCGGCTTCGACGCGCATCATTTGGTAAGCACCCAATAAATTCTTCGGTGGTTGGACGTTCACCGCATGAATAGAGTAATGATCGTACAGATCATTGGCTTCGCCTTCAGAAAGTTTTCGCAACAATGCCTCGGGTTGTGTTATAATTGCGTAGTCATCTGCTGCATAGGTCAACTGATTTTCACCCTGAACGCTCATATTTGAAGCGTTTTGGTCAACTTGCATGTCATGACTGCAATCCACTGGAAGCGCAGCGAAACCACGTGACACTGCATCACAGCTATCGTTGATCAGCGCTAATGGATCTGTTACGCTCAGTAATTCATCGGGAATCAATGAATTTTCCCCGCCATCGATATTTTGCGTCCCACAAATATAATCCTCGTTCATTGCCGAAATATCAATATGTTTGTAAAAAGGATTAAGTTTTTTCAGCACACTGAATGCTTTCAACAACTTTTCGAGGCAAATAACCTGCTTCCAAACCTTTTTGTCTGCAGTGGGAACGCCATTAACCAAGATATGCAGTTCGTGATTTTTGGGCAACGTCTTGGGAATCATCTTCAAATTGTTCTCCACGGGTATTGGAAGATAAATTACTCTTCCCTTTAAAGCTTTAACCGTACCAAACTTCACGTTGGAATTGGTTTTGGTGCCTAACCGCACCACAGTGTGGAAGGGCTTCACAAGCTGAATTAAAACTTTCTCGAACATGTTTAAATTGGTGAGATCTGGCGGAGGATTGTCAACCGCCAAGTTGTTCAGAAAACATCTAACGGGAACTTTACCCTTTCCCAAATCCGTAGCGCAGTAACGACATAGAAGCATGTCCGCTTCTCTAGCGTCCGAATTATTCATTATCCAGCCAGCTCTTAAAATCAGATAGGCCTCGTTATCAAAAACAGGACTGTATACTAGTTTTCTTACAGCTCTTAAATCAGATTTTTTTTCAGTAATCTAAAACAGCAGTCGCAGGGCATGGCGTGAAACTCGTTGGTGTTTAGCATTGCCCGAGCGAATTGATTCTCGTAAAGGCTCAAGATTTCATTTTCATCGAGAGTGGGCCGAGGAGCGTTAACGCTTCCTGTGGGAGCAATGTTTTGTTCGTTATTTAAATTTTTCCCACGTGTGGCTAGGATTTTTCTCGATTGCACCATGACATTCGTCAGAGAATCGTAATCACCACGTTCAATTTCAGTTGAAATTTTAGTTAACGAGTTGAGCAAGGCTTTGACTTGATACATCTTATTCAGAATATTTCTAATTCCCGAATAATAAGGAGCCAATTCAGCGAATGAACGCAAATAACTTTGGCACTCTTCGCTATAAGCGCAGTAAGAAGCGTGTCCTAGGAACGGAACTATTCTCACCACTATTTCGTCAGCATCTGGTGGTATAGACACGTTTGATTTTTTGCAAAATTGTTTTCTTAATTCGCAAAGGTCCAAATCAGACTCAAAAATTTTAGTCAAAGATTTTTCATTCGCATTGGCAAATGTGTTTACGAAAGCTAGTTTTTTTGCAATGGCTCGAGTTCGAACATTACAAATATCACTGCATTCCCAATATACAGTTTTGATTTGGGTTTCAATAAACCCCCCTTCATTGATCACAAAATTTGCTTTCGGATTCTTCTCTTCCGTTTCAACAATTTTGAAAAGATTCGTAACAATTCCCGACTCATTAACTTGTAAAACTCGTTCAACGTTACTAGTTGCGTTATTGTTTCTTATGTCAACGAAATTTCCCATTTCGTCAACAAACAATTCCTTTGTCGAACTGGTAGCACAATCTCTCAAAACTTTTTTTACACGACCATCAGAATCCAATTGAAAAATTTTGCCGTAATGTGACTCATCGTCATTTTTCAAGATTTTACCATTATTTCCAATCAGATAATAGGAAGTTTCATGAAAATAGGCCTCTTTCATGCTACTGTGAAGCCTTTTCCCACCCACAACTTCCGTGAAATTATCAGGAGTGACGAACCCAATTTCTTTTCCTTTCTTGACAATATCTTTAAATTCACTAACCACCCCTGAATGCCGAATACATTGCCTTTTCAAATGCAATATTTTACCAGCTAACAATTGGCATTTTAGCTTGCGAGAGACAAATTTGGTGCATCTTTCACTAGTCTCGCCGTCAAAAGACTTTGATAGTGCCAGTTTTTCAGTTAAACGTGTGACCAGAAACCGTTTGTAACTTTCAGCAATGAATCTCTTGTTTTTGGTTTTAAAAATACCAGCATTAAGGAGTTTTTTCGCAAAGACAAATTTGCCCCTTTTACTTGGTTTTCTATTTTTTGAGCGCACATTAGCATCTCCTCTTGACAGTTTTTTCCCTCTCTCAAGTACAGATTTACGCGCCACATAGTTTTTAAAAAATTTTTTCTGAATCTTTATCTGTTCCTTTAAATAGTATTTCTTATTGTTGTTTTGTTTAGTTTGCTTTTTATGCAAAGCTTTACTTTTAACTTGCAATTTTAACTTAGTTTGTGCTCTTTTTTCTTGCATTGCTACACGCTTATTTTTCCTTCTTTAATTTTTCTTTAGAAACCATTTCAAATATTCAAAGTAACTAAAACACAGTATCACGTAGGAATGATTCTTTTCTACAGAACCTTTAGATGTGGAAAATGACACACAGAACCCTTTGGATATGGAAAGGTACACACAGATCCTTTTTAGTTTGCAAAAGAACACACAGAATCTTATGTTTTGGTAAAGGTACACACAGATCCTTTTAATTTGCAAAGGCACACAGATCCCTTTTGATTTACAAAGGTACACACAGATCCCTTTTGATTTACAAAAATGCACACAGAACCCTTTTGTATTTGTAAAACTCACAGATTTTGATAATGTAGGGGAAAAAATAATGTGAACATACACTAAACTGAAATGAGGTAAAGTAGGCTTAACGTGGTATTAAAAATGTAAGAATACCTAAATGTGAAACAAAACTGAAATAAGGTAAAGTAGGCTTAACGTGGTTTTAAAAACGTAAGAATACTAAATGTGAAAGAAAAAAAGAAGATTTTAGAAATAAATGTGTTAAAAAGTTTTTTAAAGTATACGCCTAGTTATTTAATAATAATTAATCTTTATATGCGTATACGAACCTAAACTTCCTAAAGGCACCCGTAAAGTTCCGCCAAGAGAAGTGGAATTCGAAAGCTATGCGGCTGGGGTACAGGAAATTATACATTAGCTGCACCACTGCATTTCCAAAAAAAATAAAAAATTCAGTAGGTTTTGTCACAGCCCACTTGGTCACGCAAGTAGCACGCAACTTGTGTGATCGAGTGGGCTGTGGTTTAGTGATGGCCAACTTGTAATAGGTTCATTGTTGGTAAAAATCCACCCAAGTTGACCATTGTTAAACATAACTGACAAATTCAAACTTTGATACACTCTTGGTGGAACAACGCAAGTAAGTCTTATGCTAAAATTTGTTTTAAGTTTAAAATTAAACGTTTCTTTATGTAGGCATATTTTTAACAACTTAATATTTAAACATAAAACCAAGTTTAAAAATTGAGTGTAACAAAGTAATCGAAGTTAATTTATTAAGTCATTGAAACTTGTTCTTTTCTGGCCTAGGCTTAAGATAATGGAAGCCCTATCTGGAGCTAGTTTTAGCGGTAATTGCGGTGTAGTACACGTGAATCATTATTATGGCCGCGGTGGTCGTCGCGGTCGAGGAAGACGCGGTGGAAGCGGAGGGCGCGTAAAACCCTGCGAAAGAAAGTGCTATCAATGCCGTAAGCCGGGTCATATAGCCCGGGATTGCCCAAACCTTAAAGGTACAAAAATATACAATTTATAGCTTTACAGGTTTATATATATATTATTTTTTCCCGTTTTTGACTTGAATATCTTGTACAATATTGAGTCGTCATACAAAAATAAGAACTAATAGCTGTAGTATGAAGCATAAAGTAGGTAAAATCATAAATGAGCTAAGGATAAGGACTGCACTACTGGGATAGATTATAAATTAATAGGGAGCTAACAGTTCTGACCCTGAAACGTCACACCCTTCTATCTCTTAAGCGAGGGTCTCACATGCGTAAAAGTTCGACAGAAACGCGGTACAGAAACTGAAACGTATTTTACTTTTCTACTCCGTTTTCGTTTACGTTTCTGGGTTTGGCGCACACTAGGAAGCGTAAAAATTCTTTGTCGGATTCGACATTTCGAATACAGTGCCATCTATTTGAGTCTGTTTCGGTAAATAACGAACAAACATGAAAAATGGCGCTTAACAAAGGTTTAGCGGCTTTGTATTATTCCTATTCGGCCCAGCTTTTGGTATTAATCGCGACATACAAAAAATTAAAAGAAAGGAAAAAGAAAAAGATATGGATCAGAAAGATATTTCAATTTAGACACCAATATGGATTCGGTAATACTTTGATTCCACAGCTTCGGAATCATGATCAGGAATACTACTTCCAGTAAGAATAGCCACAGATTTATTTATTTATACATTTCTTGCTAATTATTGGAATATTATATATAGATTTATGAGAATGACCCCTGTAACATTTGAAAATATCCTGCAAAGAGTTGGAAGATTAATTGAAAAGAAAACTACTCGTTGGCGAGAGCCAATTTCTCCCAGAGATAGATTGGCGATTACTTTAAGGTAATGATTTTTTTGTATAGAATCAATTAATTTAATTTGTAATAAATTTGCAGATTTTTAGCAAGCGGAGAAACGTATCGGAGCTTAAGCTACGCATTCAGAGTTGGGCGTTCTACAATTTCTCATATTGTAAAATCAACATGTCAGGTACACAATATGATTTCTGCATATGTTATACTGAATAGTTTTTCAACTTCAATTGTCGTAGGTTATTTGGGAAAACCTTAAAGATGAGTACATGGTAATGCCCAAAACTCCCGAGGAGTGGCAGATAATAGCCGATGCGTTTGAAAAGCGATGGCAACTTCCTCATTGTGTAGGTAGTATCGATGGAAAGCATGTATATATGGAGTGCCCCAAAAATACAGGAACTTTAAACTACAATTATAAAGGCACATTCAGTAAAGTACTTCTTGCCGTTTCGGACTCAGCATACAAATTCCTATTTGTTGATTTTGGCCATTATGGTTCAGAGAGCGATGGCGGTATTTTTAGAAAGTGTATATTTGGGAAACGTTTGCTAACAAATGCAATTAATCTTCCACCACCTGCACTTTTACCAAAATCAAATATCATATACCCATATTTTTTCATTGGAGACGAAGCTTTCCCATTGAAGACTAATTTAATGCGGCCCTACCCACGAAAATCGAATTTTAATCATAATGAACGTATTTACAACTACCGATTAAGTAGAGCCCGCAGGGTGGTGGAAAATGCGTTTGGCATTCTTTCTGCACGATTTAGAATATTCAAACGGCCCCTAAACTATGGTGAATCTGCAGTACCTTCCATAGTATCAGCAGCTTTAGTTCTTCATAACTATTTACTAACCGAGGTACCCAACACATATTGTCCAGTTGGTTATGCAGATAGGGAGGATGCAAACCACAACCTTGTTCCGGGTCAGTGGCGCGACGAAACAAATATCCCGAATCTGAATGATCGATTAGGTTCAAACATGTATAGCCAGGATGCCAAAGTATTAAGGGACAAGCTAGCTAAATACTTAAATGAAGAAGGGGAGGTTCCATGGCAGAATGATATGGTTTACCGTGGTTTACCGCCATAGTATGCTATGAATAAGTAAATAACATACACATAAAAGTCTTGTATGAACATTAAATTTCTTTATTTTGGTTTGATTTATGAAAAATATTTTTCTTCTTTTTCTAACATTAACAACTCGATTTGTTTCATTACTGCGAATTGGTCTTTACCACTAAAATTCCTCAGCCTGTTTTGCAATAAATCACAAAACAGTTTGATTTTATCTGCTGGCTCGGATTCATTATTTGTAACAATAGCACTGGCAATAGTGCTTGATGTGTCTGAAAATGTTTTCAGAGCATCACTGAATGCAACATCGATATCCATGGTTTTAGCTTTTTTCTTTGGTGGCAGCTGACTTTGGGTGTTGCTACGTTTATTTGAGTCAATACTCGACCTACTGCAACTTGTACCTGGCCTGCTTTGTCTAAAATAAGATATTTTCAGTGAGCCATGTGGCATTTCATTGAATATGGACAATATTATAACTATTTATTTACTCCTGACAAGAGCTTCGGCCATCGTCTTCCTGGTTTTCATTTATTGGTGTAGCAGGCCGGGGGATGTGAAGGACATCGTCTATATCATCTTGATTAAGTTGAGTGTCATCAACAGTGTCACAAAGATTTATACTGGTGTCATTTGTTATTGTACTTCATTATAAATAATTCAATAATTGCATTACAAATTTCACACCCTTCATAATATATGATTTAAAGTTTAAATACCTCTCTGCTTGAACATCAATACCACTCAGAATATTGTCCATGATATCAAAAAGCTCCCAGTTCGATTTCAGAACCTCCTTACTACCACTACCACTAACCGACGTTTCCTTAATTCGCCTCTTATCTCTTCGATACCGATCGCGTTGTGTTTTCCACCATTTTTCTGCATCCTTTGCTTTAAAACAAACAGGGGTTTTATATGTGGTTACCCGTTGGATCGTGGATATAGTTCCATAGTGCCCATATCATTAAACCGAGGCTTAAAAGTTAAAACATATTACGAACCTGATAAACCATGTGCTGCCCCAATGGCTTGCCATATCGTTTGTTTGAACACGGTATCTTTATAGTTTTTTTCTTTCTTATCATACAGACATGGATAAGTTCTTACTCTTTCAACAAATTGTTCCAATTCAGCACGCTTATCCGCTCTACTCTTTTTACTCTCCGCCATTTTTTTTTATTGTGAGTGACATCACCGATCGCATATCTGATTGGCTGGAGCTTAGCGTAAAATGTTTTACGACGGAAAAAGTTGAGACAATTTCAACTCTCTTTTCTAGTACGTTTACGTCGAAGTTTTTTGTACGTTTACGTTTCAGTTTACGTTTCTGTCGAACTTTTACGCATGTGAGACCCTCGCTTTACTGGAGTTTCATCCCCCCTAACGGTTGGAAACAGTATTCTACGCGCAAAAATGCCAACCAGAGAGGGGCTGCGTGACGTCAGACTATCTCTTCCCCCTAGCCAGTTGTTGGCTCCCTATTGTAGAGAAACATACACATGAAAGAAGCCGCTATCAGGTGTACTTTATACAGGGTGTTCCAAAAATGTGCTAAGACCAAAGTACTGTAAGTGCTATGGGCAATTTTCAGTCAGAATTGCTCTGAAATTACTGTACCGTTGGGGTGTTTTAAAGAAGACCGCATAAATTAATAGAAATAAAAAAAATGCTATTTATTTTTGGTATGATGGTACTTTTAATTCTAGTTCTATTTTGTTCTTCTCTCCAAAATTAGAAAATGATAAATTTCACTTTCGTAAAAATGAATACCTGAATAATGTTGAATTACATATTAGATGAACTTTGGTGGCTGCTACCAACTATTAGGCAGACATATCAGCTCAATTCATAAGAGACTAGGCCTATAGATAATGTTCATATTTCATATATTTGTGAAAAAAGTGGGTGAGGTAGAGAAGAAAACGCCTGAAGGCGAAGTTAAAATACAGGAGGAGAAGAAAACGCCTGAAGGTGAAGATAAAATACAGGAGGAGGAGAAAGCCCCAGAAGGGGATAATCCTATGGAAGTGGTTGTCCACAAAACGTCAAGCATTCCAATTTAACTTTTATTGTAAGTATTATTAAATATTAATTGGGCCACCAGAAAAATAAAATAAAATTGTTTTAAATTTGTTAGACATAAATAATTCTAAACTTTAGTAAATTTTCAAAATTTCATGTTAATTTGGCAAATATTTCAATTTAGCCATGATAAGCCTTCTATTGGTATTATATAGTTCAACAGCTTTCTTGTGTTCCAATAACATTTTTTAGTATTAATAAATATAATATAATGCCATGCTTTTTTATATAGCACCATCATTAACAATTCATAGTCATACGGTACCTTAAAGTTCCTTAAAATGTTTAACAAATACTCCATATCATTAAAAGTATTTTAAAATTTATTAAAAAAATTGTAAAAATTATTCAAAAATTGTATAAATTGTTCAAAAATTGTCAAAATTGTTCAAAAATTGTCAAAATTGTTCAAAAATTGTAACAATTATTCAGAAATTGTAAAAAATTATTCAAAAATTGTAAAATATTATTCAAAAATTGTAAAATATTATTCAAAAATTGTAAAAAATTATTTAAAAATTGTAAAAAATTATTCAAAAATCGTAAAAATTATTCAAACGTAAAAATTTATTCAAAAATTGTAAAAAAATTATTCAAAAATTTCAAAACTATTCATAACTTCTAAAAATTCAAAAGTATTATAAATTATTGAAACCTTTTATAAATTATTCAAAGATTTTAACAAATATTCAATGTTTTTAAAAACTAAATTTATATTTCTATTAATATTTACTCATTTAAAATATGCAATAAAATTATTTCAAAACATAAAACTTGTTTTCAATGATTAATCGATATGTTGACTGAAATAATTGTGTTATTATAATTCTATATTTAATGTGAGTAGTTTGGAGCTCTTAAACCTAACCAGCGCAAGTTTTATTCCATTAAAAATTAAGTGTTAACCATCTAAATACCGGTTTCCATATTAGGGCCATTTTCAGAAAAACTTAGCAAAGTCAATTTTTAGCGATATACCATGTCTGTTGTGTTTAAATTTATTAGCTCATGATTCACTGACTTTTAAAACCATTACTCTACATCACATCATATCTAAAGTAAAAACTATAACTTTTATTAAAGTTAAGAAGCCATTTTATTATCCCATATACTTCTATCATAAGTTCAATGATGATCATCCTTGATAACTTTATGATATGTTACATAACATTTCTTTCAGCTGATACCATCTTATTAGGCCTTTCCGGTTTTATTAGACGCAACACTGGTCATACTGAGGCTTCTACAACTCTATTCTGAACCCTTTGTTTACCAATTTTGGAATATGCTTCCCCCATCTGGAATCCCTTTCTAGCTAAGGATGTTTGGGCTATAGAATCAGTACGGCGGGGGTTCACGCGTTTCTCTCTAATGTGCCCTAGGGCCAATAGAGCTGGCCATCTTCCCTATTCTGAGCGATTGAAAACGATTGGTCTTAGTCCCCTTGAGGTGCGTCGTGCAGTTTCCGATGTAGTTACTCTTTGGCGTCTCCGGGGTTTTCTGGATTTTAGACTTAAATCTTTTGTCCGGATAAACCCTAGTCATTCAACTCTAACTTATTCTTTACAATTTGCTAGGTGTTTATTGCTTCAAAATTCTTTTTTTTTGTGTTGAGAGGACCTAGAATTCTCTTCCTGATGATCATCGCCGGGAAGAGTCTTTCCAGGCCTTCAAAACTGGGGTTTCTAAATTTCTTTACACTAACTGGCTTAATTCTTTACTTTAATTTACTCAAAATTTTAGTCATTCATATTTTTGTATTTATAATGTTTGTTTAATTTAAGTTAAGTTTTATTTGTCGTTTTTTGTGTATCTGTCCCGGTAACCACACGTTACAGGCCTAGGCCTTCTGTGGTTGCCTGTAACGTCTGTTACTAAATAAAATATTATTATTATTATTATTACTATATCTCCCCTAATTTGAGTAAATGAGATAGCGGCAGTATTCTGTACAGCTTTAGTTACCTATCTTTTAGAAATAAACAAATAAGTTCATAAAATGTTAGCATAATACAAAGCAAACTACGAAGTTAGGAGAAAGAGAATTACGAACGAGAATAGGAAGGTATAGCCTAGCCTCCTGGTGTAAATGGTATGAGCCCTCCATGTGTGTAAACATTTGTCGGAAGCCGTACTAGCACCAAAGAGGGAGCAAGGAGGAACGAAGTCATAGCCATTAACCAACTCGGTTTTGAAATTCTAGAAGCCTTGTTTTGACCAAGGCTTAGCGAAATTATTTAATTTAAAAAATACCTCTAAACGATGCATTTAAAATGTTCTATATTTAAATATTATTGAAGCATAGCGCGGCTCCAGCGGATGCCCTACTCGGTCACTTTCCTTCCAAACTCCGGGTTTGGCTTGGCAGGATTTATAAATGCACGTAAAAATCCCGCCTACAAATTCCTCAAGCATTGACAAGCCAAAACTGGTGTTCATAGAGAGTCAACTTGTAGGGGATTAACTGGAGCTGAGCTATGCTTTATATTTTTGAAACGAAAAATTGTAAAATGAGACCTTATTACACACTAGACTTGTGCACAAACAGTTGTCAGAGAGTTGTGCACAAACAGATGTCAGAGGGTTGTGCACAAACAGATGTCAGAGACTTGCGCACAAACAGATGTCAGAGGGTTGTGCACAATAAGTTGTCAAAGGCTTGCGCACAAACAGATGTCAGAGGGTTGTGCACAAATAGATGTCAGACGGTTGTGCACAAATAGATGTCAGAGGGTTGTGCACAATCAGTTGTCATAGGCTTGTGCACAAACAGATGTCAGAGGCTTGTGCACAAACAGATGTCAGAGGGTGGTGCACAATCAGTTGTCAGAGGCTTGTGCACAAATAGATGTCAGAGGCTCGTGCACAAACGGATGTCAGAGGCTTGTGCACAAACAGATGTCAGAGGCTTGTGCACAATCAGTTGTCAAAGGCTTGTGCACAAACAGATGTCAGAGGGTTGTGCACAATCAGTTGTCAGAGGATTGTGCACAAATAGATGTCAGAGGCTCGTGCACAAACGGATGTCAGAGGCTTGTGCACAAACAGATATCAGAGGCTCGAGCCCAAACAGATGTCAGAGGCTTGTGCACAAACAGATGTCAGAGGCTGGTGCACAAGCATGTGTTAAAGACGTGTGCACAAACCGAATTTATCGTTTTGCCAAGAGATATCACTTGAATCCAGGCTTATTTAACCTCCAATAGACCATTTCATCATTATTTAACCTTCATTAGACCATTTCATCATAGCTTATTTAACCTTCAATAGACCATTTCATCATAGATTATTTAACCTTCAATAGACCATTTCATCATAGCTTATTTAACCTTCAATAGACCATTTCATCATAGCTTATTTAACCTTCAATAGACCATTTCATCCACAAGACTTCAAATAGAATCGCTCCAATAGGTATGCAAAAATAAACCACTAAAAAAGGCGAGTTTCCAATGTGTTGTCAATTTCAAATAAAACAGTGTATCATTGAAAAATCGCAAATCGAGGAATTCTTGAAAAATTAAAATTAAACATACTTAAACTTAATTTTTCGAAATAAAGAGTAGAAAAGGACCTAAAATAAAGATCATATGTTCATTTAAAACCGTTTTCAATCCTAAGAAATGTATAGTTTTTGTTATATACGTTCCAAAATTTTAACTTTTTTATAAAAATTCCCATGTTATTTCTATGGGAATTTTCCAGTTTTTTGGTAAAAAGGCTGATTAATTTTATGTAAATGAAAACCACCCTTAGCAACTTTATTTTTTATAAAATAAACTATTAGATGAATCCCTTTGAAATTTTAACTACATATTAAGGACCCGGATTGCAGTTCTGTGGAATTTTTTTAGAACAGTTAACACAACACAAAAAACTACATCCAAACAAAAAACCCTCCTTATACATTAAGAGCAGTATGAGGTCTTATCTAAGAGAGCTATTGCTCTCCTAGAAATATTTCGCTCGAAACTTTTAGTTTTATTCGGTTGGGAGGATGACAGACCATTTATGAGGCTTTTAAGTTCATGGGACGGACATATAACCCAAAATATCTTTCGATTTGGGATAAAGGAATGTTCAAAATAGGGTTTAACCTCGTACTGGATCCCAGCATCACTAAGAGAATATTCAAACATTTTGTTACCCCCCCAGAGTCTTCTTTATAGTTGCCAAGTTTGAACTAGCTCCATCGCACATTAATCAAAAATGTCTTGATTAGAATCAAGTCCTAAAAAGTATCGATAAGACTGAGGTTATCACTTGACTGAAGGATCAGATATTAATTTTTCTTTTTAATTGAAACTTAAAGGCATGCTTAAGAAAAAACAACGTTCCATTACCGTTTTCCGTTGAAATAACTTATTTTACAGGTAATCAATTTTAAAAATTTACTTATCTCGGGTTTTCGGGCACAATTCCATTCCCCCAAAACATTTTATCATTAGATTAATTACTTTTGAGAGAGTACGTGTATGATATTGAGTTTTAAAAGGTTCCCTCATTTGTGCCCGGCATGCTTCGCAGTGGATACGTTTTAAAACAATGGCGGAAAATTAAGTAGGGACAGTTAGATTTTTACTCGTGGTTATGCAAAATGATGTAATGTCTAGTGTACTTCAGTCAACAGTCATACTGTTCATTCTCATAGCTCAGGACATGATTAATGCTGCTCACTATTTCTCTCTCTAGTTTCAAACAATGGTTAGAGACCATTCAGTGCCGCAGGTCGCACATGAATATATTTCAACTACAGTTTAAATCAATTCTCCGTGGTCGTACTATTAGAGGGTTAAGCACTAATTTGTTCAGAACATGTCTCGAAAGTGTGCTTGTTGTAAGTTTTTAAAGCAGTGTTGCCAATGTGTGGGTAATTTCCCACATCGTGGGAGATTTAGGTTTGGTTTTAGGCTCTGTGGGGAAAAAGTAATATTTTTCCGAAATCAATCAAATGTCGGAATTTTCCTGTTCAAGGGTTAATAGTGCAAAATTTTCAAAAATGCACTAATTTAACTGCACAGTTAAAATTAGTGCATTTTCGAAAATTTTATCCGGTTTAATAATTTCAAGCGACATTTTGAAATAAATTCGGTGATTTTAAGTTTGGCACTGAAAAAAAAAGAAAGCATATTTTGAGAATTTTAAAGCTTTATAGCATTTGTACATATTGTCAAAGCCATGCGGAGTGATATTCCATATTAAACTTAGTATGATAAAATAGTCCAGATAAATATGACTGTAAAAAAGGGGGTGTGGGAAATGCGGCAAATTTTTAAAATGGAAGTGGGAACATCCACTTTCTAACATTAGCAACACTGATTTGAAGGTTTTGGTCATGGCTAAACAGACCGCTCATTCAGTTTTTTATTGTTTTAAAGCTTATTTTGACACGTTATCTCTCAAAAAATTAATGTAATGATAAAATGTTTTGGGGGAATGGAATTGTGCCCGAAAACCCGAGATAAGTAAATTTTTGAAATTGATTACCTGTAAAATAAGTTATTTCAACGGAAAACGGTAATGGAACGTTGTTTTTTCTTAAGCATGCCTTTAAGTTTCAATTAAAAAGAAAAATTAATATCTGATCCTTCAGACAAGTGATAACCTCAGTCTTATCGATACTTTTTAGGACTTGATTCTAATCAAGACATTTTTGATTAATATCTGCTCCTTCAGTCTTCATTTTAATTAAGATTGTTAAGAAACTGTTTTACATTTTCAAAATCTACACTAAGCAGAAACATATAAAAAGGGGACCGTAACTTTAGCTCAATCAGTCATTTATTTATAATGATACTCCAAAAAATAAAAACGTAACTCATTGAAAGTTTGTATTCTTATTGTAATTAACATAATACAATTTTTTACAACCCTTTATTGAAACGCGAGGCGCTCCCCTAAAAATTCCACAAATAGGACCAAATTGACAGTTTTACACAATTTTTTAAAACGCTGATTTATGTCTGTTTAACCTTTAGCTCAAACTTTTCATAAGCCCAATATGAAATTCGGATATCCTTAAAACTTCTCAAAGACGATCCGAGATTATCAATTTCGAACTTTTTTGTAGCATTAACTAACGTCTGTTTGATATTAAGCTTATAAACCTTAAACACAATATAGTCAGGGCAATGAAGACTCAATTTATAAGGGCTACCCTAAAAGTCCACAAAGGTGATCCAAGATTGTTAATAAATACGCCTAAAAAGTGCCCTCTTCAAAATATGTAGCCGGGGAAAAGAGAGCGTGATCGAGTGGGCTATGCTAGTGGGTATTTTGGTAGTAAGTAACGGGGGTTGGGACTCCAGGCATAGCCCGCTCCATTACGCACTCGACAACGCAAAGCAACTCGCGCCAGCGTGGGAAATAAGGCGGTAACACAGGGCAAATGGCGAGTTTAAAAATTGCCTGGTACAGTTCAAAAATTAAATCGGAGGGGGGTCAGTGGTCCACGAGACTACTAAAAAATTCAAGGGTAACCAGAGTCCACACATTAAAATTCTAATATTTTAATTATCCACTTCCTTAGCTTAGCAGACGACGTGCTCTGGCCAATGGTCACGGACCAGTTTATTTATTCCAAGTCAGGAGGGTCTCTGGCCTAATGTCCAGTTTAAAAAAATCCTTATTTCCCACCCTGACTCGCGCTATAGCGCAAGCAGCTTGCGACGTGTTGTGCGTGATCGAGTAGGCTATGGTCCGGTCAAAATAAATCTTCAGTTCAGCGTTGCAAATAAGGCGGTGGCACAGGGAAAATGACCAGTTTAAAAATTAAATCGGAGGGTGAGCAGTGGTCCACAGGACCACTAAGGAAATTCTAGGGTAACCAGGGTCCAGACATTATCTCAACTATTTTAATTACCCACTTCTTTAGTTTAGCAGACGCCGCGCCCTGGTCAATGGTCATGGACCAGTTCATTTATTCCTGGGCAGGGGGTCGCTGGCCCAATGTCTAGTTTTAAAAAAATCCCTATTTCCCACCCTGATTCAGTTGGGAGTCCTGGAGCTCCTAAAGTCCAGAGATGCATATGACAAGGATTCATTTCTCATAAGCGAGAATGGCCAACTGTTGTGTAAGAGACAGCCTAGCAGCCTGGTATTTGTTTACTTCTCAGTCAGCTGGGTTTTCACCTTTAAAAGTTAATACAGCCCTTTGAATTTAAATAATTAGAAATGAGAAATGTTATTAAATGAATAAATCTATACGGTTGCAGTTGTGTCGAAATGAGAGCAATTAAATATGTGTCTTTGATATTTAGCTCTTATAATTTCAGAAAATTAATAAAAAGTAGTGTTATGTATTTAACCAGAATTTATTTTATTGAAATTTATTAAAAATTATTTAATTAAAAAAATTGTAATACTAATTTATGTTTTAAATTTTACAAATAAAATTCAAAACAGTAAACATAGGGCAAAGGTTATATTGTATTATAAATAGCCTGTGGGATTGATTTTAGCTATATCGCAATTAGAGCTCGACATTTTCTATCCATTATCCACAAATTAGTAATTAATTTGAATGAAAATAGGTGGATATCTTTTATTAATTGGGAAATAATGCACACACTTTACATTTAACTTTTAGAAGTTAATTTATTATTTACTTTGTGTATATAATATTCAGCATTAATTTCACTAAGGAAATAAACGAATTACCTAAGACTACGAGGAATTAACTAGTATATATGTTTAAAATTATAATTTAATCGTTTCAAAACTAATATGGTTTTGAACCGGTTTTAATAATTTAGTTATTAAAATTTGTGATTATCGATTGGTCAATATTGAAAATTAACCAATGGTGGAACTAATTTTTTTTAAACTCAACGTCAATGAATAATCTACTGAAAGAGGTATCAACCTATTATTTTTTTCAAAAGAAGGTAAATAAGGATTGGATGGCTTGCTGCTTCAATCAAGATTTTTAACCATGAATAGAATATTATGTTAATTTTAGTCAAATTTAGATATCCGGTAATCGAGTTGATATGAATAAAGCTGTTTTTGCTCATGTCTATTTTAAACTTTAATCACAGATTTCGCTTACCATTTCACAAGCATAATAAACATTACTGAAGGGCGCAAATCTATCTGTGATCGGTAACGGTGACCAGTATAGCAATTTGCCCAATTAATCAGTTTGAACTTCATTTGCACATTTCTATTCGTTAATTTGAAATGTTGCGAGAAATTTGAATGGAATATAAGTAGATATCTCTTTCAGAAGATAATTTTTGATGTTGATATTTAAGATTCATTGAGTTAAAAAAATTGGTATTGGTATTTCAATTAAGCTTTGATATCAACATCGGTTAATTTCAGATATGGGCTTATGATGGTAGTCTGTTTATAAGATTAAATCGTTACTTTAAGTGTCACTAGACAGTACCTACCTCCAAAATCGAGGGTTAGTAACTTTGTAAGCATCTCCTAGTCACAGGATATCCGAGGGTCAATTTCTTATATCATAGCTATAGCTATAGCTCAGTCACTTTTGGCAAGGCCTAATACCATTTTGCTTAACTGGCGCTGTCAAATTCCTTTTAAAGCATAGATCATATAGTATCCACCCTTGATTTTCATTTCGCAACACAAATTGGATTCGTAAACCTCGACGCGCACCACCACGATTAGAAGCATTAAAAGGCAAAAACAACACACTGACCCCATACATTTTTAGTAAATAACATTTCTCACTACAGCTGTTTTCGGGGCTGAAGCGAACAAGGCTTAGCGCAATTTCATGGGTTTCACCGCCTTAAAAAAAGTGCCAAGTTTAGGAATAGATTGTGGGACAATAAAGAGGTGGAAAATTATGAAATTAGGCTTATATTAAAGCTTGAAACCTACTTTATATTATATTTAAAGTTCATCCATCAGCAAATCCTAAAAAAATATGAAAATGAGAACGAAAAACGATCCACTCTCAAATTTTTTCCCCTAAAAAAAAATGGCGGCCACAATGCTCCATGGTAATATTGTCACGGCGGCAATATTAAAGCAGTCTTATCTCACTACCGATAGGCCATTTCAACCAAAAGGCATTAAGAAAAAACAATCGGATTAATATGACGCAACTATACGTAAAAAAGGCCAATTTTGGTCGCGCTGATATATTCTAGTAAATCAGTCTATCCATGCTTAAATAACGCAGATTGAGGTAATTTTGAAAACTTAAAATTAAACATACTTAAACTTAAAATTAATCAATGAAAGCTGGAAAGCACAAAAACTAAATATGAGGCTTTCGTTTAAAACCGTTTTCAAATCAAACAAACGTATAGTTATATCATGACGGCTACCACCAGATGATTATCTGTAAAATATTTTCCCATGTTATTTCTATGGGAAAATTTCGAGGTTTTCGTCAAAATCTATGATTATTTTTATGGAAATGAAAACCACCCTTAGCAACTTTATTTTTTATAAAATAAACTATTAAATGGATCTCTTTCAAATTTTAACCACATATTTAGGGCCCAAATTGTAGTTCTGTGGAAATTTTTCAAAGCAGTTAATACGATTCAAAAAAAGTTATAAACAATCAAAAAATCATCCTTATACATTAAAGTCACTATGAAGTCTTATCTAAGAGAGCTATCGCTCTCCTAGAATAGTAGCAATTTTTGTTAAACATATTTGTTAACCGAGCCAGCTCGGCTCGTCTCGATCATTTTGGAGCCGAGGTTTTAAAAAGCTCGTTTATTGACCTTTCTGGAGGAAGGTACAATAGACGTAAGCGACCAGTTAGGACAGTGGGTAAAACGGGTAGGGCCATCTTGCAAAGTAGTTGACGGCATAGTGTGTAGAAGCGTGCCAATAGGTCCAACAGGATTGGGTGACAATGGTTACGATCACAGCGGCAATAGTAGTAGCCCCAGTGTCGATAGTAGTAGTAGTAGTGGCCATGATCACGACGGTAGTGAAATTAGTATAACTCACTGCAGTCCCCCTATAGACTCGTTCCATATAGTAGTTCCCAAAGCCCTAGTCACTGTCGTTATGTTAGCCTGCCACGATATACCATCTTCTGGTCATCAAGGCATCGCCAAAACATTAGAAAGAGTAAGAAAATATTACACCTGGGAAGGGATGACAAAAGACATTAATAAGTACGTCAAGTCATGTCAGATTTGCCAGGAGCATAAATCGCCACCGATTAAACAGGCCGGCTTTATGAAATCAGCCGAACCCTCCCAACCTTGGGAAGTAATTGGAATCGACCTCAAAGGTGAATACCCGCGAAGTAAGAGTGGTCACACTCACATAGTAGTAATAGTCGATTATTGTACAAAATGGGTAGAGGCATTTCCCTTAAAAAAGGGAACTACAAAAACCATAGCCGCCATATTAATAAATCAGGTTTTTACTCGTTTCGGCGTCCCCAATTTGTGTCAAATCTTTGCAAGGAAGTTTGTAGTTTGTACAGCATTAAACAGCGCTTTACCTCGGTTTATTCGCCGCAGAGCAACCAGACCAAACGGGTAAATAAAAATATCGGAATGATGTTGAAATGTTACGTCACAGAAAGCCATCAGTTTTGGGACGTTGGTTTGCAGCAATTCGTAATGGCGTTGCGTTCCTCAAAAAATGAACCTACTGGCTATACGCCATCATTTTTAAATTTCGGTAGAGAAATCCGTGAACCACCCATTATGAACGTAGACCAAAATCAACTAACTAAAGCCTGCGCGGCCATAGATCCCCTTGGTAGGGCTGAAATTATAAGTGACGCAATTAACAAGGCCCAAGGAAACTTAGAAATAGCTCAAATGAAGAACGCGGCCCTGTGTAACAAAAAAAGCGAGAATTTGAATTCGAGAAGGGAAATTTAGTCATGAAAAAGACACACCATCAATCTAGCGCTGGCAGTCGATTTTCAGCTAAACTAGCTAATGAGTGGGAAGATCCACTCATAGTGGACGAAAAGCTTTCCCCATACACCTACAAACTAGCTCCTATTGATAGTGGGGAGTCGTTGAAAGGCACCTTTCATTTAAGGCAGCTTAAGCCGTACAACGAGCGCAGCCAAGAAGAGAAGGGAACCCCAGTAATTAAGAAATCCAGACCAAAGCCGAATGTCGTTCGCCCTCCAGCCGACGATAGCTTTCACATGGTCTTGCGTAGCCGCAAGTAGCTCGGCACTTATAGGAAGTATAGGTGTAGGGTAAGAAATTAATTTTTCGTACGAATACCTCAGGGATTTGGTACCTTCCCAGTTTTACACTCGTCGCCCCTTAAACCTATCTAACTCCTTAGCCTAAGGTTAATCCTTGTACCTTGTATATACCGTTGTGTAATTCTTTTTGTATATTTAGTGTAATTATTTTTGTATAGTTTTTGTATATTTAGTGTAATTATTTTTGTATAGTTTTTGTATATTTAGTGTAATTATTTTTGTATAGTTTTTGTATATTTAGTGTAAATATTTTTGTATAGTTTTTGTATATTTAGTGTAATTATTTTTGTATAGTTTTTGTATAGTTCGTGTCCCTTAGGTAGTATAATTATTTTGTTATTTAGTATTTGCCTAACTTTTCCTTGCTTCCATGGATCGTTCAGCTCTTAGGCGTGGGGAGTGTAGCGAATTAATCTACATTTCATGAGTAGTCCACTTCATTAAAGGTCAAAAGGTTCATAGCGATACTAGATTTATAGTTCTTCAATAATTCTCAATACGACGCCATACTTAGAGTTAAGTGATGCATTTTATTATTAGACTGTGTTATTATTAGAGTGTTTATTATTAGAGTTAAGGGTTGCTATTATTTTCGAGTGTAGGTTTTTATGATTTTATTACTGTGCATGCTTTAAGTATTCCCCGATGCCAGTAAGACCGATGCCAATAATATACCCTTTATAAATTGTTAACAACCACCACTTTCGTGATATGACATAAGTGCGCGCCCGATAAACTCTCTTGACGGAGGATACTCGTCACCCATATCTTCACCATAGTGCTTCAGTGATAGGGCTTGAACCATCCGGAGGTTCAACCCGTCAGTGAGCAAGACCTATAGAAAAAGCGGTCGCACCGGCTTAGAGGAGATGTAATTCTTCTGACTGCCTACCCTTGCGGTCAAGACCGCAGCACCTCACCAGGACACTAAACCATGTCTCAAACGTATCTCTAAGAAGAACCTCGCGCTGGCCGCGACTTCGGAGAAGGCTGTACGAAACAGAAGACCAGTCCCGGTACCGAGCTGTCGTCATTCAGCCATGGGCGTCATGCAGTGATCCTTATGCCGGAAGGACCCAAACCAGGCTGCCATCATTCAGCCAGGTTGTAACGTCAAGAGACCGTCAGAAACCGCCGTTGCCTCCATCGCTTTGCATTCATCATCAACAATAGTGATGAGTACAATTTTCGTGATAACGCGAGTGAACATCATTGACCTAGTATTTGTAGACTGACTGGCATCGGTCATAGATGCATGCTGCATGAATTATTTTGGGGGAGGGACATCTGTAATATCAAGTAGTAGTTATAAATTAATTGATCACTGTCTGTGTAAAACCACTATTTAATAGTATTGTTGAGTAGCATCGTAATAAACCTAACTTGTAGTATGGCAAACTGTCTAAATTACTTCTACCTATTTTAAAGTATAATATTAAAGCCAGACCAGAAAGGTCGATATAGTCATAGTTGATAATGTCAACCCTTGGCCACTTTTGGCCTTAGTAGTAGAATAAGCGTTACAGCGCATTAACTTCCACACTTCTGCATAAGCGCTATTTTTATCTTGTGATTTAGGGAGTGAAAATGGCTCGCGTCTGTCGGCGCGGTGGAAATTAAGCATTGGCTAAGAAGCTGGCTTTTCGATGGTTTCTAGTTTTCTACTAAAAATTAAACGATGATCATTAATGTTTTGTTGTGAAATGTGTGAGTGAGAATTCCGCGGTTAAATTAAAATGGTTTAGACAAATTCATTCCCAGTATCTTTACTATAAGAATTCCATCGTGTTTCTACGTACATCCACCATAGTCGCCATTTTTCTTAACGACGGAGATCCCAGCCAACGGAAGTTTTGGAGCGAAAACCAAGGAGCATAGATACCACTACAATGTACAGTAAGTAGATAGAAAGTACCGAATTGGGGACATGGCGTCAGTGTGGCAGATCTGCCACATGATCTGCCACCAGTAAATATGGCGTCAATGAATCAAACATGGCGCCCACATCATTTTTCTTCTTAAGAGCGCCATGTTTACATGGTCAGAAAGTCACGTGACATTAAAGTATAAAAGATAATTATATACATATTATTTAAGTTCAAGTGTATACAACTCTAAAAAATTCGTGTAATACATTGAAATGAATTTAAATAATAAATATTCAAATTTAATACTTTTCATTAACCTTAATATAAGCATATTTCAAATTTAACACTGTTTATACTCAAATTTAATACTATTTCAACTTAATACTTCTAAATATAAACTTTAGAAATTATTTCAACTTAAACCAATTTCTCTTTATTGATAGGCCTATTTCAAGGATAGTAAATGTAAATAAAGAGGTCGGTGAACGGGAATAGAGAAACTCAGATGGTAACTAAACGGCCTATGTCAATAATTAGAAATCATGATAAGCGCTTGTATGAAACTCTGGCACCGAGTGTCAACATGGTGTGATAGTTCAGATTGCAATGTTTGTTTTTGCTACGAAACGTGTAAATAAACAAACTAGATTGGAACTTGGCGCGAATTTCGAAACATGACACGGTTTTCGACTTGGCGTCAAACCCATATGATAGTTCGGGCAAAGATTAAATGGACGACGCCAAGAGGCAAGAGTATAAAAGCCCGGCACGTGTCCAAACTCGGTCACTTTTGTTCCTGACTTCAGACGAGTTCCAGCCTGCTCCTTAGTTGCTTTATAGTATTTTTCAATACTTGGTAACATTTGCTGTTGCAAGTTATTTTGCAGAGGGTAAGAAAAAATTTACGGGCTAGTACCGAAATTACTTGTGATTTTTACAAGTACTTGCGTATTTTTACAAGTACTGGCGATATTTCTGAGATTGTCCTTATCTCATTCATTCTTTGAGAATGTTTAAGTGTAATATTTGTGAGTGTTCCTACCAAGTGAACATGGAACTTTTGAGACATAAAAGGGAGAAACACGAAGGTGTTAAATACCCATGCCCGCAATGTCTGGCCGTTTATACCAGACTTGCGAATTTAACGTTACACGTGGGTGCCCGACACTTTACCTTTAAGGTTGCACTCCCCCTCGTGACTAATGCAGGTCCATCAACTTCTACCTTTGTCCCATTCTCGGGACCATCAACCTCTACCTTTGTTCCTCCTGTTATCCCATTCTCGGGACCCTCAACCTCCACCTTTATCCCTCCTGGGACGCAGAGGCCGAAACGGTCCACGTCCGACCCATCCACTCCTGAGACGAAGCGGCCGAAACGGTCCACGTCCAACACTATTCCCTCCCTAGATGAACTGTCCGACGATGAGAATCGTGTCCTGAACGCGTTCATTAACCGAGAAGAGAGTGTCATCAATGGATCTCTACTGGGAACTCCTCCACCCACCGTTTGCGAAAATCTTGATGAGCTGTCCGACGATAGAAATCGTGCCCTGAACGAGTTCATGGACCAGGAGGATGTCTTTCCAGCCCTTTCCATCCAGGAGAACCGCGACATCCATCGCTTTATGGATCAGCAGGAGGGTGGCGGTGGCCAAGAGCAGGAGGAGGAACCCATCGTTGCGTCACCGGAAGTTCCCCTTCACGACGAGCTAGAGGAACTGGAAGTACTCGGTAGGGCGTTTCACACCCGTAGCGACCGAGACAGACGTAGAGCTGTACGTGGGTAGACATAGGGTAGCGATTGAAAATTACCTGCGCAATAAACTGGCTAGAGATAGGGGGATTATGTGGTATTTAACTGTCAGGGCTCGCTACACCCGTCAGTTAGCCGACACTGACGAGGAAGTAGAAATTTTAATTTATCATAGAACCCAAAACCTTACTATTTTGAACCCCGACGTTATCCCCGGACAGATAGACTTTAGTATTCGGACTCTGAAACGCTTAATGGAGGAGTACGAAGCGCAAGGTAGCGGGTGGGTTCTTGATAAAATTCTCTTCCTGCAAATTAATATCATAACGTACCTCCCGCTTCACGGGGGTACGTACTTTGAAACCCCTAAAAATCTCCTAGCTAAGAGGGCCCTATTAAATGTGCAAAATACAGACAATAAGTGTTTCTTATGGTCAATTTTGGCACATTTACACCCTGTTAACCATGGAAATGCCCCTCATCGTGTAACAAAGTACCTAGAGTATAGTAATGAATTGAACATGGCCGGTATTACGTTCCCCGTGGAAGTAAATACCGGTAAATTAGAGAATTTCGAACGGGTGAATAACCTTTCGATTAATGTTTTCGGATACGAGAAAGAGGTCTTCCCGCTTTACGTGAGTTCCAACAGAGTTGAGTAACCACGCCAAGTAGATTTATTGCTATTAACCGAGGGTGAGAAGAAGCATTTCTGCTTAATCCGAAGCATGAGTCGACTTCTAGCGAATTGGCGCCATATTTACGAGTGCTAGATCATGTGGCAGATCTGCCACACTGACGCCATGACCCCAAAGTGACACTTCCTATCTACTCGCATCAGTATTTATTTTAAGCTTTCCTAACAGCTCAAACTGTAATTGTGAGAATCCTAGCTCTAAGATGCAACAGAAACTGTTCTTAACATTTAAAAATCACGCAATCCAAACCGCAACACCTTTATGTATTTTAAGCTTTGCTCAAACGGTATCCAAACTGTACTTTAGGAATTTTAGGTACTCCAAGAACGTCCCACGCCATTTACTACCCCCTTTCCACGCAAGCACCGCCACTTCCACATAGGCTGGCAGTTAACATCATGAGCGCTGAAAATGTAAGCCAGATTCGAGCTATGCGAAGGCAAAATCAATCCATAACTTTTCATAACATTTTTTTTAGTTTTTTTCCTTACAATAGTTTCATAAAATAACGGTATTCAATGTTTATACATTTTTAATAACCTTTCCGCTAATTTTTTCATTTGTTACTTCTCACATAACATAACCTTTTTTTCGATTTTTGAGCATTATATACTTTTGCTTTAACAATCCTCAAACAGCTGGGAAAGATTTTTCTTCATACGTTCTTATTTTCTTTTTTTTATTATTGGCTCAGTTTCTTCGGGATTTTCATCCTCGTATGTTTTCGGATCTGCACAAGATGTTCACATTTGTTAGTATACTCAAACATCAAACGGCAGATCAGTGTATGAAAGCTGAAGATCTTTTCTCTCTATAGTGTTCTTCCAAGGAAGATTAAAGGGCACCACCAGAGGCGTTGCGGACCCCTAGGCTTGCACGCACAAACGGCGGACTTTCATTTACTTCCTGCAAAGCTAACGCGCATCAAAGCCTCCGGTGGCGCCCTTTAATAATGGAATCGAAATAAGGCGCTTTTTACGTCCAGAAGCTTGATCCATGTCCACGCGCAAAAGAAAAATGTTTTCCTTTTCCCCCATCTGGCAGGACATGTGCTCGCCATGTGTGTGACCATGTGCTTTTCACGTGCTTAGAAACTTATCAAAACTGAAAATGAACCAGCCAGAAAACAAATATTTTCACCTACGTGGAAAGCACATGGTCACCCATATGGCCTTCCACATGGCTAAAAAGGAAAATATTTCATGGGTCAAACTTCTGGACGTAAAAAGCGCTTATTTCGATTCCATTATTGATCTCCCTTGGTTCTGCTGCGGTCCCCATCGATTAACTTTTTGATATTAGTCTATTGGTAGATTACCTTCGGAAGTTTGGTACGTTTCGTCTATTAGAACTTCTTCAACTAAAACAGATAAAAATATTAATACGTACCTTTGAAACTTAAAATATCCCCGTTTCACGACAACCAATAAATTTGTAAATCGGTAACTAACAGGAAATGGACATTACCGCTTCATTCAAAATATCTCTTCTTGGTGTTTCTTCACTCCCCTCCAAGATAATATCTTGATCATTTCCGTCTTGATTTGAAGAAACTCCATCCTGGTTTGAAGAAGCTCCGTCTGGGTTTGAAGAATCTCTATTTGGGTTTGTAGATACTTTTTTCTGGGTTTGTAGATGTTTCTTGTGGGTTTGGAGAAACTAGGTCTGGGTTTGAAGATGGTTCTTCTGGGTTTGGAGAAACTAAGTCTGGGTTTGAAGATGCTTCTTCTGTGTTTGGAGAAACTTAGTCTGGGTCTGAAAAATTCCCCTCGCCCATGGTTGATCCAGTCTGCGACTCCGATTCGCCTTCCTGGTCTTTGCTTTTTGTTTCAGTTCTAGAAAAATGGAAATACCAGTTTCTAATGCATATAGGTTTTCTTCACAATGAGGACGAATTTTAACTTACCAACGCTCGCGAAAACTATTTGCAATGCTTCTTCATACGTTCGAACATTCAGTTTTTCTTTGAGATGGTTTTGCAAAGGGACTGATTTGCACAGTTCTTTAACGTTAGAACTGAAGTTTTCGTGAATGGTCCCTCTCATTATATCGCTGCATTTTCATTATATTTTTTAATATGAATTGAAATTTCCATGTTATTGATTTCCTCTTTCATTTTTTCAATATCTATCTGGTTCTTTTCGAGGTCTTTTAATAATAATAGCCTTTGGGCTTCTAAAGACTGAAGAATATGTATTTAACTTGGCCCGCTTACACTCTATAGTTCAAGTAACTACTTTTATTTTGATTTTTTTGGCTTCTAGTCTCTCTTCCAAAGGGCCGAAAGCCTCACGAATTATAAAAAAAAACGTCTTGATTTGGACCAAGGCCGAAAAAACAAACGATATGTGTCAGGTTAATCATTTGACTGAAGTTTCAGATATTGAAATTTTTTTAATTATTTTTATTCCTTTAATCCTTAATCAATATTTAATTCAATCAACTGATTTTACTGTTAATCGATCTATTCCCTCTAAATTAATTTAAAAAATTACATATCTACGCTTTTTCAAGAATAATTCCATTTTCCGAAAACATTTTATCATGAAATTAATTATTTTGAAGGGAGTACGTGTAGGGGGATTAATATTGAATGATCTACAGATTGTCTAAAAAGAGCAAGCGAACTTTAACATAATTCGAAAGGAAAATGTGAATATTTAATAGTGGATGCCATACCAGGTTGTTGCGCGAATTTATACATATAATTTCGTATATCGAAATGCTACACTTCTTTTGTCACCTCTATGAAGGAAAGATTGCACTGCAATTTCACTCTCCGTACTTCTGAGCTTCTTGGTCAATCTACATTTGAAATGTCATTACCCCTTACTACATTGCTGGCGCTACTTGTGGACTGGTTACGTATTACGCGTAATCATTTTATCAGACGTAGCGACCATTTCGGAAAACACACAGGGGCTAGTCCACCATTGGGATCATCGCCAGACGATGTCAAAGTTCACTACAGGCGGGCCGCGGGAGGCCAGCCAACTCTCACTGCCTATAGCAGTGCTTCTAGGCGAGAGAGTGAAGACCCCAGTTTAGTTTCTCTGTATGTAATTTCCAAATGGTGTACATACTAACAAATGTACACCGATTACACTAAGTGATCGGTCCTTCGGCGCTAGCAAGTGTCAAGCCATAACCATAAACATTTATGTACATGAATTTTTTATAGTGTTAGGTTATTAAGGTTAGGTCTGGAAAGTCATGTACCGTTTACTAATGTGAAAATGTTTCGACACTGGAACCTCTGGTGATTGCAAAATTTAATATATAATGTGAAAATTGAGGAAGGGGGGGTCGGAGTGAAGTGTGACTTCGCAATAGTGGTAAGGTATGATGTGTTTAACCATACTATTTCCGCAGGAAATGAACATAACAAGTCATTGGTACTGAGAAGTATTTCTTTTTATGTAATTTTTACCCGAACCTATGGTTATATCAGCCGATATCATATTTTTCAGTGCTACAGGGAGGCACCTACTAAAAGAAACGACACCGGATAAACGTTGTTGCTTTGTCTTAACAAGACGACATAAGTTTATAAATTAGTTTTAGCAAAATAAGTCATTTATCATATTTTCTTGAACATCAGTCTTCTCAGCAACTTACAAATTTGTCAAGCCAGCAACAATTAAGACTATGTTCGTCAAGGTGCTTACAACTTAGTGATCATCGACACGAAATCCCTTCAAAATAATTAATTTCACGACAAAATGTTTTCGGAAAATGGAATTATTCTTGAAAAAGCGTAGATATGAAATTTTTTAAATTAATTTAGAGGGAATAGATCGATTAACAGTGAAATCAGTTGATTAAGGATTAAAGGAATAAAAATAATTTAAAAAAAATTGCAATATCTGAACTTCAGTCAATTGATAAACCTCACACATATAGTTTGTTTTTTCGGCCTTGGTCCAAATCTAGACGTTTTTTATAATATCTGTTCCTTCAGTCTTAATTTATTTAAAATCTGAAAATTATCGTATCGTTAATTATATTTAACTTATATCCAATAAAAAAGATTTCGATAAGCATACAATGTTGTACTTTATTTATGAAGTAAGTTTAAAAATGACAGTATTTGAAACGAGAGTCTAGTCATCCGAAAAAAGTTTTACACCTGACTACTGATTTTTAAATTTTTATATGAATTCTGATGATTATCGATAGAATTCCTTGATTTCTGTGATTACGATTATTTTCGGTGATTTCCATAATCTTTACACTGGTTTCCCGTAATTGCCGCTGATTACTCGCGATTCCTGTTTGAATTCCAATGAATCCCGTTGATTTTTTGGTGAATGCCGTGAATACCGCTGGGTTCTTCATGAATTTCGATGAATGCAGTGATTATTTCTATTTCAACTGATTATGATTTTTCTTTTGAATTTTCGAATTCCTCGATTGATTATCTGTGATTATTTCACGAAAGGTGTGATTACCGAGTTGGTTACAAAATATTACTAGTAAATCATGTGATTGTTTCTGATTTTCTCAAGGTTTAACGAGATTTCCAGTGATTATAGGAGATTTCTGATTACCTTTGATTACACACAAAAATTAATGTGATTACTAATGATTTTCTAGGAATTCTAGTAATCAAGTAATCGATTTCTTCGGTTCTGTACACCTGACTATTCAAGTGACCCCTCGATTTGAAATGTAGGATAAAAATGTTTATTTCTCTTGTACACTCTATACATATATCAATGAGAATTATTGAGGAAATTCTTCATGAGTAGGAAAGCTGGAAGAAGATGTCTATATATTTTTGAGCACGTGTTAAATGAGCTTCAAGAGAGAGGAAAAGGAGATAGAAGCGGTCAGAAGGAGAGTTTTGTATAGGCCCGTGCTTCGAAGATTATAGCCATAGTATCTTTTTAACGGATATGAGGAAGTATAGCCTTAAACACGTGTTATCCACGTTGTCTCAAAGGCAAAGGAAATACCCCCCCTCAAAATCATCGGAAAACTAGAGGATATTTCAGTAGAAGAAAATTGATTGAATCAGGGGAAGCTTAATTACGGGCTCGAAATATATAATGAAATTATAATGAAGTTTCTACTTTGCATTTGAAAGGAGATTTTGATTGATAATTTATTTATGTACTTTTCGTTTATTTTGCAACAATTTCTTGCTATTTTTCCCCCTACAATTTCTTCCTATTTTTTTTTACCCACAATTTCTTCCAAGTTTTTTCCGCGCAATTTAAATTTTTTTGCCGCTTACATTTTACACCAATATCCCCGTACATTTCAAGGGCAAATTTTCTATGTTTCCTTAATTTACCACTTTTTAGTGATCACCCTTAACAACGCTAGTTTGGCTGGGTTCTCTTTAAAAAGGAGAGACTTTCTCCAGAAGGATGATTGAGACATCAGTCAAGTTACTGACGAATCTGTCACGCTTGGTGATTGTTGTATCACTAACCTCGTACCAGCTGTTATCTTTTCGAATAAAATTCAGATAGTGACCTTGGTTTAAAGATGAACCTTTATGAATGATCACGCCCCTAGTTTTGTAAACGCTTTGGTTTAAAACCACTTTCTGATTTTCGAATCCCGATATTTTGGTTAAAATCTTAATAGGGAGACCATTTACTACGGTATCTCTTGGAAACCACAGAAATACGTACTTATTGGCAGAAATCAACACATCACGTTCATTAATTTCTCTGTATTTACAAGTTCCGCATGCCATCATTGCTGGTCTCATCCTTTCGATTAATGGTTTCCAATTAATTTTAGCGAGGTTTGGCAAAGGAAGAGTGAATATGCAGCTTTGGATAATGTTTTCAGAACTTTTTTCCAGGTGACAGCTGGGGCATTTGGTAACGTTTTGCGACTTTGTCCATAATAGTTCCCGCAGAGCGTTAGAGTCAGGAGTTTCCATTTCTTCGGATAGTTTTGGCAAGAGAACCCATAAGAATTCACTAGTATCTTGCTGTTCGTTGTGGGTAAAAGGCAGACCAACAGCCGTTCGCAAATTGAAACCATCGTCGCCGGAACTCGAATTTGAATTTTGAACATGCTCAATAGTGTTACGAAGGCAAGTCAAAATAGGCTTATCGCTCAATGATCCATTATGCCCTTTAACCATGTTTCTTAATTCCGGAATCAGTAAGAGCAATTGCAAAACACTATTTGCGTAGCACGTTACTCCATCTCCATTTTCAAATCCTTTCAAGGGAAAAATGTCTACACTCTGAAGACCTAGTCTAATCTTTTTATTTGGTCTTTCTTTTGCTGTTTCATCAGATCGCTCTCCATCACCTTCTAAAATACTCTTCGACGTTGGCCTTTTTGTACCTCTCTTTGCTTCCGACCCCACTATTTCTATAGGTGGAAGATCAGGTCTGTGTTTTTGACGCAGCCTGTTATACTCCGCAATGGCTCGTCCATCTGCCATAATTTTATTCGGGTCTAATTGCAAGAGATGGAGACCGGCCCAGGAAGTCACTCGCGATAAAGCAACGTAGGCCATGCCGGTTCCAAATAAATTTGATCCCAAATCCATAATTGCGCATTTTAAACTCATTCCCTGGCTTTTGTGTATAGTAATGGCGTACACCAAGATTATGGGGAATTGCGTTCGTTTGACGTATACATTGGTCATTAGCCAGAACTTGACGCTCATTTTCTCGACCACAAAGTCGGGCTTATTGTTCTCGTCGTTTGGTTCCCGATCTACTCTGACCCGGATACCAATGATGTTTCCACGCTCGTTCTTTTGGAATCCCGTTATAACGGCCACGGTGCCGTTAATAACACCTTCTTCGAAATTGATGTTTCTCCTAACCATTACTCGAGATCAAACGCAGAGATACAGCTTGCTCTCAAGACCTCCGGTTTTAGACGGCTCATTGTCTAACATTTTGAGTCTCCTGACAATGTTTTTGGTATTTTTTTTGTCGTAATCAACGAGTTTGTCTTCGCATTCAACGCATTCAACTTTCTGTCGGCTTTCTTCGAGCATTTTAATGTTGAATTTATCGCACATGGCCAATTTCGGCATCAAACCGATGGGATGAAGTCCTTCTTTAACCAACTTAACGTAAAGATTCATAGCCACCTCAATTTTGTTCGCTCCCGGAACTAGTCTACTTTCTAAAGTTGAAACATCATCTTTTGTAATAGTTTCAATTCTAATTCGGTTAAGTAGGTCGCCATAAACTCTGTCGTCGGCCTGTCGTACGTTTTGCATTAGTTCATCGTATTGAAAATACTTCCAAAGATCAGTGCCTCCAATGCTATTAAATCTTAGTCTCGCTTCCTGGAAAGTGACTTTTAAAATCGCGGGATAACCCTGTACAGGCGGCAATTGGAAGAAATCTCCAAAAACGAGAATGCAAACGACACCACCGAAAGGCTTGTTAATTTCCCAAAATTCATTTAGCCTCAAATGAACGTAAGTTAGTAAGACCGAAGACACCATAGAGATCTGATCGACAATCAAGAGTTTCAAATTTCCCAGAGTTTGTTTCATAATGGAAATATTTTCGGAATTGAGGGAATGGTATTCCTCGGTACGCCCATGTTCTACTGGCAACATAAGTAATCTATGCAACGTTACGCCGTTGACATTTAGAGCAGCCAAGCCCGTGGGAGCGGCGATCGCGACGCTACCGGCATTTTTAAAGTAGCGTCTAACGGCGTTGGCGATAGTGGCAATAAGAAAGGATTTTCCAGTGCCACCCGGGCCAGACACAAAATGGCAAAAATTTTCATTTTGCCCTCCCTCTTGGGTGAAGTGATCCATGACTTTGTCGTACACCCTTTTTTGATCAGCGTTGAGTAACGCAACTTGGTCTAGTGTCATTCTCTCGTAATCAATTTCCATAGCGGCTTCGAAATCATGCATCGCATTTTCCGTTTCAACGACGATTTCTTTCCCTTGAAGGGCATTTTCATCGTCAAAGCTTTCTGTGTCCGAAATAGCTGAAGACTCTTTAGCTTTTACGGAGGCTTTGCGCTTCTTTTGAAACCGAAAATTTCTCATGGTATTCTCTCATGGGTTTTTGGCGTTGATAATGAGCTTTTGAAAGCTTCAGCGAAGGTTGCAAATTCGCCCAATAATTCAGTTTCGTTTCGCCATGGTTTGAACAGAATAAGTAAAGTGTGGCAGTACTTTTCTGGTTCCTCTATTGGGTCGTGAACGTAATGTTCTATTATGTAGGGCTTAATCCTCTTTCTCATCAAATTATTTATTATTTTTCAACTCAATTACATTTTCAGATTTTTTCGCTGCCTCCGAGTACTTGACGTAATCGTAAAACAGGCCGAACTCGCGCAAGCTTAAATCTTCCAAGCTATCGGGTCTGTTGGGATACTTATCGTCCACAAACCCTTTTTGGCAAATGTCTTCGCTTTCAGGATCAATTTCCCTCAAGCGCGCAAGATCCTTGTAACATTTCAAAACTTTGGATCGGTTTTCCTTCACGTTAGTGTTAAAAAATTTGGTGCTGTTAGACTTTTGAAACAATTTCTGACCCAACATCATGTCCAAGGCTTCGTAAATACCGACCGATTTATTTGTGAAAGATTTCAGTCCATAAGCGAACAGTCTTTTAGACAAGCTTTCGTGTGCCAACTCTGTGAAACACTGATCCATTTCACCTCGATCTCCCTTTGTCACGTACGACGTGACGTATATCGCCACTTGTTCCGAAGAATCGGCGACAAACTGCAAATCCATATTGGCTTTCAATGCTAAAAGTAATGCCGGATTGTAGTCATTGATAAAAACGTCGCTCTCATTTCTGGGCAAATCATACAGGCGTTTTTGGCTTCGTTTCATTTTACGATGACGCGTAACTGATTCAGCAGAGTTCAATGTCGCAACGTTTGTTACGTTTCGAGGAAAACCGTAACGACACACTTTGAGCTCCTTATTTTCTATCTTAACCTTTCGGTAGCAACTGCTGCGACATTTATGTGTTTGAAATTTTTTTACTAGCTGGTAAAGTTCTGGACTTTCAGCAGCTTTTGGGATCGAATAAGTGACATACTTTTGAACGTACTACAAAATAGCTATTGCCGAACAGGAACCAATCACGGGGGATTCCTCGGGCCACAACAAGCAATGATAATGGGCTAAGCCGCGAGATTGGTACTCGACGCGTACAAAATGATGCGCTATCGGTCCAAGAACCGGATTTTCTTTACATAGCACAAAGTTGTTTAGGAGTGATTTTACTTTGTTGTGAAAATGTAAACTGACGCTAAGAGGATCTAAATTTAATAGTTCAGCCACCGACATAGATTCGATCCCTGGCGCGTCAGCATTCACTCGTCGTAGGTGGTCGTGAAGTCCAATGTCATCGAATTCGGCCGGATAAAAAGTTAAAAGCCAAGTAGGGGGCCATACTCCCTAATCATGGCCAAAACACATTTGAGAACTTTATACCAATAATCCTTGGTACCTCGAATGTGGGCCATGAAAGTCGCTAAATTACTCTCGAGCTCCGAATCTCAAGAATCAACTTGATTCACGAAATCATTGACCGATACGTTCATGGGTTTTTTCACGCGTAGAACGTAATTCAAACTACTGTTAATGGATTCATTTCGGCCTCTTGGTATAAATGGAACATGAACGCATAATCTCGTCTAAACATTGGATTCGCGTTCAAAAGACGAGAAAGTCGGTATTCAGTTTCCGTCATTTTCCCAAAAGGTCTTTCGTCGTGCTTGCCATAGCGAGCCATTGGGAACAAGTGCATGAATTACATGTATTCTACATTTTTGTCCCAATTACTGATAGGCTCGGCTTCGACACGCTTCATTTGGTAAGAAGCCAACAAATCTTTTGACGGCTGAACATTCACCGGGTGAATTGTATAGTGATCGTACAGCTCATTCACTTCATCTTTTGAGAGTTTTCACAACAGTGCCTCAGGTTGAGTTAAAATTTTATAACGGTCGTCTGGCGAAAGATTAGATTCGATCACACCATCATTGATAACATCGATATCGATTTGGTGCGATTCCGCTTGCGGATTTTTTGCAACTGTAGTGAAGCCGTTTGTATTGGCCTCGTCGTGGTTGTTTAACAGCGCCAATAATTCATCGGGAGTTAATGAATTTTCGTCTTCAATAGTTCCGTTAATCTCTTCGGAGCCATAAATGTAATCCTCATTGATAAGAGAAATATCAATGTCTTTGTACAATGGATTAATTTTTTTCAGTTTAGCGACGGCCTTTTTCAAAGCATCAAGGCGAACAATTTTTTGCCACATCTTTTTGTCACTAGTGGGCAAACCATTAACCAAGACGTGCAATTCGTGATCTTTAGGCAGTGCTGCTGGTATCATATCTAAATTTTTTTGGACTGGAATTGGCAGATATATGATTCTACCTTTCAAAGCTTTCACCGCGCCAAACTGCATGTTGGAATTAGTTTTAGTACCTAACCGGACTACAGTGTGAAATGCCTTCATAAGCTGAATTAAGGCCTTTTCAAACATTTTCGAACTCCTGACTTCGGTCGGAGGGACGTCAACTCCCAAGTCGTTGAGGAAACATCTAATTGGAACCTTTCCCTTTTGCAACTCTTTAGAACAATAAGGGCATAAAAGCATATCCATTTCTCTGAAGCCAGGATTTTTCAATAGCAAACCAGCTCTTAAATTGAGAAAGGCGTGGCTGTCAAAAAGAGAAGTTGACGCCAGTTTTTCCACGGTCCTCAAATCAGAATTTTGTAATATAAACGTTTTGTACTGCAATGAATAGAATCGTGACAACCCCGAAATCTTTAACTTGCAGCAGCGTTCAATGCCTTCATTCAGTCTTTTCAGGTCCATAAAATTACCATTTCCATCAACCCATAATTCATTTACTTGTTCCCCGATACAAGAGTTTTCTCGTAGCACTTTTATTAAAAGTGCATTTTTGTCAAAGCGTAAAATTTTTTCATAGCGCGTTTCGTGGTCCTTGTTTTACAAAAATTTGCCATCATTCCCCAAAAGTATAATATGTTGTCTCGTAGCAAAAAAGCTTCTTCGAGACTGTTGTGAAGTCTTTTCAACCAATGACTTTGGTAAAATTTTCAATATCTACTAATCCAATTTCTTGCTCTTTCTTGGCAAAACTTCAATAAGTAACGAGCGCCTTGCCTGGTAGGCCGAATATATTTGCTTTTTTGAAATAGAATGTTTTCCAGATAGCAACTGGCATTGGAGTTTGTGGGATGTAAATTTGGAACTTTGTTTTTTACGTGAATTAGCAAAAGTTTATTTTGCAACCAATTGCTCCGTAAGTCGCGTGACCAAAAACCGCTTGAAACTTTCGGCAATCATTTTTTTATTTTTTGTTTTGAAAATTCTTTTGTTAAAGGAGATTGTTTTTGATTTGAAAATTCCTTTGTTAAAGGAGATTTTTTTGTTTCGAAAATTCCTTTGTTAAAGGAGATTTTTTAACATAATTCTTAGTAGGGTTGGCACCACCTTTTCTTTGTCAAGAAGCGCCACCTATTTGTCAATAAGGACTTGCGATTAAGTCCATCACTCGATTTTTTACTCTGAAAGAGCTGGGTTTTTTATATAGTACCTTTTGCAAAATGTTTTGTTTTTGTTCGCTAAAGTCTTAGTTTTAGCTATCAACGCTCTTTGACTTTGTTGTTTCAAACGTTTCTTGTCCCGTCTAGCTTTTCTCGAGAAACCATTTTGAGTTCTTAAAATTAGGCCACAAAAGGGTCTCTTTCCAAGTCACTATAGTTATTTTTAGCAAGCCAGAGAAGGTCTATTTGGAAGCCACAGGTCTATTTGCAAGTCACTGAAGGTTTTCCCAGTGAGCCACAAGAGGTGTATTTTATTCAGTGTGACAGGTGGTTTCTTTCGAAGGCACAAAAACTCAATATATTGAGCTAAGCTAGGAGCCGTAAAGGCCTGTTCTGGATACCCAAAGGTTTCCGTTAGTGTCTTAACGACACACAAAAGAGAAGAAAAAAAGGATACAACACAAACAAAGGAAAGAAAAAAAGAATACAGCACAAACAAAGAAAAAAATCAAAATAAATCTTACCTTAATAAATCCTCAAAGCAGCAAAGGAAAGCTTAGAACGCTTTTAAAAAAGCGTAAGCCTTAAGCATTCCTTGAAGCAAAACGAATTAAAAGTTTGGAGAAAAGTAGGCCAATCAAATAAGCCTGAATTAGTCAAATTAATTCAAAATTTGGAGAATTTATCTGTCCTCGAGCCAAACACGAGCACGAGTCAACGTGTACTGTTAACGTCACCGTTGTTAGATTTCCAGCTAGCATTGATTCAGTTCAGTTTAGTTTGAAATGTTATCGAATAAATTTGTAAACCTATTAATACGACCGCTTAGACTCGTGGCTGAGCTTGAATATGGTTTTCCGTGGGCTATTTTGCTTGGAGTAGATTTATTGTCGTGTAAACGAAAGTTCCTTTAAAAATACACCAATTCTATCTTAGGATCATTTAATACTACTCCATGGTAACAGATTGCTAGTACTCTACGGAAAAGACAAAATATTCTAAGGCCAACCGCTTCATTCACACAAGAGAGGAGAAGATGGCTCTATCACCGTTCGTTTAGTGACAGTCGCGACCAAAATCATCGTAATTAAGTTTTAGTTAACGCGTTAACTAACGGGAAATATCAACTTCAGATCGTATCTATGTCGAGGAAACCGAATATCAACTCGAAAACTTCGTGGATTTCAAAAGAAGTATAAATGATCGTCAAATCATGTCGCGACGTTAAGCCTCGGTTCGTGAAAAATAGAAGAAAGGACTAAAGATCTCGCTTTTCATGGATTTCCGTGTTTAATTTTAATTCGAAATTGCTTTTTATAAGTGAAATGGCTATTTGATTAAGTAAAGAAGTAATTAAACGCTTTAGTCAAGCAAGATTTAATTGGTTGTTGCCAAAATTAAGTGGATTACGTCGTAACCACATGGTTCACACCTTCACAATAACACTCCACCGCACCACTAGTTCCACTAGGGATCATAGGCACCAACATGCTTCAGCGTCGCAAACAACAATTAAACCAACACACAATCAAACAGTGTCACCCAACTCGCCACTACTCACTGAAATTATTGACTTAAAGGCAAAGTTGCATAACCTCAAGAAAATTTCTTCGTCTAACTCCTTTACTACTACACAGTCTTTAATTAAAACTATTAACTTTGAAGAGGATCAAGAAATCTCTATATTACATAACTCCCCCATCATAGTCACTTCTAACAACCTTACGGCAACTAATACTAAATGTAGAGCCTGCTCACTCATAGTACGGAAAAGCCAGAAGGCCCTCTTATGTGATTTATGTGATACTTGGTGTCATATCTCTTGTAATAAAGTCTCTGTTGCTCTCAACACTGCACACCTCAGCAACCCATCCGATAGTTTTGCCTTTCTCTGCTCTCCTTGGACCCTAAATTATATCAACAGTCTCTCGAATCTTAACCAAAATATCTAAACTAGACGAGGCTGCTGCCAAACGATCAAACTCAATCTCAGACTTACTCAATGATAAGCTATCGTTACAAGTGTCAATTACCTCCCTACAAAAATCTTCTAAGACTGATATTCAAGCTATCATCCAGAACGACACCCTAGCATTGCAAAACTATGATTATCAGCGTGATTCTCTATCCTGTGACTCTAGACTTACCGACTTAGAATCGTCTACTTCCCGATGTGATACCGTTTCTGCAAAAATCTTATCTCAAACTGAACACTCTCTACAAATGATCCCAAGAGTCAATAACCTATCTAAACGCATTGAACATTTTGAGGCATCTAGTCAATCTAGGGACAGCATGAACTCATGTCTTCAACCACCTCCTCTAGGGAGCACAAACCCTATTACTAACTCTACTAGTGAACCGTCTGTCCAGTTAAAAGAGCAAATTTACTCTTCTCAAACTCGTACCACCATAAACTACCAGAAATACAATGCTATTATTTACAATGCCCCCGATGATCGTACTTTTGTAAATGATCTACTTCTAACCCTCAATTGTTTTCGCAAATATTGTGATACTGTATCCATCAAACGAATAGGACCTTTTATGAGAGACACCATAGGCCTCTTTGTTTACGTTTCCATTCAATCTCAGATCGTCAGTCTTTTATACATGAAGGCACTACTCTCCGTCTCCAACAAAATGGCCAGTTTCGTTACCCAATAACGCCAGATCACAATATCACTCAACGTCGTCACCTTACGTCTCTTGTATAAGGTCTCAAGACTAGCAAAGCAGCAGGGGAAATAAACCCTATCATTCGTCGTGATCGAATACTCCAATTAAACAATCTCTGTGAAATATCTGAATCGGCTGGGTCTTACAACATTCCTCTAGGTTCGATACCTTCCCCATCATTCCTACAGCCATCCTACACTCTAAAATATTAAGGTACCTAAATAGTGTTGTAATGGCGTAAAATGTATTCTGCTCTATTTGTACACCTTGACAAGTTGACAAGGTGTTGAAATGGTATGTAAATCCGAGTTTGGGGATCGGTATATAGGAGTTTGAACTTTATAGCATTAATACAAAAATTAAAGGTTAAACAGATAAAGTCATGCTTCACAGTTTCTTGGTATTAAAATTTTATCTTGTTAGAAAGAAACACTACTACGCCGTCCGCGCGGTTGTTTACTTTTTTGTTATAAGTTATTTTGTAACCAAAAAGGTTAAAGCTCGAATTTTCTAGCTCTTAAGCCGGCATTCTGAAAGTACAATGATATCAAATTCTTTTTTTGAAGGATTTTAATAGTATTCGTCGAAATTTTTATTGAAGCTTCTGATATTCAAATGGAAGATACTAAAAGTATTCTCGGTACAGTCCTTGTTAAAGTTGTTAATTGATACTTTTTTAAAGGTATGAATTTCTAAATAATAGTTTATTTTAAGGTTTAAGGAGGCTCAAGGCTCGTTTACTTTTTATGCTGATTGCTCGAGTGCCTTCTTATTTACGAAGCTTCCTTCAATCAATTCAAGGCTTAGTTGTTGGTCCGTAACTCTCGGTTGGGTCTTCTTGCATGTTGAGCATTTCCAGATGGTTAGATTGGCTCCAAATTTTCGTAAGTTGTCCTGTCTTAAGAGAGGTACATCTTGCGTAGTAGTGATTTTGGAAGTCTCCAGTACACTGAATTATTTCTTTAAGGTTATTCAAGACTGCTTCGCATTCACAACACGTTTCACTCATTCTTTAGCTACTAGTTTACGAGCGCGTTTTTGTGCGACTGTACTCCTCGAAAGTCAAGATAAGATTATAGTGTGTTTTCATGATTTTCTAAGTTACTTGTTTTAATCTACTCTGCAATCTCAACACTCCAAATTCGTCCATGTAAGGATTTAATAGATGACGTGGTGATGTTTTTTGTAACTCTTTTTGTGATTTAATTGCCCTTATTTCTTCAGCGTACTCTTGACCTTGAACTTCTTTAACCCAATAAGTCCTTGCTTCATGCAACTCTACGGCAGTTAGCGATGTTAAGGTTTTTTCTTTTTGTTGTCGTAAAATGGTAATTTGCGAGTCACTCCATAAGAAGATATGGCTCTTTGGTAGATTAAATATATTTTTTACTCTGTCAATTAATCTTGCTACCACTAATGCCCCCATTAACTCTAATCTTGGGAGTGATAGTTTTTTCAGTGATGCAACTCTTGATTTCAACGTCAAGAGGTAGTTTCTAATCTCTCCATTTCTTGCCATGACTCTGACGTAAATTGCTCCCCCATAGGCGGCTTCGCTCGCGTCGCAAAATCCATGTAACTGTTGGTTTTGAATTTCCTCCGTTGACCAACCTGGATTGCAATGACGAGGCGTTTTAACATGTCTTAATGCTGGTAACTCTGTCATCTAATTTTTCCATTCGGATTTTACCTCTTCTGGAATTTCTTCGTGTCAATTAATTACGGCAACCCACAGTTTCTGAAACAATATCTTCGCTTTTATGACAAATAGTGATATCAACCCCAAAGGATCAAACAATCGTGCTGCAAACAGAAGCACTGCTCTCTTTGTGTTTTGTACATATGGCATTAAGCTCAATAAATGTTCAATGTTAAAAGCGAAGTTGTCGTCTTCAGGCAACCAAGTCAATCAAAGAACTTTTAGTGTTTTAGAAGCGCTGGGCAAGATTTGTAGTGATTCGGTCATCTCGTTTTCTGAGGAATCACCGTTCCAGTTTTCATCTCTGATAATTGTCCTCAATTTTTCTGAGTTCGTTTTCCACTTTATCAGATTCATTTTTTATCACTTAAAAGAAGACCGGCAACAACCGGTAGACACTTGGGGCCTGTAATGATAAACATTATTGTCTCCGTTTTGACCATTTCTTGCTATGATATGAAAATTGGATGGTAAAGGGATGTTTTTGACAAAAAAGGAACACTAAATAATCAGTATTATGGGAATGGAGGGGCGACAAATTTTTCTCCGCAATGTTAAGTATAGGCGGAATTATAGACTTTAGCCACGGATACGACAGCCTTCCCCCAAACCGAAACACTGGGAGTTTCGAATTTCTTATACAGAATAATTGTAAAAAAATTGTGGGAAAGGTATATCTTGTAACTGCAAAGGGTACAGCGTCCACGACGAAATAAAATCACTGGCATTTTGGTCTAAAACACTCGAAAAATTGTCCAAACGCCTGTAGAAGTGTTCGACTTCTCGCACACCGCTGCATAACGGTTCGAGTGACATTTAGGGGCTTTGCACAGACTATTTAGTTGACTCATAAACGTAGCCTTAAACATAGAGAAATAATACCAAAAATGGATACTGGAGTAGAATTTTTTTATTTCCAATCAAATAGTTTACGTTTCTACATTGTTCAACAGTTTAGCATATGTCGGGAAGCCCTTCCAGTTCAGAGGCATCTTCACACACGACACGCAATTTTGACTGGTACCAACTGCCTCGATCGACCTGGCGGCGATAACCGAGATACCAGATTACGCTTCTAACATGAGCACAAGCGCCTATCGTCAAACATCCACCTTTGCACGTACAGTACCAACCTAGAATGGCATGAATACCATTACCATTGGGTGCATATCGAATGAGGGCTAGATGAACAACTGAGCTGGAAAACTGACTAGGCACACGAATCTGGATTAAATCATGTTAAAGTTTGGAAGCTTCGATGTTGAAAGAGCCCGATTTCTCGACAGTCAATGCGACGTAAAAGGCGCGTTTACAAAGGCGCAAGAAATCGAAAAAGCCGACGCTGAAAGCGGAGAGATGAAGCTTATTTGATTTTTCGCTTCCTCGTCTGGGTGTTTATATACACGCGAGAACTGCGACGTCGAGCGTATTGCTTATGGATGGAGCATACTTTCGGACTGAGTTTCTGATCTACTGTAGCAGATTTTCTCGCTCATGTTTGACCATCGCAAAGTTACACGTGATTAATCCAACCAATGGTGGCCTAGTATAGATTTTTTTCTAAAACTTTCGTCTGCCGACGCCGTGGTTTTTTTAGAATAGTTAAGCCTTGGCTACTAACCATGTCGTTAAAAGAAAAGAAAGAGATGGACAAGGTTTTTAAGGCCTCAATCCGACAAAAAGATATATATAAAAAAAGAAACTTTAATTATTTAATTATAAATTATCCAATGCTTTGCGATAAATCTCATTCGGATTACGTTCAACACCTCTTGGGTTAGAAGCAGTCCCCAAGTGCACGAGTCCGTTCAACTGAGGTCGGTAACGAATTTTATGGTAAAATTATTAGAGGATTTTGACGAATATTCTATTGCAGCATGGCGCCCTATTCGAAACGCACTTTTTCAAATATCTGGATTTTGAGCTCGATTACTCGATTGAAAAGCTCAAGTGGAAGACACTCATGAAAACCGCGGTTGATTTGGACCTGAGTAGCGTCGGCGTTCCTTTCTACTTTCTCCTCACGCTCTTGTCAGGAACAGTAGCCGTTGTCACAACAGAAATAATCTTCTACTAATTAACGTGAAAGACCCCAATCAAATACGTCACGAAACGAAATGGAATTTCTAGATAATACATCTAAACCTCCTCTGTTCTTCAAAATGACTGCACTTTACGTCACTTCAAATCTTCTCATTTAACTTATAGTAGTAATTAGTTAAGCACTTGTGATTTTAATATGTTTTCACTCGTGTGTTAATGCAAGTAGTTTCTAATCGAGACTAAATAATCTCACATTAATAAAAAATATCAAGTTACGATTTTCAAGTCGAAATGTTATCATGGATAGTAACACCCAAAAGACTGCTGTTAATTAAAAACGAAAACTTGCTTTCGAAAAACGAAGACAAGATTTAACACGAGTGAAGTTTACTTGAACAGACATTGAATTTTCTTCTTTTAATATTAAGATTTAATATTACCAAATCATTGTATAAAACTTGACTTCAATTAATCTTAATCAAACGCATTTATTCCAACCACATTTCTAATCGTCCATAAAACAATTGATCGCTAAATTCATGGGAATTTAGTGTCAATATTCCCGAGTTATAGAGCCTAACCTAACCTAATCTTCAAAACAACTAACTACCAAATATTTTGATGTAGAACACAAATCAAATTTGTTTAATACATAATAAACGATAATGATAATTTTATGCCCCATGCGCTTCAAAATGGTTCCTTGCGTAAATGGTATCCATCCTCCTTGTCATGGAGGCATATTGAAACCGATCCCTTAACATGAAGTGCTATATTTCGCCCCACGCTTCAAAATGGTCGCTTAAATTTCAATTTCCATCTTTAATCATCTTGTGGGTAAAATCAAAAATTCATTTGAAGCCAATAATTATTTATTAAACAATGTAAACTTATTTCGCGATCGTTCGCATTTTGAAAACCTTGGCGTTATCGAGTTTTCTTCTCAAAGTTTTGTACGAAACACATAAAGGTAGGGTGAAAGGTAAAATAAAGTGGTTTTTTATTGATTCTATAAGACTAATCTACGTTGTGAAACATTCAGGAAATAATACCTAAGAATGATTTTAAAATTCAAATTAGTTTCAGACTTCATTATAGATAATTTGAATTAAACACCTTCAAATGGCGTAACGCCCCTTCCCTGACTTTCTTGTAAACAAAATTTAACTAGCGCCACGACCAATGTTTAAAAAATATCGCTTTAAATCTCATTTGACATTTAGAGCGCGATGTGAATTTTGTTAACGAGAAGGAAGGCAATGTTATCATTGATTTTAACACCCAAAAGACTGCTTGTAATTAAAAGGTAAAACTTGCTTTCGAAAAACGAAGATAAAATTTCACACGAGTGAAGTTTACTTGAACAGACATTGAATTTTCTTCTTCTAATATAAAGATTTTATATTACCAAATCATTGTATAAAACTGGACCTCAATTAAACTTAATCAAACACATTTATTCCAACCACATTTTTAATCGTCCTTAAAACAATTCATCGCTAAATTCACGGGAATTTTATGTCAATATTCCCGAGTTATAGAACCTAAGCTAACCTAACCTTAACTTCAAAATAGTTAGATGTAGACCTCTAATCAACTTTGTTTTATGTGTAATAAACTTAAACGATATTGATATATTACCTGTGGCATAATTTTGTCAGTTGCTTCAAAATGGTCGCTTACACCATTACATTACTAAAGCCAAAACCTATTATTTTGCCACAAACTCTATAAGAAGAATAATTAACTCGAGTTTATATAACCTTGTGGAAAACCCGACCAGACGTAATGTTCTTAAAAATATATGTAACGAGAGTCTGTATATAGCAGAATTCAGGCTTAGATAGGGTAAAAATTCCCGCACAAAACCCATTCCCTTACATACTTTAAAATTTTAAAAGTTCAACTCTTCTAGTCTGGATTTTATTTTTAGTTAAAAATATTGATTAGAAAAATGCATAATTCATCATTTTCATTTCAGTTACCCTGGCAACAGAAACATTAGCGAGAGTGTTTGGTTAACAAATTTAGCTATTAACATGATATTTTAGACTCATTAGGCAAACTTTGTTCGGAACGAGACTTGACATACTTAGACGTAAAAATGGTACTCGAAGGAGCGTAGTAAATTGTCTTAAAATTTAAAAAAAAAAATGATTATGGCTTGAAAATTTGAGAGAATTGAAGTTTTAAAAGATTGTCGTACTTATCATATTCGAACTTCGGATTTTACATGCTATGCTTTAAGTGGAGCCCAAAATGGGGCTGAACGAAATGGAATTTCTTGGAAATAATCGATATTTTAAATACAGGTCGTTGAATTTTAATATCGTAAATGTTATTTATATTATCCTTGATTATCAAAAACGCCTAATTTATTATAGGTTCGCCAATGAGACTGAAATTGAATACGCGACACTTGCAGTGAGTTTATTCGCATTGTTGAAGCGAGATTGACCAGAGTTTGGGAATTAAGACCGCTTTTCTTGAACATTTGCACTTTTATTGCTTGTCAGGAATGGCGTTTCAGAGAAAGCAAAAGGGCCCAGAATGAAATGATGAGGGATTATTTGAAACGATCTCTAAACATGAAGTAAATTTCATATTTCAAACTCTATTAGACGACTATTAATTGGGGCGAGCGAGAAAGAATCGGCTTAACGCGTTAAATGAATCTTCACTCTCTCGCTCTTTTGACAAAATTTGTCAGCGAAACGTGGAAAATTCGATTGCAATCGAACCGACGGGTTAAACCCGTTACGTTGAGATTTTAGACAAAAATGTAAGAAAAATTCATTAATTGTAATCTTATTATCTCTTAGAAACTAATATCATTCAATTTACGAATACTCGTAAGATTAATTTAAGTTCATATTTTTATTCATTTTATCGTTTTTTTTACAGAGTCAAGTGGACTTTTCTTCCAACTATTCAATTAAATTCATTATATACCAAACGAACGGATAAATGGTTGGCTGTAACTGATTAAAACGCTTTAGTTAATTACTTAATTATGAAGTATAAATACTTAATCCTTACGATGGTTTTAGAAATTTGAAACGCCACGCTCAATTTTCGATAAACGACTGAAATATTTCACTGCGTCTTCTCCCTATGGAGCGACCAAGACGATAATCCTTTCGGCACCCCCGAACAGAGTCACGTCCACTTCCTTTTCCTTCTGAAATATGGACACTACAGTGAATTTCGCTCCATAAACATTTCATTCATCGCCCAATGCTATAATCTCCATTCTCGGTTCAATTAGATAGTGATTGTAATTGTGTTGACTTTGGTTCTTCTGTCACTATTGCTCGTCCTTCATTCCGTCGTAACTAACAAACACAAATGGGTGCCCACCAAGAAAGTTGTCAAGAAAATGGCCCGAGAAACCCTGGAAAATGTTTGGGAGAACGCGTCGCTCTTCTGCCTCGAACGTAAGCGATTAAGCCCACCCCCAAACAGTTGATAACAATTCATCCTCGCGCGAGCCGGTTTCAAAAACCAAAGATTAGATTATGTCTCGACAAAGAAAGATGGCTGGCGCTTTAATCACTCATGGTAAAGCAAACTGGATAATTTTGTTCCCTACAGCTATTCCCTCCGTTTTGTCCCACATTACTTGTCATCTGCTCGCTTCGTCGTGGCTGATCGGAGTAACTTTCATTCTGTTCTACTTGGCTTGTTATTTGCGGACGGAGTCCACGACGGAAAGCTACAATCGCATCGACACACTCTCGGACTTGATCAAATCGGGAATTCCACCACTAATGTTGCCGAAAACATACGAACACCTGGAAGCTTTGGTGAATATCCATCTGTATGTTAAGTCTCTCAATTCTTCTGACGTCATGGTTGCGTATTTACAGGCAGCTTACGTATTTACGGCTGTTAAGAAATGGCTAAGCGAATTCGATAAGATGAGAGTACATGCAGAAATTGACGATACTTTGGAAGAAGATTTCGAACCCGTTAGTTTCGGGAGAAAAACGATCATAACTACGGTCGAAATGCTGTTTTCCATGGTACCATATTTAAGGATGAGCAAGGGCATAAACAATATCGAAAAGAACGTCAAAAATTTCGTAAAGGTCATCAAGAGCAAAGGAGGGCTTTACTTTTCGCAAGAAGACTTCACGTTCGACTACGTACCCCAGGTAGCAAATTCACGTTGACACAACGTTTAAACGTAGCATTGAATAAACGTGTGTATTTACGTTTTTAAAACGGTGATCATGTCACCTTGAAACATGGTGTTTACACACGTGTTTATTTTGTCGCAAATACATGAGAAATCTCGTTTATTTCTTGTTTTAAAAACGTGTATTATAAAGTAGGTTAACGTGGATAAATCGTGCGTTAAACGGTTTTAATTAGGTTTATTTTTAGGGTTATTTGAACGTGTGTAATAATCTAACGTGTCTCAAAAGTTAATTGAACGAGTGTAACAACTTAATCGAACGTGCACAAAAATTAGTTTAATGTGTTTTATAAGTTAGTTGAACCTGTGTATAACCAAGCACCAAGGGGTGGTATAAGTGACCCATCTGCGACACGTAGTCGGAAAGGTCCTACAGATGTAGTCGGTAAACCCAAGTTTTGTACTAGTCTGGGGTTGATGATGTTTTTACCTCTCCGAGTGACGTATGTCACGGAGAGGTATTACACCGGCCGTGTCTGTGTGTCTGTGTGTCTGTCACGCCCCACGTGACCGCGTTCGCAGTTTGCGTTCCCAATTTCCGGACTGCATTGACAGTTCACGGAAATTTGGGTTTGTCTGTGGCTATTCTACTTGAGTTCCAATACCACCAGCTTTGGTTTTCGTCCACTCGACATGGACTCTAGTCTGTACTTGCTGGCTTCCAAGCACAACCATCTTCAGTTCTTCGTCAATTCCACATTGACACCAGCTTCTATGCACCACCATCTTCTGTTCTTCGTCAATTGCACATTGACACCAGCTTCTATGCACCACTATCTTCAGGTCTTTGTCCATTCCACATGGACGCCAGTCAGTCCATTCTGGCTTCTTTTCCTTCGTCATCGTTTGGTTTCAAGATATACGCGGCGATCGGCTAGGGTTACGAGAAACGTCTAGCCTCCCAATGGCAGGGCTTCCACCATCGGTTCACGCGAATGCGTTTTTACCTCTCCGTGTGACGTAGTCCAGGAGAGGTTCTGTAACGGCCGTGTGTGTGTGTGTGTGTGTGTGTCTGTCTGTGTGTCTGTCTGTCTGTCCGTTGTTACACCCACGTGACCGCGTTCGCAGTTTGCGTATCGGAGCAAACGTGTTCGCCATTTCCGAACTGCTTTCGCAGTCACGGAAATGGCTCCTCTACTTGAGTTCTCACACCACCATCTTCTGGTCTTTGTCCATCCCACACAGACACCAGTCTGTTCTTACTGGCTTCTAATCACCACCATATTTTGTTCTTCATCCATCCCCATGGACACCAGTCTGTACATAATGGCTTCTAATCACCACCATCTTCTGGTCTTCGTCCATTCCACTTGGACACCAGTCTGTACATAATGGCTTCTGATCACCACCATCTTCTGGTCTTCGTCCATTCCACTTGGACACCAGTCTGTACATACTGGCTTCTAATCACCACCATCTTCTGTTTTTTGTCAATCCCACATTGACACCAGTCTGCACTTACACTGGCTTCTAACACCACCATCTACTGGTCTTCCGTCTATTCCACATAGACACCAATCTGTCTCATTGGCTTCTACTCCATTATCATCGTTTGGTTTTAGGATATACGCGGCGATCAGCTAGGGTTACGAGAAACGTCTAGCCTCCCTAAGGTGGGATCGCCACCAAAGGTTTTCGCAATTGCGCTTTTTCCTTACTATTATAATGGAAACGAATCGTATATATACCCCAAAATTGGAAGAAAGTGGGCAAGAGGGGTACCCTTCACTTTAAACGTCAATATTAGCAAAGTGTGAGATGATAATAGGTATAACTTTATTTTAAACGATTTAACTATTATTAATGTTAATTATTGAAGATTAAAATAATTAAAAATAATTATATTTATTTAAATATTAAAGATAAACCTCTCGTGCAAAGAGAGAGATTATCATCGCCTCCTATATCTGCCAAGGCCCGTGAATGCGATATATTTCATTCATTGCCTCCTATATCTATCAAGGCCCGTGCATTGCGATGTATTTTTCAAAACAACAACCAAAATGGGAAGCTCCTCTCAGAAACATAATAATTTCTTTTCTCTGTATATGAAATGAAAATATGGATAATATTGCGCTCCTTCTTTAATGCCTGTCTGTTAATATTTTACGTAGTAGTAATACGTTTTTAGCGAAGTTTAGAGAGGATAAACATAAGCGAGATTGTTTCGGAAAAAAAATACTGCTTCCACTAATGGGTTTATACTCCTTGTGTCTGTGTGTGTCCGTCCATTGTTACACTAGTGCGTCGCGTTAGCAGTTAGCCTTGAGTTGATGTGTTAAGAAATCATACAGAACCTTAATATTCCCTTTTTCCATAATATAAAGTGAATATGTGGAAGTATTTTTCGTAATTATGATGCATTAAGTACTTTTGTAGCTTTAAAGCTCTGTTTCATTTTGATATTCCAAAGATTTTTTTTAATATTGTTATTTGAAATGGCTGTTTACATATTGCTTAAGCTATATACATCTGTATATAGAATAATCCTTGGTTTAGTGATTTCATGAAGAAAACTAAGACCTAGACTCCGGCGGGTATAACAAGTATTATCCGCAATAGGCTTAGTGAAATAAAGAGTGAATAATTGAGGCCTGAGGTGAAGTAAACTTGTGGCTTTGATTTTCGTGTCTGTAATGAAGAGACATCAACGGTTCAGAGTGAGCCGAAAGTTAAATACACTCTTAAATAATCATGTAAAGATTTTATAATGGAAGAAAACATCATGGTGGCAATTTAATTAGTAAAAGGGCTAATGGTGAACGGGTAGTAGCTACAGACTTATTATTCTCTTTATGGTGCGCATTGACTATTAGTGCGTCTAGCTACAATTTAGCTTTGGTGTTATTTAACGTTAACATTCATGTTGCAAACTAAGAATATTGTTGAGGTGAGACGAGACGATAGTGTTTACACTGCAAACCAGTTGTGAATGTAGCTATCAGAATATAGGCTAAACAGCTGAAGCGCAGACTTCATTTCCTGTTCTTTTCCCCGTTGACTGATTTCCATGTGTCCAAGATTTATCCTTACTGGATGTAAAATGTCGTCTGCTTTACTGTACATTCGCTATGTTTGGAATACTGCTTCAATATTTCGTAAATTTTTACTTCAAAAAAAAGAAATAATTCCATATCTAGGTAAATAAGTTTGTAGTAGTAGACCTCTTGACACGGAGAGGTAATATTTTGGTTTTCCCAACTTGTTATCTATTATTATAATGGAAACGAATCGTATATATACCCCAAAATTTGAAAAAAGCGGGCAAGAGGGGTACCCTTCACTTTAAACGTCAATATTAGCAAAGTTTCGAAAGATAATAGGAACAACTTTATTTTAAACGATTTAACTATTTTTAAAGTTATTTTTTGGCGATTAAAATAATTAATATCATTTATATTTAATTAATTATTTAAGATAAACTTATTTCTATGTAATGACACAAGTGAGAGTTTATATAGAACGAGTAATGAAGATTGCATCCGAATCGAAACACTACACATACATCAAAGTTAATATAAAGCGAGTATGATGACAAGATCTCTTACAAAACGATAACATTTCCCTTTTGCAGAATATTAAATGGAAATATTTTAAATATTTTTCGGCATTACGATTCATTAAGTAGTTGTGTGGCTATAAAGCTCTGTTTCATCTTAATATTCCAAGAACATCTTTCGATATTAACATTTCAAATTTGGTGTTTACTTTTTAGTTCAGCTTTACTTCATTTATATATAGTGTAATCGCATTTTTTATATTCATTATATAATATGGGTGTTAATTCTTCATCTATCCACAAGTGTTGAAACGATTGGGTCTGTGAAATAAGATACCCTAGATTTAAACTAGAAATGACCTCGTTTCGCCTCCTCTTATAGGAGGTGTTAACGGTTCAGAGTGAGCCGAAAGTTAAATACACCCTTCAGTGATACATTTAGGTCCTCATTAGAATTATTGAGGATACAAAGGAAATTGTTAAAGACCTTGGCAATATTTCGCCAATTTGAACTATGTATTTCCGGTTTTTCTCATTGGCTGGTGGACCTGTGTTTAGAAAGTAAATTCGTCTCGGCTCGGAGAGGTTTATTTTGGTTTCCCAACTTGTTGGTACTACCCGAGTCTATGATGACGTTAATGTTCGTGTTGTTAACTTTGGCGGGTAGAGAAACTAATTTGTTGGACGGGTTCAGTAGTAGAGGGCAGACATTGGGACTAGACGGTGGTGCACCCTCATTTATTACCGTCGTGACTCGTTTCCCTGGTCACGAGTTTGCAGATGTGGCGAGGGACTTCTAAAGCGATTCCAATTGTTTTGTGGCGACTGATTACGCCCAGTCCAATTAGAGGTTGACGACCGATTTTGGGAAAATGGTGACGGCGAGCGAGCGCGGTTTCCGTTGTACTCAGGTCGGTATGGTGAATGACTTCTTTTATCCTGCGGGCGAGGTGTCTGGCGGCAATAGGAAGCCAGGTGATCCTGTCCCCCACAGGAGGAGCAACGATACGAAGGGCGTCGGTAGTGTAGGCTTGGGGCCCGACGGTGGGAGTCAAGTTTTTCCATGTCGCGACGGAGTTCGAGAATCTCCCTTCGAAGAGAGGATAGGTCGGTATCGGTTGACGTTTGCAAAAGAGTAGAGACGGAATGTTTGGCCTCCAGGTTGGTAGTTCTAGTCGCAAGTGTGGTAAGCATTTCCAGTATTTTACCCTCGGTTGAGCCAAAAGCATGAGTGGGTGGAATAGTGCTTAATGTGCGTAGTTTATCCAAGAAATCAGTAGAGAAAGTGTGATTCATCCATATAACTTTTTCCTTTAGTTCAGGCAGAAGACCGTTGAGAAGGAAATTCAGTTTCTCTGATTCGAGCATGTTAGGGTTTGCCAGGGAGCATAAACTTAGTGTGCTCCGATAGTAGTGAACGGGATCGCTTCCTGGGAGTTGGCGATGGGTCATTAACTCGTTGAAAATGGCACGAGAAGTTCTACCAAACTCGTTTATGAGGGCTGTTTTCCATTGATGCCAAGTAGTACGGGGGTTAGCTGCATGGCTGCGGATTTCCGCCGAGTACCAGGGCAAAGCTGTGCCCACAAATATGGACGGCAGCAGGCCGAGTCGAGCGGCGTCGCTGGATCCGTTGGTTTTTTCCTCAAAAAGAGTGATAAAATCGTGAACGTCCTGCGTCAGGGGGTCAATTTTGGAGTGTCGCGATAGAGATTAACAGCGTTCAGAGCTGCCGTAACCGCGGCAGAGATTTCTGCGGCTGTAGCCATGGCCGGAAATTGGAGCGGCGTTTGACGGCGACGGGTCGGTGGAGCGAGTTCTACAAATTCGGGACCGAGCTGGCGTGTTCGCCGAGAACAACGGGGCTCGTTAGGAGCGGTGTAAGAATGATACTCGATACCCCAGGAGTTTAGCGGCTCCCAGTGTAAATTTTTCTTCTCGGATAGGATATGGGGTGACCCGGGAGGAGAATATATTTCCGTAACGGTAGATGTTGTAGAATCGACGGTGAGAGAGAAACGAACTCGTGGCTCATCAGGAGGTAGAGCGTGCGGGGAAAGAGGCCAGCGCCTCCACCACTTTGTCACGTTAGAAAGAACTATACGTTGTACGTGGATGGAAGAATTTATTAGCAAAAATAAGTTTACAAAAAGAGTTTGAATTTTTGGCGCGCGCGAGACTAACGTCGATACGTTCCTCGGGGAGAAGTGGTTTCACGGAGCGGGGCTTTTTGGCTTTAAGATCCCCGTGAACGCACTGGATAGTCTAGGGCAAGCTTTTCAGCTTTACGTCCTAGCTCGTACCGAACCTTAGTAGGCTGGACTTTTCAGTCTTAAGTTCCTACTAAAGCTTTCTCCGGAGAGAGACTGGCCGATTCCTACGGGGCTCGCGCCGTTCAGCGAGAAAACCGATTACTATACCATGGAGTATGTAAAAAGGACCATAGCCTATCGACTCGCGCTCACGGACACTGCGCTGCTCGCGCTATAGCGATGACCTTTAGCGCGCGCTGGCTTGTGGACTTATGGCATTTCTAAGTTGTTTTCACTCCCTCAAATACAACTAGACGCTCCAAGATGGTGGTCACGCACTCTCCTACGAGCTCGTGTTTGTCCCGATCTTTTGCTAGTATTTTTTGTCTCCCAACTTATCTGTTGTGTCTGACGCAGATTTAAACCCCAGTTTACCCGAAAACAACCTAATTTCGACGAACTCGAATCTCTCAAATTCTCTTAAAACTCTGCATCCGGTAAGCCTTGCGCGGGACCGTTGGACGATTCCATTTTCGACGCGAGGGGTGTTACGCAGCCTCCTCCCGACGTTCTAGCCTCTAGGCCTCCAGCAACACCTCCCTCAAGCTAGTCTTTTTACTGACCTGCAAGCCTTATCCATGACCATCTTCGATTTATCTCACCGTCTTAATGAAACGCAAAAACATCACGAATTTTCAATGACTCTCATCCACACTAAATTTCAAGAGCAACACCCCTGTTCCCTTTCCTCGGTGCTGCTTGCGGACATAACCAATTTGAAGACTCTTCTCTCCCATGATGACACCGATTATTCGGGCAACTTTCAATCTTTGGAATCAGACTTATCCAGCCTTCGGGCTATGGTCTCTACTCTTCGCCAGCCGTTCCCTGAAAGCCGTTGCGAAATTTCTACAAGTTCTAGTGCCTCTACCCATTTCTCCACCGAAACCTTCGAAATTGAGCGTCGTAAGCTCAATGCTATTATTTTAAACCTGAAGATGAAATTATAATTTGGTTTCGCCGAAATATGGCTACAAACAATGACGAACACACTAAAAACCCTATGCTAGAAATGGAGCGTATTATCGGTCCAAAAGGTTTATGGCCAAAGCGGCTCAGTTTCTTGAAACATCACGAGACGCCGGACCAAATTATAAAAATTTTGGCATTTGCATATTTCAATGGCGTGAAGGAAGATTTACTCGAGAAAGTTTTTCAACAGCTTAAGCTAGGGACTGCGTATTTCGATTTTAGGATTGCAATATACGCACAATACCATCCATGGAATTATAGCAAGGATTTGCGGGGCTCCCTGAAAGCTTTCTTTGTCAAAAGAAATGGAGTCTTTACTTTGAACTACGACCAGTAATTTTAAATTCAAAATTATTAATGAATCATTAGTATGATGAATATTTTTTTTATTTGACATAAAGACCATGGGCCCAAACTTGTAAATCCAATGATCAAACTTCCAGCATGTCCCCAATCTCCCTATATAAATCACCGTAAGTTCTGGACTTTTTTTACAGTTATACAATATAATATTAATTTTAAATTCTTGTATTTTAGTCAAAAAGTGTCAGGCTGGAGGCCAGTGATGCGTTCTTCAAACAATCAAGGAAATCATATTCTGGGGACTACTACAGTCTATTTTCGCTTGGATATTCGGGATAAAGAAGTCAAAGAAGAAGTATTTGCAACATTGGCAGCAAAATACCCTCATGTCAGCTTAACTTTTATTGATGGGCGAATGAAACTACAAAAAAGTCGCGAGGCAGAGGAAGAAAGTTTAAAGAAAACTACCAGTATGCGTTCCAACAACGGAAGATCACAAATGTTTCAACAACAAAAAAGAAAGTGGCAGTGAATTTACCCGAATGAATTCGGATTCCAATAGAGGAAGATTTGCCCAAAGGTTACAACAACCAAAATAAATTACATTTAGAAATACAATTGTTTTTATTAATTTTAGAGATGTAAAAATATACGCAGGAAGGATAGAGCCCAAATCAAGGCATATGCCAAGACCAAATATTAAAAAGAAAGTTTTTTTGTAACTTTTTTTAAATATAGGCCTAGAAGTGAAAGAAGTCACAATCAAAGCTCACATAGACGTGGGCAAACGAATGATTTTAAGGAAGGAAGATATTCACAAAGGTATAAGAATTAGACATTTACATTGGTAGGATGAAGAATGTATGTAGAATGGTGTGAAATATCATATTATGTAGAATGGTGTGAAATATCATATTATGTAGAATGGTGTGAAATATCATATTATGTAGAATGGTGTGAAATATCATATTATGTAGAATGGTGTGAAATATCATATTATGTAGAATGGTGTGAAATATCATATTATGTAGAATGGTGTGAAATATCATATTATGTAGAATGGTGTGAAATATCATATTATGTATAGAGGAATTATTTGAAATTTTAGAAATTGCTTTAATTTTATAATCTCAGGAATGTGGGAAATCCAAATCATAACAAAACTTCAACCAAAAATAAATTTCAATTAAGCGCCAAAACTTCATTCCGAAATGGATCTCAAACAAGCATAAAAATATCAAATCAAGATAAGTCTCAAACAAGCACACGAAAGGAAATTATAATTGAAAACCAACATCAACTGCCAGGAATACTTTTAGATCACCCATGTTATTTTAACCTGCCAGGGTTTATTGAAAAGGTTCCAAAACATGTGGCCAATTAAATGGATATAATTTGTTTCATTAAATAAAACACTGAAAAGAAAACCTAGTCTTGTTGTCAAAATATTTGCAATAAAGTGTTTAAGCTTATCAATTTGCTAGTTTCTATAGCGATTGATGTTTATCTCTCAATCCTATTATTAAGTTCATCGTTGCTTGTGCCCAATAATCGCATCCATATCTTAAGGCAAGTTTGCTAATCATGATGGGAAACAAACGCAGCTCGATTGGAAAGAAAACAAGTTGGGAAACCAAAATAAACCTCTCCGAGCCGAGACGAATTTCGTTTATAAACACAGGTCCACCAGCCAATGAGTAAAACCGGAAATAGATAGTTCAAATTGGCGAAATATTGCCAAGGTCTTTAGCAAAGGCTTAAGCGTTTAACAATTTCCTCTGTATCCTCAATAATTCTAATGAGGACCTAAAATGTATTACTGAAGGGTGTATTTAACTTTCGGCTCACTCTGAACCGTTAACGCCTCCTATAAGAGGACACGAAACAAGGTCAATTCTAGTTTAAATCTAGGGTATCTTATTTCACAGACCCAATCGTTTCAACACTTGAGGATAAATGAAGAAATAACATCCATATTATCTAATGAATATAAAAAATCCGTTTACACTCTATGTATATAAATGTAGTAAAGCTGAATTAAAAAGTAAACACCAAATTTGAAATGTTAATATCAAAATATGTTCTTGGAATATTAAGATGAAACAGAGCTTTATAGCTACACAACTACTTAAAGAATCGTAATGCCGAAAAATATTTAGCATATTTCCATTTAATATTCTGCAAAAAGGAAATGCTATCGTTTTGTAAGAGATCTTATCATCCTACTCGCTTTATATTAACTTTGATGTGCGTGTTGTGTTTCGATTCGGATGCAATCTTCATTACTCGTTCTATATAAACTCTCACTTGTGTCATTACATAGAAATAAGTTTATCTTAAATAATTAATTAAATATAAAAAATATTAATTATTTTAGTCGCCAGTAAATAACTTTAAAAATAGTTAAATCGTTTAAAATAAAGTTGTTCCTATTATCTTTCGAAACTTTGATAATAATGACGTTTAAAGTGAAGGGTACCCCTCTCGCCCGCTTTCTTCAAATTTAGGGGTATAAACGATTCGTTTTCAATATAATAATAGATAAAAACGCATTCGCGTGAACTTTTGTTAGAAGCTCTGCCATTGGGAGGCTAGAAGTTTCTCGTAACCCTAGCCGATCGCCGCGTATATCTTAAAACCAAACGATAACGATGGAGAAGAAGCCGTAATGGACAAAGACCTGAAGATGGTGGTGCATAGAAGCTGGTGTCAAAGTGGGATTGACGAAGAACAGAAGATGGTGGTGCTTATGAGCCAGCAAGTACAGGCTAGTGTCCATGTGGGATGGACAAAGACTAGCAGATTGCAAAGGTCCTTAAAAGCCAGTTAGTAAAGACCTGTGTTGGTAGATGAATGGCCAAATTTCCGTGAACCGCGAACGCGTTCCGGAAATCGGGTATTTGTTTGCTCCGATTTGTAAACTGCGAACGCGGTCACGTGGGGTCTGACAAATAGACAGACAGACACGACCGGTGTAATACCTCTCCGTGACATACGTCACTCGGAGAGGTAATAAAGAAAATTTGAGAAAAAACCAGAAGTGGAGGTTTAACTTAAAACTAAGAAAAAACTTCGCAAATAAATTAATAAACGATTAAACCTTAGTAAATTTGCAGACCACCCTAAAACTTTAGACTTATGACGTTTACTAACTGGTAGCAATCTGCCAGCGTTGAGAACGACAGGAGACATACGTGCAATGCGAGAAGCAATGTAATGTACCCGTAAGGAAATGTACATTCTTACTCCTTAAAATTATTCTATGAAAATTGCCAATGAAAACGGTAAAAAAGGTACTTCTTTTATAGGTTCAAAGTGTTTTAAAGCATGTAAAAAATAATTTGCTAATTTAAGGGAAACAAGACGTCGCCAGATATGTAGTCTTGTACACAAACCAAGATGAACGCTTTTGCAACCTTTCGATTGTTTGAAGAATGAAGCAAAAATGTCGGTATTCCTTATAAGTTTTCGCTACTTATCGCTGTCAGTTGTTTCAACAAACTAATCGTAACATGTTTTTTTACAATGATGTTCGTTATGAGTCGCCAAATGTACAACTTTCTACTCCTTAAAAATTGACTATAAACTCTATGGCTATGAGGCTTTTTTGGTTTTAGCTGGCAACCACTAATTTGCAATAATCACCCCTCTTGAACTTAATTCCTACTGTTTTAGATGAAGTCAACATGCTGTGGTTTATGCAAACTAGCAAGTGTTAGGTTCAAGTAACTTCCAAATGGGTTGGCGTACGACAAAATGTCATACCACAGTTTCGCCTTATATTGGCCCCAGGAACCCAAATACTTGCGCTCCTACGTCCATTTCAGATACACCCTGTATTTACGAATGAATAGGGTTTTTTTCTTTACTAAGGCTAGTAATTGAAAGTGTAAAGGAATATCATTCCAAATTAAGAACTAAAATTGAAAGTCCTTAATTCTCGCCATTGAAGTTTTAGGCTCGATAAAAGCTCGAAACCAGATTTTGAACATGCAGCTTAAGGCTCGAAGCTCGATAAGAAATTCGAGGCTCGGAACGAAGCTCGATAACCGAAAAAAGCAAGGCTCGAGGTTCGGCTCGAACCCAAAAAGTCAAGGCTCGCACAGCCCAAAGAAAAAGTACTGTCGCCTATGTGAGAGCTTGCAACTCAGTGTTTTCTTTAGCGGTTTTTCAGTTCTCCCCCTCCCATCCGTTTCCCACGGCTAGGCAGAAGTCCCTTTTTTCGATTCTTTACTTACCCTCTTGCTAGTCAGTTTTTAGGGGGATCCAAAGAGGGAAAATACTACTGTCATACCATTTCTACAGCACCCTTTCTCTCTCTAGCCGAAACCCATGCTTTAGCAGATATTTTACGTGATGCGATATGCCATACCCTTACGAAAAAATAAATTGGTCACCAATCGGTCATCAGGTGGAAACGTATTGGTCTATGGGAAACGTATTATGCATCAATTGGTTAAAAGTTTCCATTATCGAACCGCCAGGGAACGTATTGGTGCAAATTGAATTCAAACTAGTACCTATAAATTCCCAATTAATCTGGCTATGGGAGTTAGATTGGTGGCTAAGACCAATTAAAAGCCATTTAACACTATTAAAATTCCAATAAGAAGGTCAAATGGAATCGTTTTGGAGAATTCATGCCCATAAATTACAAATTGCGACAAATTTAACACCGTTTTAATCTTGCTATGGGACTTAAATTGGTGCCTTGAACCAACAAAAGGCCAATTAACACCGTTAAAATTCCAGTAGGAAGCTATAATGGAGTCGTATGGGAGAATATAAACCTATAAATTTCCAATTGCCACAAATTTTATCCCTTTTAATCTGGCTAAGGGGGTTAGATTGGTGCCTTAGACCAATTGAAGGCCAATAACACCGTTAAAATTCAGTTTACAGTTGTAATGGAGTCGTATGGGAGAATTTCGGCCTATAAATTTCAAATTGACTTAAATTTAATCCCATTTAGTCTGCCTATGGGAGCTAGATTGGTGTCTTGGACCACTTAAAGGCCAATTTCCACCGATGAAAATTCTAGTAGGAAGGTATAATGGAGTCGTGTGGGTGAAGGCTATATATTCCCAATTGGAACAAATGTAATCCTTCCAAATTTCGCTATGGGAAGTGGATTGGTAGGCCTATCTTAGACAAATAAAAACCACTTTACACCATTACAGTTCCACTTGGTATGTTTTTTGCTACCAATTGATGAGATTGCAATTAATTTGGCTGTTAAGTATTTGGAGGTGCGTTTCTCCAATGAATTACCGTAACTGTTGTACAATCTGTAAATTTTAATTCACGTTATCGACAGAAATTGATATATAGTTGATGAACTACATAATTCCTAAGAATTCGACATTATTTGGTAAATCACATATATAAAAGACCTTAATTACGACAATCACAAGACACTTTTCTTTAATACACGACATGTTAAAAGCGAAAACGTTTTTGGTTTTAGTTCCAATTTTTATATGAGAGATATGAGTTTCTACTGTTGGGTTGGCGTACGACAAAATGTCATACCACAGTTTCGCCTTATATTGGCCCCAGGAACCCAAATACTTGCGCTCCTACGTCCATTTCAGATACACCCTGTATTTACGAATGAATAGGGTTTTTTTCTTTACTAAGGCTAGTAATTGAAAGTGTAAAGGAATATCATTCCAAATTAAGAACTAAAATTGAAAGTCGTTAATTCTCGCCATTGAAGTTTTAGGCTCGATAAAAGCTCGAAACCAGATTTTGAACATGCAGCTTAAGGCTCGAAGCTCGATAAGAAATTCGAGGCTCGGAACGAAGCTCGATAACCGAAAAAAGCAAGGCTCGAGGTTCGGCTCGAACCCAAAAAGTCAAGGCTCGCACAGCCCAAAGAAAAAGTACTGTCGCCTATGTGAGAGCTTGCAACTCAGTGTTTTCTTTAGCGGTTTTTCAGTTCTCCCCCTCCCATCCGTTTCCCACGGCTAGGCAGAAGTCCCTTTTTTCGATTCTTTACTTACCCTCTTGCTAGTCAGTTTTTAGGGGGATCCAAAGAGGGAAAATACTACTGTCATACCATTTCTACAGCACCCTTTCTCTCTCTAGCCGAAACCCATGCTTTAGCAGATATTTTACGTGATGCGATATGCCATACCCTTACGAAAAAATAAATTGGTCACCAATCGGTCATCAGGTGGAAACGTATTGGTCTATGGGAAACGTATTATGCATCAATTGGTTAAAAGTTTCCATTATCGAACCGCCAGGGAACGTATTGGTGCAAATTGAATTCAAACTAGTACCTATAAATTCCCAATTAATCTGGCTATGGGAGTTAGATTGGTGGCTAAGACCAATTAAAAGCCATTTAACACTATTAAAATTCCAATAAGAAGGTCAAATGGAATCGTTTTGGAGAATTCATGCCCATAAATTACAAATTGCGACAAATTTAACACCGTTTTAATCTTGCTATGGGACTTAAATTGGTGCCTTGAACCAACAAAAGGCCAATTAACACCGTTAAAATTCCAGTAGGAAGCTATAATGGAGTCGTATGGGAGAATATAAACCTATAAATTTCCAATTGCCACAAATTTTATCCCTTTTAATCTGGCTAAGGGGGTTAGATTGGTGCCTTAGACCAATTGAAGGCCAATAACACCGTTAAAATTCAGTTTACAGTTGTAATGGAGTCGTATGGGAGAATTTCGGCCTATAAATTTCAAATTGACTTAAATTTAATCCCATTTAGTCTGCCTATGGGAGCTAGATTGGTGTCTTGGACCACTTAAAGGCCAATTTCCACCGTTGAAAATTCTAGTAGGAAAGTATAATGGAGTCGTGTGGGTGAAGGCTATATATTCCCAATTGGAACAAATGTAATCCTTCCAAATTTCGCTATGGGAAGTGGATTGGTAGGCCTATCTTAGACAAATAAAAACCACTTTACACCATTACAGTTCCACTTGGTATGTTTTTTGCTACCAATTGATGAGATTGCAATTAATTTGGCTGTTAAGTATTTGGAGGTGCGTTTCTCCAATGAATTACCGTAACTGTTGTACAATCTGTAAATTTTAATTCACGTTATCGACAGAAATTGATATATAGTTGATGAACTACATAATTCCTAAGAATTCGACATTATTTGGTAAATCACATATATAAAAGACCTTAATTACGACAATCACAAGACACTTTTCTTTAATACACGACATGTTAAAAGCGAAAACGTTTTTGGTTTTAGTTCCAATTTTTATATGAGAGATATGAGTTTCTACTGTTGGGTTGGCGTACGACAAAATGTCATACCACAGTTTCGCCTTATATTGGCCCCAGGAACCCAAATACTTGCGCTCCTACGTCCATTTCAGATACACCCTGTATTTACGAATGAATAGGGTTTTTTTCTTTACTAAGGCTAGTAATTGAAAGTGTAAAGGAATATCATTCCAAATTAAGAACTAAAATTGAAAGTCGTTAATTCTCGCCATTGAAGTTTTAGGCTCGATAAAAGCTCGAAACCAGATTTTGAACATGCAGCTTAAGGCTCGAAGCTCGATAAGAAATTCGAGGCTCGGAACGAAGCTCGATAACCGAAAAAAGCAAGGCTCGAGGTTCGGCTCGAACCCAAAAAGTCAAGGCTCGCACAGCCCAAAGAAAAAGTACTGTCGCCTATGTGAGAGCTTGCAACTCAGTGTTTTCTTTAGCGGTTTTTCAGTTCTCCCCCTCCCATCCGTTTCCCACGGCTAGGCAGAAGTCCCTTTTTTCGATTCTTTACTTACCCTCTTGCTAGTCAGTTTTTAGGGGGATCCAAAGAGGGAAAATACTACTGTCATACCATTTCTACAGCACCCTTTCTCTCTCTAGCCGAAACCCATGCTTTAGCAGATATTTTACGTGATGCGATATGCCATACCCTTACGAAAAAATAAATTGGTCACCAATCGGTCATCAGGTGGAAACGTATTGGTCTATGGGAAACGTATTATGCATCAATTGGTTAAAAGTTTCCATTATCGAACCGCCAGGGAACGTATTGGTGCAAATTGAATTCAAACTAGTACCTATAAATTCCCAATTAATCTGGCTATGGGAGTTAGATTGGTGGCTAAGACCAATTAAAAGCCATTTAACACTATTAAAATTCCAATAAGAAGGTCAAATGGAATCGTGTTGGAGAATTCATGCCCATAAATTACAAATTGCGACAAATTTAACACCGTTTTAATCTTGCTATGGGACTTAAATTGGTGCCTTGAACCAACAAAAGGCCAATTAACACCGTTAAAATTCCAGTAGGAAGCTATAATGGAGTCGTATGGGAGAATATAAACCTATAAATTTCCAATTGCCACAAATTTTATCCCTTTTAATCTGGCTAAGGGGGTTAGATTGGTGCCTTAGACCAATTGAAGGCCAATAACACCGTTAAAATTCAGTTTACAGTTGTAATGGAGTCGTATGGGAGAATTTCGGCCTATAAATTTCAAATTGACTTAAATTTAATCCCATTTAGTCTGCCTATGGGAGCTAGATTGGTGTCTTGGACCACTTAAAGGCCAATTTCCACCGTTGAAAATTCTAGTAGGAAGGTATAATGGAGTCGTGTGGGTGAAGGCTATATATTCCCAATTGGAACAAATGTAATCCTTCCAAATGTTAAGTATTTGGAGGTGCGTTTCTCCAATGAATTACCGTAACTGTTGTACAATCTGTAAATTTTAATTCACGTTATCGACAGAAATTGATATATAGTTGATGAACTACATAATTCCTAAGAATTCGACATTATTTGGTAAATCACATATATAAAAGACCTTAATTACGACAATCACAAGACACTTTTCTTTAATACACGACATGTTAAAAGCGAAAACGTTTTTGGTTTTAGTTCCAATTTTTATATGAGAGATATGAGTTTCTACTGTTTCATAGTACCGTATCATTGCCAGGAATTTAGATTCATTTGAACCATTAATAACGTCATCTTTCTCGTTAAGATTAATAAAGTATTGGATTTATCCATAGTGATTCTTACCATCATATTCGAATAACACAAAGGAGTTACTTCGCTTTAATGATCTCTTGTAAATCATTCCGATGCAAAGTGAGCCCTCTAACCGTACATCGTTCATGTATTTGATAAACCCCATTTTCAATAGGACCTAAATTCAAAAGTTTATCTTTTAAACATCGAATTTCATCAAGAGTTAGTTGCCTTATTTGAGGTTTCCATAAAGGTCAAAGATGAGATTTTTTTTCAAGGTGTCTGTTCTAAAATGCAATCTTTCTAAATAATTTTCTGTGCCAAGGGAAAGCTGTGGAGAATACGTTAAGTAAACTGTTTCAAAGATAACTTTTCTCATATACTTGGCACAAATCTGAATTAGAACACCTTGAGTCCCATTAACAAAAGAGATTACTTTTCCGTTTGCATTCTCAAAAACAAACGCGGAATGAGCCCAGAGCGGCCCAAAATTAAAAACTCTTTTTGGTAAGTGTTGAAGGAAATGAATGTTTGCAACCATTTTCTGTTCTCGATATAGCGTTTGGTATCGATACACAAATTTTTGAATCATAAAATTGGCTTTGTTGAGTTCATTTGGGCTAATGGAAGACTTTAGTGAAATAAATATACTCTTTGCAAAGAGCTTGAAATGGTTTGCATATTTTTTGGGTAAAACATGTGAAACACATATATATCCATAAAAAAGCAACCAGTTTCTCCGTTCATTCGCTTTCCACTGATGCCTTTCTTTAAGAGTTCTAGGGCTCCTAGCGATTTCATTTGGAGGCTTAATATTAATAAGTCGAGTGTCAACAATAGAAAAATCTTTAGGAAACCCAATGTAGTAGTCTGCACCGCTTGTTAAAAACCATAATTCCGTAAGCGTTTGTGTAACTCAAAGAAGTACTACATGGATATAATCAGGCACAAATCCTTTATAACACTGAAATTAGGTAAGTTTATCAAGGGACTTGGCACTTTTATTATATGCACAGGCTATTCATTTTCAAGTGCCTCTTCCATATCCAATAAGGTTTGTTTGCATTTGAATTTTCGTTTCCTGAGTATCAGATGCAAGTCTTTTTTCGTGGAATAGCATTTAGTTTCACTCTGTGGCCTGGGTGCTCACACCAACTGCATCCATAATAACCATTGAACTGGGTAAAATTTTGCATATACGGTCTGGCCACTAAATCAGGCAGCTACAGATAGCAATTATCTTGCAGTTGATTAAATCTTGTTCCCTTATGGTACATTGTTCTTTCCAAAACTATTTGAACAACCTAAGCATATTAAGTTCTCATTTAATTTTTCTGCGCAGTCTTTACAAATACTATGTTTTACACTAGTATTTTGATGAAATAGCTTTTTGCAATGGTACTTTGAAGTTGGAAGTGAATTTCTTCCAAGTATTGTGTTTATCATATTGAGTAGGTCATCCAAGGCAATCTCCGTAAGCCCATGACGCAAAGAAAAAGCTTGTAGAAGCAAAACAGCTTCTCCTTTAGTAATACCATGATTTCCAAAACGAATTTTTTCTTTCAGCAACTCATTGAGGTTTGTTTGGTTTCCCAATTCTTCATTACCTTCAGCAACTCCCACGATTATTTCTGATCCAGCACCATGTTCTAAATCCTCATTACTTTCATTTTCCCTATTGTCTTCTAAATCTTCATTACTTTAATTTTCCATATAGTCTTCTAAATCCATACTTAATTCATTTTCAGCGTCGGCTAATACGTCATTGATAGATTGGTTTTGAAATTGTAATTAGTCATTTTCATTGTGTTGAGGGTGGTCGTCAGAATCCTCACTAATCTTAAAACTTAACCCAATATATTAAAGCAATTACCCCTATTTGCAACCTTGGATGAAGAGCTATCATTCATTCAAGTTGTGACGGTACGTTTGATTGATTATTGACTTAAATAATTTTGAAAGCAAAGGCTTAATATACTTCGTCAGTTTCATCTTCGTGAAAAGAATTATCACTGTTAGTGTCAGGCTCAATAATCGGTTGGCATTCCTTTGTGGCTTTACCCTTATTGAATTTTGTAGTTCTCGGAATAATAGTTTCCGAATCATCTGGTTCAAGGTATAATTTATATTTTCTATTACTGGATGAGGTAGTCAGGATATTAAGAAAGATATGGTGGCAATTACGGACAGCGGGGATGAGGCATAGGGTACGTTCATTAACCCTCTTTGATGACAGCGCTTACTAAGCGATGTCAGATTTTCCCTACTGTACGCTTTTTCACGTTTACGGTTTTGACGTCATGATGCTCAGCGCTTTCCAATCAAAGAAACCATCTAATCGATATGGTTTTTTTTTGACGGCGTGACGTAGCCCTTGACTGTTGAACACTTGACAGAGGAAAAGTTGGCGCGGGATTTAAAAAGTAAATTCCAGTAATGCTATTCCTTCAGTAGTTTTATTAGTTATCTTTACAAAACTACTTCTACCATTCAAAAGGGCATAATTTTCCTATTTACGAGCTCGTTAATAATTGAATAGAGCCATTTGCGCTTAGTAACGTTTTGAGGGCCAGTAAGACGTTTCCCCAAGTCCATTTTCGAAAACAGCGCTAACTTGAAAATGTCACTTTTCCGTTCAACAACATTTTACGTCACTGTGACGCCTCGAGCCCATCAGCGATTTCCTTGAGATTTTCGTTACATTGCGGCTTATGACATCATGCCGTTTAGTCTTATAAAAGTGGGAACAAATGTTTCCTTAAAAGTGCAGTATATTGGAGCCATAATTCTCTGAAAATATTTCTTGTAAATACGAAACCAGTTCTGTGATTTCCAATAACGGTATCGATACCGAAAAGCCACGAATATGGTCTCCATGCTTCGATACCCTCTCAGCTTCCCCAGGCTCACACCGGCGTAACGTTCATGGTTGCCAGAAAGAAATAATTGTTAATGTTCTGGGACCCTATTCTCTAAAAATCTAAATCATTTGGACAAGGATCCAAATCTGAACGTTTGGATCGGTTCCATTTGGACCGGGCGCTTAAAACCGTATTCTCTAACCCAAATCCAAAACGACATTTGGATCTCCCGCCAAACCTTTATCCAAACCAAATGTACGTCACTTCCTCTTTCAATACGTAATTTTACTTACTGTTTATTGGTTAATTCTTTTGCAGAGTTTAATATAAAAGTAAAATGTTTTTGAGCCCTGGATTTTTGCATGTTAGATTGTAATAATTTTGTAAAATTAAGAAACCTCTTAATTTGATAGTTTAAGCTTATTAGGCCTAATTAATATTAAGTGGGAAATTAATTTGATAGTTTAAGCTTATTAGGCCTAATTAATATTAAGTGGGAAATTAATTTGATAGTTTAAGCTTATTAGGCCTAATTAATATTAAGTGGGAAATTAATTTGAATGAAAAATAGGTGGATATCTTTTATTAATTGGGAAATAATGCACACATTATTATATTTGAATTTTAGAAGTTAATTTATTATTTATTTTGTGTATATAAAATTCAGCGTTAATTTCACTAAGGCAATAAATTAATTACCTACGAGGAATTAACAAGTACATATGTTTAATATTAAAATTTAATTGTTTCAAAACTAATAAGGTTTTGAACCGGTTTTTGTAATTTAGTTATTAAAATTTGTGATTGTCGATTGGTCAATAATGTAAATTAACCAATGGTGGAATCAATTTTTTTAAACTCAATGAAACTGAAATATCAATCAATCATCTACTGAAAGAGGTATCAACCTACTTTTTTTTCTAAAGAAGGAAAATAAGGATTAGATGGCTTACTGCTTCAAACAAGATTTTTAATCACGAAGAGAATATTTTGTTAATTTTGGTCAAATTTAGATATTCGGTAATCTAGTTGATATGACTAAAGCACTTTTTGCCCATGCCTATTTTAAACTTTAATCACAGATTTCGCTTACCATTTTACAAGCATAATAAACACTACTGAAGGACGCAAATCTATCTGTGATCGGTAACGGTGACCAATATAGCAATTTTCCCAATTAATCGGTTTGAAGGTCATTTGCGCATTTCTATTCGTTAATTTGAAATGTTGCGAGAGAAATTTGTATGGAATATAAGTAGATATCTCTTTCAGTAGATAAAAAAATTGGTATTGGTATTTCAATTAAGCTTTGATATCCACATCGGTTAATTTACGATATGGGCTTATGATGGTAGTCTGTTTATAAGATTAAATCGTTACTTTAAGTGTCACTAGACAGTATCTACCTCAAAAATCGAGAGTTAGTAACTTTATAACATCACAGGATATCCGAGGGTCAATTTCTTAGATCATTGACTTGTGATAATCTGACGAAGGCTCACTATAGCTCAGTCTACTAGCTTTTGGCAAGGCCAAATACCGTTTTGCTTGACTTGTCGCTGTCAAATTCATTTTAAAGCATAGATCATATAGTATCCACCCTCTATTTTCATTTCGCAACACACGTTGGATTCGTAAACCTCGACGCCACCGCGATTAGAAGCATTAAAATGCAAACACAACAACACACTGAGCCAGAAGTCCATTAAATTAGCCTAGGAAGTAACCAAAAGCGGGGTTTGGTACTCCGCTCTCTTGTGTAGCAATACTGAAGAAGGGCGACACATTCGCCACCTCGCGATAATTTTTCTCAGATCTCCGGTTTAGGTGCGACTCGTACGCCAAAATTTGCCCTATCGAGAGAGAAAAAACTATTGGCCGAAAACGCCCCCTACTACTGTAAAACCGAGCCCGCTTAAAAATAGGAGAAGGGATGGGGGTGTGAATTTTGGAACAGTCAAGGTCATTCAGTTTTTTATGACTCTTCATAAACCTATTCAGAAAAACTATTTAAAGGGAGGGTGAAGTAGAAAATCAAGTGGGTTTTTATCGATTCCCCTACTATTTACAAGACCAGTCTGCATAGTCAAACATTCAGGAAATACTAGCTCCGAATGATTTTAAAATTCAAATTAGGTTCAGATTTAAAAGATAATTTTAAATAAGGACGTCCGACCAATCGCGTAACCCACTGCCTTTTTATAATTAGTAGAAGAATCGACTAAAAAACCACTTGATTTTCTATTTCACCCTCCCTTTAACAACCGTGGCCGTTCCTTTTTTAATTTTTTATAAAGCAAACAATCTACCCTTTAGAGATGCAGCGTTCATGGGCTGAAGAAGTCAGGCCCCGCTCACGTCAAGAAAGACTTTCTAGAGAGGAGCTCGAAATTTGTAACTGTGTTAGGAAAGGGGAAAAAATTTAACCCCCTATCCATGGAGTAAGAAGGAGTTTCTATCCCAGCAGAGACGAACTCTATACCAGCCATTGTAATTGTTCACTTCCTAGGCTAATTTAATGGACTTCTGACTGAGCTCATACATTTTTAGTAAATAAAGGCCCGTTCACATTACCCAACTTTAGTCAGCTGACAAAGCCGATCTGACTAGTCAGGCCAGATTGTCAGGCAATATGAACGTTTCACCCAACCGTACTATTGTCAGGTCGAAGCTCGGATTTTAATCGGGTAGGTAGGCGATTGGAGTAGGGCCGACTAAAGTCAGAGAGGGAGCAAACCAATCACAATAAGCCTTGGCTATTACGTCATGGGACACGTGATGGTTTTGTTTCAGCTCTCGAGAGAGAACCGAGAGTATCGGCCATTATTTAATTGTCGATGAAAGCCTGAAAAATTATTTCGGGCCTTGGCCATTTTTTAACATGGGTTAATTTTTACGTTTTGATGGTTGTTCCTCATTGAATATTATCAGAAGTAGTATAGTAGGGAAGTTTCCTATATTACTTCTGATATTATTGACCTTTATTATGTTCTGAACTGCAGAAATTTAGTGGGAATAACTTTTGATTCTCGTAAAGTAGTGTCTGCGTCTGTCGAATTTTTTCGAGAATATGAGTTTGAACATTTATAATCCAAAACAAATCACTCCTATTATTATGTACCGCTTTGTAGACCCTCTTGTGTTTCAAAGGTAGTCGGCCCGACTGGTTGGGTGGTGTGAACGAGTGACCTGACTAGACTAAACTGGGTGACAAGTCGGCCTGACAAGTCTATGATTTGTCAGCTGACTAAAGTTGGGTAATGTGAACGAGCCTTAACTGTGGAACTCGCAGATCACGCGCTTTGGCCTTTACGGCTGGTACTCGAGATAAATTATGAAACATAACAAGTAACCAATGAACTCTTACTTCCATTCCAGCATGCAGGAATTGGTATATTAATCCCTCTGTTTCTCTCGATATGAATATCATAAGTCTGAAATAGGTAATGATGTGATTAATGACAATAGCATAGTAAAGTTTTAGGTAGAATAGGTGTGAAGACTTCGGAGGATGTCATTTGAAATCGGGCTACAGAAACCAGCACTGAATTCCAGATGGTCAGATGGATGAAGTAAAGTTTAATCCACCAGTAAATATGTATGTGAATATAAATAAATTGCACAGTTGTTGGGTTCGGTAACTGTACGCAGGTTATAAATAATGTCTAGAGAAAAGGGTAGTCGTCATCAATATACGTGAAAAGCAAAATACCCGTGAACACAATAAAAGCATGCCAGTAGCGGTATTGAATTGATGCATTAAAGCAGGGGGGTAACAGACTTTTCGTTTTTTTTTAGCCCCGCCCGGCAGCACTGAGATCTATGTCCGCATCGAATCAAAAGGAAAATCAAGTGATTTTATGATGAATTCGTCTACTAATAATAAGACAAATCTGCATATTGAAACATGATCCAGTGGAACATACAGGAAATAACACCGAATGACTTTAAAATTATAATTAGTTTGCAATTTCATGGATAGTTTTGAATAAGGACCTCCGACCAATCGCGTAACGCCCTGCCTTTTTACTAACAAAATTCTCTTAGAACGCGGCTTCACCCTCCCTTTAAATAACAGTCAAATGATGAAACAAATGCAAATGCATTGCATTAAAAGAAATTATGAAGTTAATGTGCGTAACACATCCAATAAATTATATATTGAATGGAAATTTAATTGCCTTATTAGATCCACACCAATAACACGCATGCAAAGAGCACATGTAAAAAACGAGATTATAAAAAGCATGCGAATATTAAATTAGAATATAAAACGCATCCGAATATTAAATTAGAATATAAAAACCATGCGAGTATTAAATTCGATTATAAAAAGCATGCGAGTATTAAATAGGCTATAAAATGCATGCGAGTATTAAAGTATGCTATAAAATGCATGCGAGAATTAAATCAGGATATAAAATGCATGCGAGTATTAAATTAGACTATAAAATACATGCGAGTATTAAATTAGACAATAAAATGCATGCGAGTATTAAATTAGACAATAAAATGCATGCGAGTATTAAATTAGACAATAAAATGCATGCGAGTATTAAATTAGACAATAAAATGCATGCGAGTATTAAATTAGACAATAAAATGCATGCGAGTATTAAATTAGACAATAAAATGCATGCGAGTATTAAATTAGGCAATAAAATGCATCCGAGTATTAAATTAGACTATAAAATGCATGCGAGTATTAAATTAGATTATAAAAAGCAAGCGGGTACGCAAGCAATAAATTAAATTCTAAAAACATGGAAGTAACGCATGTAATGAAGGAAACGAAAATTTTGCACGCCAAACTGAGCGTGAAGAAAATAATAGTAATAATAATAATGATAGAATGGAAAGAGTGCATTTGAAAAGAGGTCAATGAAATATCTACAATGAGTACAATCTATAAATTAATAAAAACTGTCTTTGTAGACAAAGACGGGAAAAAAAAAGAGATAAGTGTAGAAAATTAAATGCCTGAAGTAACAGATATTAAATTTGCACCTTTGAACACATGATTATAAAACATCAATTATTTGAAAAAATTCTTATCTTAGTTTTTTTCACCAAAATTACTTAAGTAAAAATATTTTAATATGACACTTATATATCATTTTAAAAATAATAGGCGTTTTCCATTTTTCTCTCAAATATTCCAATCAGGTTGAGCCCTATAAGGAGAATAAAATGAACAGAAAACGGTAAATAGCTGATAAAGTAAAAACCGTATTAAAACAAGAAGTGTTCGTTAATTTCAAAGTTTTCCAAGTTTCAAAAATTGACGTAATGTATAGCTCTCTAAAGATCACGATCAATCTACAAATCTTTTCGACACTAATATCAACATCACAATAAAACTGCCTATGTTACTTTCCGCTTCGCAATATTTCTCATTTAAAAATATAAAAATTAAACTCGAAAATCTCAATTTTTTCAGATATGAAAGTATTTGAACCTTCTTAAAGACCATGCCAGTCTCTCCTCCCTGGTAAAACGTAGTATCAAGCTAGTATCCTTTAAAAAATTCTTGAAGAAGCCTTTTTCTAGAGCTAATATTGGGAGCAAAATACTAGGGTAAATAATGTTAAAAAATTTTTCCGCATATGAAATTTTGGTGAAAAAAACTAAGATAAGAATTTTTTCAAATAATTGATGTTTTATAATCATGTGTTCAAAGGTGCAAATTTAATATCTGTTACTTCAGGCATTTAATTTTCTACACTTATCTCTTACTTTTTCCCGTCTTTGTCTACAAAGACAGTTTTTATTAATATCTGTTACTTCAGTCTTAATATTAATTAAAATAGTTTAGAAACCTTAGGAGAGAAAACGTTTGAGGGCGTTGCACTTACATTAGTTAAAGCTTTTGAACTGACCAATTATCTATTACAGAATCTAACTTAATTACCCGCCAACGGTAATCTAGCTTAATTAGGCGCCAACGGTAATCTAGCTTAATTAGGCGCCAACGGTAATCTAGCTTAATTAGGCGCCAACGGTAATCTAGCTTAATTAGGCGCCAACGGTAATCTAGCTTAATTAGGCGCCAACAGTAATCTAGCTTAATTAGGCGCCAACGGTAATCTAGCTTAATTAGGCGCCAACGGTAATCTAGCTTAATTAGGCGCCAACGGTAATCTAGCTTAATTAGGCGCCAACGGTAATCTAGATTAATTTGGCGCCTACGGTAATCTAGATTAATTTGGCGCTAACGGTAATCTAGCTTAATTTGGCGCCAACGGTAATCTAGCTTAATTTGGCGCCAACGGTAATCTAGCTTAATTAGGCGCCAACGGTAATCAAGCTTAATTGCCCGCCACCGGTAATCTAGCTTAATTACCCGCCATCGGTAATCTAGCTTAATTACCCGCCATCGGTAATCTAGCTTAATTACCCGCCATCGGTAATCTAGCTTAATTACCCGCCATCGGTAATCTAGCTTAATTACCCGCCATCGATAATCTAGCTTAATTACCCGCCATCGGTAATCTAGCTTAATTACCCGCCATCGGTAATCTAGCTTAATTACCCGCCATCGGTAATCTAGCTTAATTACCCGCCATCGGTAATTTAGCTTAATTACCCGCCATCGGTAATCTAGCTTAATTACCCGCCATCGGTAATCTAGCTTAATTACCCGCCATCGGTAATCTAGCTTAATTACCCGCCATCGGTAATCTAGCTTAATTACCCGCCATCGGTAATCTAGCTTAATTACCCGCCATCGGTAATCTATCTTAATTACCCGCCATCGGTAATCTAACTTAATTACCCGCCATCGGTAATCTAGCTTAATTACCCGCCATCGGTAATTTAGCTTAATTACCCGCCATCGGTAATCTAGCTTAATTACCCGCCATCGGTAATCTAGCTTAATTACCCGCCATCGGTAATCTAGCTTAATTACCCGCCATCGGTAATTTAGCTTAATTACCCGCCATCGGTAATCTAGCTTAATTACCCGCCATCGGTAATCTAGCTTAATTACCCGCCATCGGTAATCTAGCTTAATTACCCGGCACAGGTAATCTAGCTTAATTACCCGCCACCGGTAATCTAGCTTAATTACCCGCCACCGGTAATCTAGCTTAATTACCCACCACCGGTAATCTAGCTTAATTACCCGGCACAGGTAATCTAGCTTAATTACCCGCCATCGGTAATCTAGCTTAATTACCCGCCACCGGTAATCTAGCTTAATTACCCGCCACCGGTAATCTAGCTTAATTACCCGCCATCGGTAATCTAGCTTAATTACCCGCCATCGGTAATCTAGCTTAATTACCCGCCATCGGTAATCTAGCTTAATTACCCGCCATCGGTAATCTAGCTTAATTAGGCGCCAACGGTAATCTAGCCCTATTGCCCGCCAACGGTAATCTAGCTTAATTAGGCGCCAACGGTAATCTAGCCCTATTGCCCGCCAACGGTAATCTAGCTTAATTAGGCGCCAACGGTAATCTAGCTTAATTAGGCGCCAACGGTAATCTAGCTTAATTAGGCGCCAACGGTAATCTAGCTTAATTAGGCGCCAACGGTAATCTAGCTTAATTACCCGCCACCGGTAATCTAGCTTAATTACCTGTAAGCGTTAATCTAGCTTAATTACTTGTAAGCGTTAATTTAGCTTAATTACCTGTAAGCGTTAATCTAGCTTAATTACCTGTAATCGTTAATCTAGCTTAATTACCTGTAAGCGTTAATCTAGCTTAATTAACTGTAATCGTTAATCTAGCTTAATTACCTGTAATCGTTAAAGCAGTCTTATCTCACTATCGATAGGCCATTTCAACCAAAAGGCATTAAGAAAAAACAATCGGATTATTATGACGCAACTATACGTAGAAAAAGGCCAATATTGGTCGCGCTGATATTTACCAATAAAACAGCGTATCCATGCTAAATATCGGGGTAGTTTTTAAAATTTAAAATTAAACATACTTAAAATTAATTTTTCGCAAAAACCTTAAAAATGGTCCTAGAAAAAGGTTTAAATTTTGATATCAAACCGTTCCCAAACGTAACAAACGAATATTTCATGTCAAAAAGGTGGCCACAAAATGGCTAAATTTGAAAAAAACTCCATGTTATTTCTATGGGAAAATTTAACTTTTTCACCAAAAACACTGACAAATTTATGCAAATGAAAACCACCCTTAGCAACTTTATTTTTTATAAAATAAACTAATGAGTGGATCTTTTTGAAATCTTAACCACATATTTAGGGCCCGAATTGTAGTTCTGTGGAAATTTTTCAAAGCAGTTAATACGATACAAAAAAAGTTATAACCAATCAAAAAACCATCCTTATACATTAAAGTCGGTATGAAGTCTTATCTAAGAGAGCTATCGCTCTCCTAGAATGACAATGGAGAATATAGTAATTGGAAAGAGTTCATGCCAACGTGAACATGAAAAATAAATGCCGTGAAGATAAAAGTGCATGCCTAATTGAGCATTGAAAATAATAAAATAAATCAGAGACGTTGTTTTGACGATCTATCACGGCATTGAGTAAATGAATATGTACAGGATTATGCTGCACTTGAGCATATCATAAAAAACAAAAACGAAACTAATCCGTATTTTTCCCTGGCTGAGATTTTTCTCCCAACCTTCTCAAAGCTTCGGCCATATTGTTCGCTTGAATTCGCTCAGTTTCTAGCCTGAACCTCTCATTTTCAAGCCTTAGCCGTTCATTATCATGTTTGGCCCTTTTATTTTCATTCCTCACCCTTTCATTTTCGTTTCTGACCCTTTCATTTTCATTCCTGACCTTTTCCATTTGGGTCATTTCCGTCATAGCAGACGCGAACATGCGTAGGGCCTCTTGCGTTCTCTGGTCCGACTCCAAACACGCTTCCGCCGAATCCAAAAGCCTATCGGATGTTGGCACGGGTCTTTTCTTGCTGCGCAGGGGCTCGGCTATAAGAAAGTTTACCCGATTTATAAATCCAACAAAAACGGAAGGCCATGCATGCAGAAACAATAGCAAGAAGTGATGAAATAAAGAACAACGAAATTGACAATTAAAGAAAGACATTAACCCTCTATATTCAAGGTTTGCCGAAATGTCGGGGTTGTAAATATTTACATATACCTTTTATAAACCATTGTTATAACCATGTTTATTTCATACTTACAAGTAGTAGGTGGATGACAGGCATCTTCTTCATCCAAAACGGAAGGCGGAACAGTCGGAACTGCTTCTGAATGGTCTTCAGCGACATCTGTAGGAACGCTTCCCGGTTCTGTAGAAATAATGTCAAGGACATGGTAAATACATAACTAATCATTAATGAAATGTCATCTTACCATAATTTGCAAAAAAATCCGATATTTGTGATGACAGGGATTTTTCCCTATCTTCGCTTGAAACGGGAGTAGCGCTGTACGAGCAGCTAGCTCCTGGATCTGGTTCTGAAAGAAATGATGATAATGACATGGTAAATACATTACAAAACCTTAGCAAAATTTAAACTTACCAAAATTTGCAAAACGCGAACCTACATCAGTTGCGACAGAAGTAAATTTACTTCTGGTTTCGATTAAAGGGTCCTCACAGTCTTGCTTATCGGCAGGTGTGGGATTATTGGCATAAGAAGGTAGGCTGCAATTGTTTTAAATATAATTGCACACACTGCAGTTTGTAATAATAGTTCACTATACTTTCTCGGGCCATGGGGCCTATTTCGTAACTTTTTTAGCGAGTTATTGAAAGTGATTACTATTAGTTTAGGGGGTCCAGTCAACATAAATAGACATAAGACTTGGGTGTCCTCAAACTTACGTGTTGCATATCTGTCGATTCCGCTCGTGCTGATGAAACTATTTAAAATTTTACCGCATTCAGTTATCACGACATCGGGTCGTGAAAATGAAAAACAGATAAACGTTTACTTTGACAATCTTTGTTTTTAAAAAAGCACAAAAGAAATCGCGACACAACCCTCAAGGTTTGATGAGACCCCATAGAGTAGTGTCGGTAGAGAGGGGAGTAGACTGTGTATCCCTCCCTCTAGGCGCGCTTTTGTAAGAGGGGATACTGTACGCGCCTGGTAGGGGGATGACATTGAGCTAAGAGATAGAAGGGTATGACGTTTGCGTACGTACAACTGACATTACTCTATAGTAATTGGATATTTAGACCTAGCCCTGACATAAAATCGGGTGTTGACTCACCAAAACTGTTTTAGCGATAGTTATCACCTATCATAACTCACTGAAAATGTTGCAGAATTTGCCCCCATATCGGTTAGGATTTGTTATATGACGACTCAATAAGTACTTACATTTCAGAGGAACTATCAAAAGATACCCCAAACTGGGAAGCACCAAAATCGAAGGCATTAGGAATGCCTACCACTGACACCTTTGGAATTAGGGAAGCAACCCTTGACTCAATGGGTGTCAATGGCTCCAAATTATTAACACCACCTCCAGTTTTACGGGACTCCCTCGACAGAATTGCCACCTTTTTGCGGACCTCACTCTTTAAGGAGCTCCATTTTTTTTAATTTCTTCGGGAGTGCGGTTCTGACGGTGGACTTCATTAACCCGATTGGTTATTTCCTGCCACCTACTTCTCCTCTCTTCAGGCGTCTTCCCAAAGTCATTGACTACCAATGAGCGAACAGACTCCAACTGAGTTAATAACGTGTCTAACTCGTCATGGGTATATGGCGCCTTTTTCAGTTTTTTAGCCATACTATGTATAATTCATTACAGTAATTACAAATAAATCTTGACAACTTTAGAACATATCAATATACATTTAATTACAACTTGACAGTTACAAAGGAATAAGAAAATAACTGTTTCACAAGACAAATAAAACTTCACTCTGCCAATCAATTTAGAAGTACATTCAAATTGCACATTTACATTTACTCTCACAGTCCTAAACTTTATTTCTCAACATGGCTCAAATTTAACTTGTATCTCCTGTTCTAGTCTGTACTGGTTCATTTTATTTTTGTTATCAATTCATTGTATTACATTAGTATTATTATTTGGAGCTGTATGGCCATTAAGAGATAACCCGATACTGATCCTCGGATAAACCGATATATCGGTGTCGGTCCATCTCTATCAATTATGCCTTCATTAAGCTTAGGTAATTGTGGTTGGTTGAAAATTCTATATTATCAAGGTGACTAACAACATGGAAAGATTAGACGTTTAAAACGTAACTCAATTACAATTAGTTTTCATACAAATGTTTGAAGCACATTGTTTATACGAAAATATATACATTAATCAACATTACACCATGTTACCATATCATTACCTTAACAAGCGGCTGTCTCTAGTATGTTGAATTGATTCAATGAAGTCAAAGCAAAATAGAGCAGACAGCAACGAATAACTAAATTGAAATAGCCGGCACGAAATTACTGTTTAGTTCATAAGATAGGTGGCGTTAATAACTTAATTTTGGGTTAAAGGTTACGGCACTGACCTTTGGCGACAAATTTACACTGTACACTGACCTTACACCGAAATTTGGTTCAACTTGAAACTCAAACTGAACTGAATTCCAAGGCTTATTTTTGCCGGTTGAACCTCCAATCACTGAGCCAAGGAAAGGAACGTCATCGGTAGACGTAGCCAATTAAAAGGCCAAGGGCAATGGTTGACGGTCCAATCAGAGAGCCAAGGACAGAAGGAGGAGCTTAACTTTTCTGCAGAATACGGCCGCGGGTCTACAGAAACTAAACTTAGAGAATACTTGGAAACCCTGCAAAAATATTTAAATATGAAGAAACTAGTACAACCCATTACCGTAAAAACTGTATCGGCACCTCCTACAACTTATCCAGCGCCACCTTTTACCCCGGTGGTTTCTACTTCTACCGCTACTTTACCCATTATTCCGAGCCTAACAGGAATACACGCAACTACCCCCATTATGCCTACCGCTTCTGCACAGGGTTCCAACATTTTTCAAGCACCACCTAGCGGGTCCGCCTTGACATGGCAGCCATTTACGGCTACGGCTGTAGCGGCTAAGTCTCCAACACCCAAAAGAAAAAAACTACGTAAAAACAGCGTGGCTCAATCATTAGATGAATTTAAAAAATTTCAAGAACTATATTCGCCTCTTCATTCTAAACGTAAAACCAGAAAAGATAAAAAACTGTTGTACCCACTACACTATGGAAAGAAAAATTTAAATAAACGTTTTTTTATTGATTGCAATATTTATTTTGATGTTTCAACAAATGATTACATAAAAACAATAGAACCAAAGCTTCATTATACATTAAATCATTTGGTTTATATAAATCTTGAATAATAACGTTTAGATTATAACCGTAACAGGCATTAACTAGATAAAAAATACAATGTAAACCGCATGTTAAAGATAATGGATATTGAACAGGTACAGGGTTTATAAACCATTCTTTAGCGTAGACATAAAGATCGTTAAGATTATAATAAGAGGGATCATTTCCATAAGAATCAAAAAAGTTCCCTACATTATTATTTACATATATAGCTAACCAATGAAGTCCTGGACTCGATGAAGGTTCCGTATTTAGACAAAAGCAATATTTAGCTTGCTTTGGCGGTAATGGTTTTTGATCGAAAGCAAATACACCGAGGAAAAAAGGTCTTGTTACAGGTTCACACGTTAAAATTTCGATTATTTCCACCGTATTCATTATCCCGATGGGTTATAAATCACGGTACGATCTTTAGAAAAAATAATTTCAGATTCGAACTCGGCGTACACTATTACAGTTACGTTATGGACTAGCGGAGATTTGAACTTCATAGATATTCTTAGGCTTCCCTGTTTGTTTCTTGACAAATGTGCAGCGCCCGCTTGTTCTTCCGGTGTAAGATCGAACGCGTACAGAGCGTTAACCTCTTTAAATTCTTCGAAGGTAATACAGTTTCCTTTATTACTTTTGAACAAATCCAAGGCCGTATAGTTTGAGAGGTACTCTCTGGAATACTCGTTAACGGCATAGTGGGGTGTAAACGGAGGATTGGGATATGTTTGATTTCCAATTGTTAGTGCCAAGTAGCTTAAATTAAAATGATTGAATTCAAAGCTATTCAAATCTAGGGCTCCATTAAAGGCCGTTGTTCTAACTAAGCCGATAACTACGCGTGATGGTTGTCTTTCCATAAAGACATTTTCTCGTATAATGTCAGTGGAACCGCTACTGATGGAAAAGTATTTTAACACTGTTCTGTTAATTGGATAAATTACATTGTGCTTTTCGTGTACCATCGCCTGAGCTAACATAATCTCATTATTTATTTTAATCTTTTTTATAAATAATGTAACATCGTCAATTTTAATTTTAAATTTAGGATTAAGTGCTGCTGTAGATATAATTGCAAATTCATTAACTAACTTTATGAAGCGAAACCGTACATCAATATTATTAATGAGAAATCGACTCATTCGACATACATCCAAATGTAAATCACCCAACATATCAATGCGTTTCGATAGGGCAGCCCGATCTCTTCGTTTCAGCATTCCATTCTTGTCGTTGTTTGATGCGGGTAAAAACATTTTACTAGCGTACACGGGGTCATCTTTGTAATACATTTTTGAAGAAAGATAGGACCTCTTGGCACTTGTACCATAGTTTAAATGTGTTTCAAAAAATGCCAAATATGGGTAGGCATTCGTTGGTGTATTAACTTGCGTATCTCCAAAAAAAACGTCAACTTGACTAAATAAAGATGCGTGTAATAAATTTGTAGGACCAACGTCCTTGTCTTGGGTAGTTAAAGAAGATCCATCCTCCTTAACTAGTTTGACTCGAACTTGCAATAAGGTTTTAGACAAATCCATAAAGACGTCATTAGATCCCGGGATAAAAAATTCAATTGGTCCATCATCAGAAAGCGAAGCCAAAGCTTTATACATAGAGAAATTTCCTTCACCTAAAAATATTAAGGAAGTCCAGAGATTTTTAGGGATGACAGGTTGGCACAATAGGTTCATTAATCACTACTCTCAAATAGTAGCCCCTATTAATAAAGTTGAAAGGAAGGATCAAACATTTATTTGGGGTATCGAACAGCAACAGGCGTTCGAAAAGATTAAGGAAGAAATCTGTAAGGCTCATCCCTTAGCTTCCTTTAGAAGGGATTCCCCGTGCATTTTAACTACCGATGCTAGTGATGCAGGGTTAGGTGCCCTTCTTTCCCAAATACAAGATGGTGTAGAAGTTCCTATAGCTTATGCTAGTACAGGACTAAAAGATGCGGAAACAAGGTACTCCACTAGCGAGAAAGAGTGTTTAGCTATTTGTTGCGCGGTTAAGAAGTTTAGGCCCTTTCTAGAAGGTCGTAAATTCACTGTCCTCACTGACCATCAGGCTTTACAGTGGTTATTTAATATTAGGGAACCAAATTCTCGACTAGTTAAATGGGCTATGTACCTTCAAACATTCGACTTTACAATTAAGCATAAAAAAGGAGTACGAAATGTAGTAGCAGACGCTTTGTCGAGGGCCCCGATAAACGTTTTAAATATTAACTTTAGCTCCTTTACTTCAAATTCTACTAGTAACCAAGATCCAACTAGTAGTAGTACAAGTCAAAATTCTACCAGTGGTAGTAATTCAACTTCCTCCAGTGATTCTGTTGAAGGTCCTAGAGCCTTATATTCAGTCTTTACAATAGAAGACGTAAGAAAATCTCAAAGGGAAGACCCCTTTGCATCCCCTATTATTAATTCCTTGCAAGGACCTAACACCGTAAGGCATAAACTTTTCGAATTAAGAAATGATCTTCTTTATAGAAGACCTCACAGAAACTATCCTGAAAAAATTTATTTACCTCCTCGTTTAAGGCTAGAAGCCATGAGGTTATTACATGACCACCCACTATCAGCTCACAGGGGAAAAGATAACACCCTAAGTAAAGTGACATATAGATATTGGTGGCCTACTATAGTCAATGATGTCCAGGATTATGTTAGAGGATGCACTTTATGCCAACAGTTTAAGACTAGGAGTAGAAAAAAGCCAGGGCTAATGCAACCCTCCGAAATAACAAGTCCTTGGGACCAGATTAGTGTCGACATAATGGGACCTTTCCCTCAAAGTAGACACCATTATAAATACCTAATAGTCTTTGTTAATTATATGACAAAATTCGTGGAAATGATACCACTTAAAACTATTACAACTAAGATCTGTGTGCAGGCTTTCAAGTCTAATATTACTAGGTGGGGAGCTCCTAAAGCTATCCTTAGTGATAGAGGGGTACAATTTACCTCGAAACTTTGGCTGCAAACTTCCAGAGTTTTTAGAATTAATCCAAAGTTTACCATCCCCTACACACCTAAGGGAAATCCCACTGAAAACTTCTACTATACGGCATAATTGCCAAGTTTGGCGTGGTTGTTTATCTTCTACCAATAACACCATGCCTCCCATTTTAATCTGGCCGTCGCCTGGCCCTATGGGCTGACTTCAATTCTAGAATGTACTCGTAACGCCAACGAGACCAAAGTTTTTCCAATAAACTCTGGCGATACTTCCAACGTTTCGTCAATTCCACCTGTGTGGAATCCTTTGGTTGCGACTTCGACGCCCCTTTAGGGGGGAGTGATGTAGCTCTTTTACCCAATAGGAAATGGCTCGGGGTCAGAGGTGACGGTTCGTGGGGAGCGTTGTTTACGTACGTAATTGGCCTTGAATTAATTGTTGCTTCTGTTTCAGCCAAAAACGTTGTCATTTCTTCAAAGGACAAAAATGCTCGCCCCAGGATTCTCTTCATTACTTTTTTGGTCATTTGCACCACTCTCTCGTAGAATCCTCCCCACCACGCCGCGCGCTCAACAATGTATTTCCAAGTTATCCCGTTCTTTCCGAAGTAATTCTGTACTCTCGAATCTTCTATTGTGTCAAAAAGCGCTTTTAATTCCTTGTCAGCCCTCTTAAATGTCTGGGCATTGTCCGAATATACTACGCGAGGAACGCCTTTTCTAGCGACGAATCTTCTAAAGGACAACATGAAATTTTCAGTTGTCAAGTCTGACGTAAGTTCAAGGTGAACGGCTCTTGTGACCCCGCAGGTGAAAAGAGCGATATAAGCCTTCGTAGTTTGTCCCGCGTTCTTAACGTACACGGGTCCAGCGAAGTCCATCCCGGTAATTTCGAAGGAAGGAGCTTCGGTGACTCTGTCTCTTGGCAGGGGGGCAGTAAGTTCGCTGGGCGGCTGTGCCTTCCATTTCTTACATACAATGCATCGATTTAAAACTTTCTTGGCAAGTTGCCTTCCCCTCACTATACAAAATTCTTCTCTCGATTGAGCAAGGGTATCCGAAAGCCCTGAATGCAAGACTCTTTGATGGGCGGAGTTTAATTGTAGCTCTGAGAAACGGTGTTGGTACGGAAGAAGAATCGGGTGTTTTTCGCTATAACTGAAGTCTGAAGCCTGCAACCGTCCCCCTACTCTTATTATTTCGTTTTCGTCCAAAAACGGGTTAAATTCTTTAATTTTCGAGGGGTTGGTTACTTTCTTCTTTGTCTTCAGCGACTTCAATTCTTCGGTGAAGGCTTCAGCTTGAGTGCGTTTCACCCAATGTTGTTCAGCGCTCATTAATTCTTCTGCGCTTAGTTCTCCCGACTTCTTCTTTCCAGAATTTCGAGTGTTATGTCCGAATCTCATGACCCAAGCTATAATTCTGACGGGACGTGATAATGTACTATATTTATTTAGGTCCAAAAGTTCGACCTTGTCTTCTACAGCGCAACTGTTCTGCGCGACTTCTTCGTAACATTTTCGCTTCTCGCTCTCGATTATCTGCTTAATGGCTGTATCAGATTCTTTAAATTTATGGTTCGACACGGGCCATTGTTCTTCTGGCAGTTCTAGCCAATTTGGACCGTTCCACCAGACTTCGTTTGAAATGAGTTCTCTGACGCCTTGTCCTCGACTTAAAAAATCCGCTGGATTTTCCTTCCCTTTGCAAAACTTCCATGTTTTGGGATCTGCTAATTGCTGTATCTCGGACACTCTGTTCGAGACAAACGGTTGCCATTTCTTAGCGGTTCCCTTTATCCAATGCAGCGTCACCAGGGAATCGCTCCAGAAGGTTATCCTCTCTTCCTGAATTTCTAGTATGGTTTGTAACCTTTTAGTTAGCCGTGCCCCAATTAGTGCGCCCATTAGTTCCAATCTGGGGAGCGTTATCTTTTTGATCGGACATACTCTTGTCTTCGACGCCACCATGCTTACACCGAATCTTCCAGATGTTGTCTCGTAGCGTATATAAACAACGGCGCCATATGCCCGCTCGCTTGCGTCGGTAAAACAATGCAATTGCGTTGATAAAATATCTTCTTCTAGGTGAGCTGATTGATAATATCGAGGTATGGTGACCTCACTCAAAAAGGGGAGATCATGTCTCCAGTCTTCAAACTTCTTTAGAAGATCCAAGGGGAGGGGATCATCCCAATCAACCCCTTTTTCCCAAATTTCTTGAAAGAGAATTTTGCTTTTGATTGTAAAGGGTGATATGTATCCGGCTGGATCAAATACTCTGGCTGACGTTTGCAGCACGCTGCGTTTTGTATTTTTGAATTCTTCTAAATATTCCAGTATCCGGTCAACTTGAAATCTGAACTCGTCTTCATTGGGATGCCATGAAATACCCAGAACCTTTAACATCTGCGTTGAAGCGGTTAAATCGACTTCTAATTCTGAAGGGTGTTTATCTACCATTCCCTCATCTTGCCACTTTTTGCGTAATGCCAAAGAGTTGGTCTGCCACTTGCGGAGGTTCATTGCTCCCTCTTCCATTATTTTACAGGACTCCTTTGACCTCTTAAAAGCTGATTCGTCGTTCTTGTCTCCGGACACTAAATCGTCGAAGTACAGATCGTTGTTCAGAATCTTGTACGTTTCGGGATACTGCTCTTTGTACTTCTGTAAATGATGCTTGATAGTGGCAGTCAGGAGAAACGGGCTGGAAGTGAGACCAAACAGGACTCTTCTCATTCGATAGATAATTACTTCAGGATCTTCTTTTTGGGCCATCTGGCTTGGATCATCTTTAAACCATAGGAATCTGACAGCGTCACGATCCTTTTCTGATAGGGAAATTTGCAAGAAAGCCTTCTCCACGTCAGAAACAATGGCGATCTTGTGTGACCGGAACTTGATAATTATATCGAGCAAATCGGGATTTAAATTTGGTCCCGGAATCAAACGGTCATTAATCGAGGGTTGGTTGTAATCATGAGATGATCCGTCAAAAACGACTCTTGTTTTGGTCGTCTCTCTGTCTTTCCTGATGACGGGTTGGTGAGGCAAGTAATTCTCCTTCAGTGGCCTGGCTTCTCTGTCATCATGAACTTCTTCAATAATTCCGGTTTTCAAATAGTCGTCGAATACTTCTTGATATGCTTGATAAAGCTCGGGATCTCGTTTAAATCTTCGTATTAAACTAAACAATCTCTTCATGGCCACGTTCAGATTGTTCGACGCTTCTCCATTGTCTTCTTTCCACGGTAAGCCTACCTCGTAACGTCCATTCGTAAAAGTAATGGACTCTTCTAATTTTTTCATAGCTTCTTCGTCTAAGGATGAGCTTTGGGAGGTCTTTTCAATAATACCTAGAGATTCAATCTCCCAAAATTGTTTTAGCACGTTTGCTACTGTCAGGTTGGGCTCGCGTTATAATAGTTGAAACGCTAATTTCACCTGTCGTTGTAGCTTGTCCAGCTGGACCTTGCAAAATCCAGCCAAAAATACTTTGCATGGCTACCATAGAGTCGTCTAATCTTCTACAGTTAGTCGTCATGGCCTTCCAATAATAATCTGATCCAATTAAGATGGAGATTCCGTCCGAAATTCCATTCTTATAAAATTCTTCTTCGGCCATTACGAGTCCTTCTCTTTCTAACTTCTTCCTTAGCTCTCTCCACAGAGTGGCGGAAGTAACTTCTGGGGACTCCAACGCCTCGATTTCCAGGGAGTTCCCGTTTTTAGAACTTCTTAAAGTAAGTTTTACTCTTCTACATACGGCTAAAATCGGTGTTTTCTTTTTAAAGGGATAGATGACCAATTCTTCCACTCCAATAACTGGGAGATTCAGCTGTTTCGAAACGTTTTCTCGAATAAAAGTTCTTTGGCTCCCCCCGTCAAATAACACGCGTAGCTCCATACTATTGTCGATGCCATATACGATAACGAGAGCTGTTTGTAATAATACTGTAGAGGCTTCCCCGTTGATCGCGCTTATCTCTGACATCGCGGTTTGATTGACAATCTCCGCCTTCGCCTCCGTGTTTTCGCAAACGGCAGCGTGATGGCGCTTCTTACAGTAGTAACAGGTTAATTTGGTATTGCAAAACCTCGCCAAATGTTGCCCGTATACGTAGTTATAGCAGCGCGCTTTTTTCTTCAAAATCTCCTTCCTTTCTTCTATTGTATACTTCTTACACTCTTCAGCCTTGTGGCTCTTGGCACAGAAAATGCAGGTGTTTTCGGCGTTAGCGGCCAGCGCTACGGTGGAAAATCTTTCTCCTTTTTGAGCCGTAGGCTTGTACCCGTTATTTTGGGGTTTAGCATTTCCTATTACTCTCGGTGCACGAGGTTCGCGGGAGGTGGCATTATTGGTATCAGAAGTAGGGGTTTGCTTAAATGAAAAGGCTCGCTCCCTACTCTGTACTTCGTCTCTTAAAAATATTAACAATTCTTCGATTCTAATTTTTTGCCCTATCCCGTCATTTTGTCTTAATCTACTAAAATCTAAACCGATATCATTTGGAAGTTTACTCATGACTATCGGGCCCAATAATTGGCTATCTGCTGCATTAATGCCTAATGCTTGTAAGCTCTTAACTTCTACCTCACAAATATCAACAAACTTTCGTAATTCTACGATATCGTTAGACCTTTCTACTGCAGGAAGATGGGTCAACTTATTGATATGCGCTATAACTAAAACATCTTGACGTCCAAATCTATTTTTCAATAGATCAATCGCGATCTTATAATTTTCCGACGTAACGGATAGACCAGTAATTCTCGTGGCCGCAGCTCCTTCTAAATATGACTTTAAATAAGTAAATTTAGTAGTATCATGCCAATTACGTAAATGAACTGCGGCTTCAAATTGAGACCAAAAACTGGTCCATTCGTATACGTCCCCGTCATATTTTGCTATTTCTAATTTTGGTAACACCAATTGTGATTGATCATGCGCTAAATGTTCGTAAGGAATTGGGACCTGTACTTGCGTAGCTGATGAACTTTCTTCCGCTTCCGGTGGCCGCTCCTGACTGTTGTTAGCTGGAGCTGATGGAATGTTAGTGTTTCTTGGAACAAACACACTGGTTTCCGCTGATAAACTTGTAGACCCTGACGCGGACCGCACCGACTCTTCTTTATTGCAGTTCGTTATCGCGAAGCTCAATTTAGTCTTATAAAAAGTTAGTCTGTCCGCAATATCAGCACTCGTATCCGCCTCCGCCGTAACTTCTTCTTCTGTCGATAAGTCGCTTGACGCGATCTCATCCAAAATGAATGCGTCCATTCGTTCCAACGTCGTCTTCTTCTGAGTTAAAACAGTGAGCATTGATTCCAAATTAATGATATTAGTTGGATCATTGGCTAGCTCATCGTCGATCTTCTTTAGTAACCTGGTTACTTGGGCACGCACTGGTGCTCGCTTCTTCCTAGCGGCTACGACCTCGGCCGAGTCCTCGTAGTTCGCCATTTTCTTCTTCTTCTAATTCGCGATTATTCCGATATTAAAATCTTCTAAGTTCTAATTGACCCGTTCTTCGATATTAATTAGCTAAGGGTCCCGGGTTTCGGCACCATTTAATGTTGTAACATTAGTTTCGAAATAATTACGAATACTCTTCTGTAGTTTTAAAAGTGAAAATTTTAATGTTTCGAGAGGAAGTACATCCTTCCACTCGCGCTCTTCTTTTACTTCTGCCTTTCTTTCTTCAAAAAACTAGCTTCAATAAAAAAAAAGGGGGTATGGGGAGAGCGTGACTCAAAAACTTTCCATTTCATGCGAGAGAACGTTTTTCTCTCCCAAAACCCCGCGACCTCCGTGAAGTGGGGTTTTTGGTCCTTTAGACCACCCTACACGTTATTTAGGAGTCTTAAAACCCCTCTACACTCTTATGGTTGCAACAGGTATCATGAACTTCCTCAACTACTTCATCTGAATCATCATCGTCGTCTACTTCACCGTCACCACCTAAGGACGATCAGGGAGTCGATCACCAGATCATTGCTGCTATTCTAGATGTCCCTCATACGTCGACATCAATTATTCTAGATGATCAAGCAGCGGATTAACAGATCCCTCCTGCAGTTCCAGATGATTCACATCAACCAACGGACTCTGATAGTGAACCGGGCATGGCCCTTTTTGAAGACCCTCCTCTCCTCCTCCATACTAACCACGATATGAGGGCTTTTCAGCTCAATCATCCCACTAACGATAGTCCGCCTTTTGCGGCAGGGGAGGCTTCCCCGTCTGATCATGAAAAATCAGTCGAGTAACCAGAGCTACACAAGTCAACCTCCAATTTTACGGAAGAAATTCTCACGCCGGAACACACATCAACGACTTCTGAACAATCAGTATCGGAACCGGCGTTACACCATTCTCATTCTTCTGGTTTTTCGGAGGAAATAGTACCTCCTGAACAGATTTCTATTCTTTCGGAGGAAATATCAACCCCTGAACAGATCCCTCAATCGAAATCCCAATCGCTGCGTGCGTCTGATAGTTCTTCGACCACGTTATCGGAGTCCATGAGAACTTCTCGTTTAAATAGGGCTACATTACCCGATATTTATCTAGAACCTTTTAAATTGGGATGGCGACGAGAGGTATGTAAGAGGGCGACGGTTCAGCCCGGAGGTAATGAAGTTGATATCTATTATCGATATCAAGGTTAAGATCACCTTATGAGGTCCAAGTTTACCTTAATAATAATAACGTCCCAAACCTAAACAGGGAATATTTTTGCTTTTCCCGAGAGCCAATCTCTATTTTCCCATGGGAGTTTATCTCCCAAGCTAATAATTGACCCTATTAACAACATATCATTATAGATGGCGAAAAAGGCTGAGGAAGCTCCATGGTGGTTTGAATTACCAAATGAAATCAAAAGTAAGGAGTGCACAATAGCAAAATCGACAAGTTTGACGGAAAAATCGATCAACATATTGGAAAAGTATTACACCCAGGGGCATTCGACAGAAAATTGTCCTTTTGTTGAGGAAGAGCCATTGATTGTGGACGTTCCCCGGGAAGAGATGCAAGAATTGGTTGAGCCCAGTAGGAATATGCCATTAAATGTGTCTTCTTCCTGTCCAGAAGAAACGTCAGGGTTTAACATTATGCCAGCCGTGGATCCCTTTTCGCTAACGCCATATTTGCCTCCGGCTACTCTACTTCCAAAACGTCCTGAACCAGAAACGGCCTATAAAAAACTTAGGGCGTTTGCCCTCGCTAACCCGGGTTCAATCCGAACAAACACCTCACCCAATCCTCACCCACTTCATTCTTCCCTTAAGTGGCAGCCGTTACCGGACCCTAATGAGGATGACGATAACTGGGAACCTTTTGGCGCAATGGGTTGGGTGCCAAAGAACCTCCCGAAACAGCTCATCCCATCTGCAGTTCCTGATGCTAAACATCCGTTAATCCGATGTACAGTTATCTGCTGGAGATGCCACAAACAAGGAGATCACGTCGTATCGGATTGGCCCGGAAGGAGGAGCAAGGCTGCGGAAAAAAGAAGAGAAGCCCGAAGACTGGCCCGTTTGGCAGAGAAGCGAAAAAAACAAGAAGACAAGACAGAAAAAAAAATAATTTTCGTGATAATTAAACAATCCACCCCTGCTAAAAAACATTCATGGTTCCTCGGGGTAACCTTCCCTTTTTTATATTCTTTATTAATTGTTAGGATAAAAAGAGTTCCTAAAGAAGGGGGATGTAACATGGCTGCCAGATTCCTGGAGTTTCTACTCCTTGGATCTGGCAGGGTGTTATGCCTTCGTGTTACATTCTCTTCCTCCGATCAAAAAATCACTGTGATTAAATTTTTTGGTTAGTAGTCGAGACTCAGCTCTTAGAGAGAGAGAGAGCTAGTCGTTAATTAGTTTAACAGTCGAAGTTTGACTAGTGCGGGTTTATCCCTTTGTTTGTTGGAGTATAAATAAAAGTTATAGAAGACTTGTTTTTCTTCTAGTTTTGGATATTTAAAGTAAGTTGTCTATATTCATTTTTATGGCCCTCGGGAGAATCTCCCTATTTAGTTTTACTCTATAGAGCGTTACAATATGTAGTTGGTAAATGTCCAACTTTTCGGAACAGGACAATTTCGTCTCGCCGAATTGGTCTCGCTATTTTGGTCTCGCCGATAAGGTCGCGGGACTAATTGGTCTCACCGATTTCGTCTCGGGACTATTTGGTATCGTGATTATTTGGTCTCGGGACTATTTGGTATCGTGATTATTTCGTCTCGGGACTATTTGGTATCGTGATTATTCTCCTACTAATTAGCTGCCACCTTTTCCAGAATATTCTGCTATTAATTAGCTGCCACCTTTTCCAAAATATTCTCCTAATAGTTAGGTGCCGCCTTTTCCAAAATATTCTCCAATTAATTAGCTGCCACTTTTTCCAAAATATTCTCCTATTAATTTCTGACACTTTTTCCTAAATATTTCTATTATTGCTAATAAATTGTTCGTGGTAAGAAGCGGACTTTTAATACTCATATAAATAATCTTCTTACCTGCAAACAATGTTGGGTTGGATTAGGTCCCGAGACCCATTTGTCCCGAGACTTATTTGTCCCAAGACCCAATTGTCCCGAGACCCATTTGTCCCGAGACCCATTTGTCCCGAGACCCAATTGTCCCGTGACCCAATTGTCCCGAGACCCAATTGTCCCGAGAACCATTTGTCCGGAGACCAAAACGGCGAGACCATAACGGCGTGACCAAATTGTCGCGGACCGAAAAATGAAGAGTTTACGTTCAAAGATGCAGTTGCAAAAGAACTAATTTTGGCTTTTTTCTCTAAAATCGATCAATTAGTAAAATAAGCATTCGGCTTGCGTTGTTTTTTCCGGAGAACGTTTAAGTTATAGCATGAGTTAATAATATGTTAGCTCCCTATAAGTTACTCAGGCTCCATAGGCGTAATGTATCCAGCAATTTCTTCTCATTTCGCCCGCGCAAGGAAAAAATCCGAATGTTGCGCTCTCTCTTGTCGGAAAACAATCCCGCTCGTACGGCTCCTCTAGACCTCTACCTCGAGTCGTCGGCTGCTTTTTCACCAAGGGAGTGTTTTAGTCGTGAATGTTTTTGTTTTAAGAATTTAACATTAAATTATGGCATTTGTGTCAGTAGTGAGACAAAAAATGCAGGAACTCAATGCAATTTGCCGATATTGATAAAGAATGCTAAAGATAAGAGTTGTTATTGAAACCAGAGAATTATACAACTGAGCTAAATCCAATCCACTGATCTCTAAACTGTTTTCTTAACGAGGCTAGTGACTCAGTGAGCGAAATAATCGGCTGCTTAAATAGCTCCGATATCGTTGGCTAGCTTCCACTATACGCGCTTCCGGGGAAAAACCGGAAAGAAGAGTAAATAAGATTTTCGTTCACGTGGCGGCCGCAGAGCGTCGCATATAATTGGGAAGCCGGCGGTGCGGGAGAAAACGCTGGAGTATAAAAATGTATTGCCTGAGTAACTTATAGGGAGCTAACATATTATTAACTCATGGTTATAGTCGTATCTACCGAGGATCGGCTTTTATCTTCAAGTAGAAATGCCTTTCTGGCAATGGACTTAAACACAGAAAGGTAAGAATATTTCTAAAATAATTAGTTTCTACGGTATATTCCGTAAGTATGGCACTTCTTATATTTGTAATGCTACATCCTTACTGAGAGTCAAACTTGAGGAACGTGTCTTATAAGCTTATGCTTAGATTGGAAAGTGTAAATGTCCTAAGGAACCATTATTCAACAAAGACCATGGGAAAGCCAAAAATCATATCATGGCGTTTTTGCAGGCAATATAAAAATTGCTTCTGGAATTCTTTTGGCTGGAAATGAATTTTGTAGAATTGAGGAAATGGCCAAATACTCTAAAATCCAGTTTTTTTCTAAAGACACATTTTGCAGGTATATGTAGCTCAAAAATATATTTTACTTAAGTAAAGATGCTCGGGATGAATGAGTTAGGATGTCGTACTGTTCCTACTGTAACTTTTTTTTCGTGTATTTAGATACCAAAGACATTTTATTCAACCTGCAGTGCAGAAGTATTGGCAGTGTCTGCAAAGTGAAGTTTTCCAAGAACTCAATGGAAAGGAATTAATAATTGCAGGCGATGTCCGAATGGATGCTCCTGGTCATTCGGCCACTCTTTTCACTTACACTTCGCGGATTGTCAAACTAAGAAGATGATTTCCGTTTGCAATGTTGAGGTACGCGAAGCCAAAGGCAAGAGCTCCAATATGAAAATAATTGGATTTAAAAGAGCCGCCTCGGAAGTAATGGAAAAGTCGAAAGAGTATTGAGTCAAAAATGTGGAAGTGGTTAGTGATGCTCATTCAAGCATCAAAGCAGGAATGAAAAAACCTGAAAGACAGTTTAAAGACGCTATACTCTCATTGTATGTATGGCATGTTGGTAAAAACCTACTGCGTAAGATTCTGGAAGTAAGAAGAATCAACCTGACCTTAATGACTAAATTAAACGTAATTAACTAAATATGTAGGCCTCCCAGGCCATGAATGTTGTCGTACTCGCGGAATTGGCTACGGACATTCGAAACCACCTGTGGTTAGCTGAAATAGACTGTAACAAGCATGTTGGACGGAAGGAAGATGTTGATAGCGAAGGAAACTTAAATTACCAAGTATATTACAATAAGAAATCTAAATCATAAAGTGTTGGTAAAGTTTCTGAAGCAAAGTACTACAACTTCACGGAAGCAATTTTCATTGCAAAACGTGATTTTGAGGTATGACTAATATATTGCTTAAGATTAACTAGTTTGAATTCAAAAGTTTAACACTTTTCATATTAGGGTAACGTTTCAGATCCTCTAGTTCTAGAAGATTCTGACCCTCGAAACATTTACAAGCATATAAGTTTGTTAGAAATTCTGAAAAAACTCGAGGTTCTAGCAAATTGCACATACCGATTTGAAAAGACAAACTAAAGCCGCATTTGAGAAAGTGATAGGACTCGTATATACATGATATCATAAAAAGGCTATTGCTAATTATTCTGAACGATAATTGTCGAAATTAATTAAAACAAATTAGTATCCTTCGACAATTCGGGCAGCTTGATAGCCATTGTAAATACCGTCTGGTGAAGGGAATGTTCTCCTTATGCTTAGAACGTAGTAAACCGGCACCACAATTCTCTTAAATGGTCCTACCATAGGCGTGGTACCTGCATTATATAACATATTAGTAAAACTTACTGATTATGTTGAAAAAAGTATTGCCAGTCATTTGAGAGTGCAGTTCAACTAAAAAACTTATTAAAAAGCTTGCAGTTTTGTTCCATTTAGTTTGAGGCTCTAACAGATTCCGAACTTGAAATGAACTCACAAATGACTGGCAACTCTGAAGATCAATTAAAGCTAAGAAACGAGAAGGAAATTTTCTTTAGTGAAAACTATATATAGCAGAACGTAAGACGTTTTATACATCTATCTATTACGTACCTAAAGTTAAGGTTTGTTGCGTTTAAACCTCGTCGTTGGACACTTTCTATACGAAAGCGCATGCTCACGTGGAGAACTGGTCTACATAAGCAAACAAGGTCAAACATTGCCATGGTGCTGGCACAAGGCCTTTGTCTGCAACAAACATTCTCCGCAGGTCTGGGCATTGGAGCACAGTTTCCAAAGACGCAGAAGTTACTTTCCACATTTCTTGGGTCTCTATCACCTGGATCTTCCTTAGCAGTTACACCGCATAGGATATTTAGTGCTTAAGGTATACCTGGTGCTACTTCGAAGAAGAAACGCTCCAGTTGCTCTCGTGTGGCTTCACGCCCTAAAATTTTAATTTGCTCCAAATTTTTTTTCAGCAAATTTCTTTCCAGCAGATGCGTCCTCTGGATTGACAGGATCGTTATTCTTCTATTCAAATTCAAAATAACCAATATTAAATCTAAGAACCTAGTTTATCCACTAAGTTATCACATCAGGAGAAACAACACTTCCTCCTACCTTTTGAAGCTTTAAAACTTTTTTGGGGGGGTTTTCTCGAAGAATCTTGTTTGTTAGCATTACTTTTGCTAGGTTTGGTATTTTTTCATCGTGGTTGGCATCCGTCGAACTCTTCTATTACTTTTTCGAATTCATCCGTATTTATAGTTGGTACCCCATCCTTAGTATTTATCAATACTACACGACTAGTCTTTCCGCTCGTTTTGTCTACTTTCGTTTGCTTCGGCGTTGGATAATCTTCAGCAGATTCTTCATTGTCGGTTCAATTTCAAATGTGGGTCCTGCACAGCAATTGCATCCCTTGACATTTAAAAATCCTACTCGACGAGTCTTTGCGCTTTTTTTTTGGCCTATTTTCCTTTTCTTTCGCAGTGGATCATCTTCAGCAGATCTTACGCAAATGGGAGCGATTCGGTTTCAAATAAAGGTTTCGGAAAATCGTCTTCACTCAAGTCATCAGAAGAATCACTCGGAAGTGCTGTGGCACCGATAAACAATCTCCATTCTACTTCGTTTTTGTCATAATCCGATGTATTGTCAACCAAAATAGTTTCGTATAATTCTTTGACAGCTGTTAGTTGAAGGTTTTCAAATTTGGGCGATTTCAAGTCTAATTTTTTTGGATTTTTTCCCTGTCGCAAATCGATTATAAAATGTAGTTTGAGAGATAGGGCAAATTGGCAAGTTACGTTAACAAACAATCTAGAGCAGTGTCGTCACGCGTTAGCAAATTTGTTTTCACGCTATAGGATAAGCAACTAATTACTATTATTCTATATATATACTCTGTTCCAGCTTCGGTTCTCAGCATGCACAAAGCTCGAACTTTATGTAACGTAGCTTTGTGCTTCAAGAGATGTAAATTTCGAGATTTTAAATCCTGAACATCCGCATTGTTTTCGTCTCTTGTCATCAGGCACAAAGCTATGTTACATAAAGTTCGAGCTTTGTGCATGCTGAGAACCGAAGCTGGAACAGAGTATATATATAGAATAATAGTAATTAGTTGCTTATCCTATAGCGTGAAAACAAATTTGCTAACGCATGACGACACTGCTCTAGATTGTTTGTTAACGTAACTTGCCAATTTGCCCTATCTCTCAAACTACATTTTATAATCGATTTGCGACAGGGAAAAAATCCAAAAAAATTAGACTTGAAATCGCCCAAATTTGAAAACCTTCAACTAACAGCTGTCAAAGAATTATACGAAACTATTTTGGTTGACAATACATCGGATTATGACAAAAACGAAGTAGAATGGAGATTGTTTATCGGTGCCACAGCACTTCCGAGTGATTCTTCTGATGACTTGAGTGAAGACGATTTTCCGAAACCTTTATTTGAAACCGAATCGCTCCCATTTGCGTAAGATCTGCTGAAGATGATCCACTGCCAAAGAAAAGGAAAATAGGCCAAAAAAAGCGCAAAGACTCGTCGAGTAGGATTTTTAAATGTCAAGGGATGCAATTGCTGTGCAGGACCCACATTTGAAATTGAACCGACAATGAAGAATCTGCTGAAGATTATCCAACGCCGAAGCAAACGAAAGTAGACAAAACGAGCGGAAAGACTAGTCGTGTAGTATTGATAAATACTAAGGATGGGGTACCAACTATAAATACGGATGAATTCGAAAAAGTAATAGAAGAGTTCGACGGATGCCAACCACGATGAAAAAATACCAAACCTAGCAAAAGTAATGCTAACAAACAAGATTCTTCGCGAAAACCCCCCCCCCCAATAGTTTTAAAGCTTCAAAAGGTAGGAGGAAGTGTTGTTTCTCCTGATGTGATAACTTAGTGGATAAACTAGGTTCTTAGATTTAATATTGGTTATTTTGAATTTGAATAGAAGAATAACGATCCTGCCAATCCAGAGGACGCATCATCTGGAAAGAAATTTGCTGAAAAAATATTTGGAGCAAATTAAAATTTTAGGGCGTGAAGCCACACGAGAGCAACTGGAGCGTTTCTTTTTCGAAGTAGCACCAGGTATACCTTAAGCACTAAATATCCTATGCGGTGTAACTGCTAAGAAAGATCCAGGTGATAGAGACCCAAGAAATGTGGAAAGTAACTTCTGCGTCTTTGGAAACTGTGCTCCAATGCCCAGACCTGCGGAGAATGTTTGTTGCAGACAAAGGCCTTGTGCCAGCACCATGGCAATGTTTGACCTTGTTTGCTTATGTAGACCAGTTCTCCACGTGAGCATGCGCTTTCGTAAAGAAAGTGTCCAACGACGAGGTTTAAACGCAACAAACCTTAACTTTAGGTACGTAATAGATAGATGTATAAAACGTCTTACGTTCTGCTATATATAGTTTTCACTAAAGAAAATTTCCTTCTCGTTTCTTAGCTTTAATTGATCTTCAGAGTTGCCAGCAGTCATTTGTGAGTTCATTTCAAGTTCGGAATCTGTTAGAGCCTCAAACTAAATGGAACAAAACTGCAAGCTTTTTAATAAGTTTTTTAGTTGAACTGCACTCTCAAATGACTGGCAATACTTTTTTCAACATAATCAGTAAGTTTTACTAATATGTTATATAATGCAGGTACCACGCCTATGGTAGGACCATTTAAGAGAATTGTGGTGCCGGTTTACTACGTTCTAAGCATAAGGAGAACATTCCCTTCACCAGACGGTATTTACAATGGCTATCAAGCTGCCCGAATTGTCGAAGGATACTAATTTGTTTTAATTAATTTCGACAATTATCGTTCAGAATAATTAGCAATAGCCTTTTTATGATATCATGTATATACGAGTCCTATCACTTTCTCAAATGCGGCTTTAGTTTGTCTTTTCAAATCGGTATGTGCAATTTGCTAGAACCTCGAGTTTTTTCAGAATTTCTAACAAACTTATATGCTTGTAAATGTTTCGAGGGTCAGAATCTTCTAGAACTAGAGGATCTGAAACGTTACCCTAATATGAAAAGTGTTAAACTTTTGAATTCAAACTAGTTAATCTTAAGCAATATATTAGTCATACATCAAAATCACGTTTTGCAATGAAAATTGCTTCCGTGAAGTTGTAGTACTTTGCTTCAGAAACTTTACCAACACTTTATGATTTAGATTTCTTATTGTAATATACTTGGTAATTTAAGTTTCCTTCGCTATCAACATCTTCCTTCCGTCCAACATGCTTGTAACAGTCTATTTCAGCTAACCACAGGTGGTTTCGAATGTCCGTAGCCAATTCCGCGAGTACGACAACATTCATGGCCTGGGAGGCCTACATATTTAGTTAATTACGTTTAATTTAGTCATTAAGGTCAGGTTGATTCTTCTTACTTCCAGAATCTTACGCAGTAGGTTTTTACCAACATGCCATACATACAATGAGAGTATAGCGTCTTTAAACTGTCTTTCAGGTTTTTTCATTCCTGCTTTGATGCTTGAATGAGCATCACTAACCACTTCCACATTTTTGACTCAATACTCTTTCGACTTTTCCATTACTTCCGAGGCGGCTCTTTTAAATCCAATTATTTTCATATTGGAGCTCTTGCCTTTGGCTTCGCGTACATCAACATTGCAAACGGAAAGCATCTTCTTAGTTTGACAATCCGCGAAGTGTAAGTGAAAAGAGTGGCCGAATGACCAGGAGCATCCATTCGGACATCGCCTGCAATTATTAATTCCTTTCCATTGAGTTCTTGGAAAACTTCACTTTGCAGACACTGCCAATACTTCTGCACTGCAGGTTGAATAAAATGTCTTTGGTATCTAAATACACGAAAAAAAAGTTACAGTAGGAACAGTACGACATCCTAACTCATTCATCCCGAGCATCTTTACTTAAGTAAAATATATTTTTGAGCTACATATACCTGCAAAATGTGTCTTTAGAAAAAAAAATGGATTTTAGAGTATTTGGCCATTTCCTCAATTCTACAAAATTCATTTCCAGCCAAAAGAATTCCAGAAGCAATTTTTATATTGCCTGCAAAAACGCCATGATATGATTTTTGGCTTTCCCATGGTCTTTGTTGAATAATGGTTCCTTAGGACATTTACACTTTCCAATCTAAGCATAAGCTTATAAGACACGTTCCTCAAGTTTGACTCTCAGTAAGGATGTAGCATTACAAATATAAGAAGTGCCATACTTACGGAATATACCGTAGAAACTAATTATTTTAGAAATATTCTTACCTTTCTGTGTTTAAGTCCATTGCCAGAAAGGCATTTCTACTTGAAGATAAAAGCCGATCCTCGGTAGATACGACTATAACCATGAGTTAATAATATGTTAGCTCCCTATAAGTTACTCAGGCAATGCATTTTTATACTCCAGCGTTTTCTCCCGCACCGCCGGCTTCCCAATTATATGCGACGCTCTGCGGCCGCCACGTGAACGAAAATCTTATTTACTCTTCTTTCCGGTTTTTCCCCGGAAGCGCGTATAGTGGAAGCTAGCCAACGATATCGGAGCTATTTAAGCAGCCGATTATTTCGCTCATTGAGTCACTAGCCTCGTTAAGAAAACAGTTTAGAGATCAGTGGATTGGATTTAGCTCAGTTGTATAATTCTCTGGTTTCAATAACAACTCTTATCTTTAGCATTCTTTATCAATATCGGCAAATTGCATTGAGTTCCTGCATTTTTTGTCTCACTACTGACACAAATGCCATAATTTAATGTTAAATTCTTAAAACAAAAACATTCACGACTAAAACACTCCCTTGGTGAAAAAGCAGCCGACGACTCGAGGTAGAGGTCTAGAAGAGCCGTACGAGCGGGATTGTTTTCCGACAAGAGAGAGCGCAACATTCGGATTTTTTCCTTACGCGGGCGAAATGAGAAGAAATCGCTGGATACATTACGCCTATGGAGCCTGAGTAACTTATAGGGAGCTAACATATTATTAACTCATGCTATAACTTAAACGTTCTCCGGAAAAAACAACGCAAGCCGAATGCTTATTTTACTAATTGATCGATTTTAGAGAAAAAAGCCAAAATTAGTTCTTTTGCAACTGCATCTTTGAACGTAAACTCTTCATTTTTCGGTCCGCGACAATTTGGTCACGCCGTTATGGTCTCGCCGTTTTGGTCTGCGGACAAATGGTTCTCGGGACAATTGGGTCTCGGGACAATTGGGTCACGGGACAATTGGGTCTCGGGACAAATGGGTCTCGGGACAATTGGGTCTTGGGACAAATAAGTCTCGGGACAAATGGGTCTCGGGACCTAACCCAACCCAACATTGTTTGCAGGTAAGAAGATTATTTATATGAGTATTAAAAGTCCGCTTCTTACCACGAACAATTTATTAGCAATAATAGAAATATTTAGGAAAAAGTGTCAGAAATTAATAGGAGAATATTTTGGAAAAAGTGGCAGCTAATTAATTGGAGAATATTTTGGAAAAGGCGGCACCTAACTATTAGGAGAATATTTTGGAAAAGGTGGCAGCTAATTAAAAGCAGAATATTCTGGAAAAGGTGGCAGCTAATTAGTAGGAGAATGTTTTGGAAAAGGTGGCAGGTAATTAATAGGAGAATATTTGGGAAAAGTTGGCAGCTAATTAATAGCAGAATATTTTGGAAAAGGTAGCAGCTAATTAATAGGAGAATATTTAGGAAAAGGTGACAACTAATTAGTAGGAGAATATTTTGGAAAAGGTGGCAACGAATTATCAGAACCATTGTTTTGGAAAAGGTGGCAACGAATTATCAGAACCATTGTTTTGGTAAAGGTGGCAACGAATTATTGGGACCATTGCTTTGGTAAAGGAGGCAACTAATTAGGTGACCAAATAATCACGAGAACAAACCGTCCCATGACCAAATAATCACGATACCAAATAGTCCCGAGACGAAATAATCACGATACCAAATAGTCCCGAGACGAAATAATCACGATACCAAATAGTCCCGAGACGAAATAATCACGATACCAAATAGTCCCGAGACCAAATAATCACGATACCAAATAGTCCCGAGACGAAATCGGTGAGACCAATTAGTCCCGCGACCTTATCGGCGAGACCAAAATAGCGAGACCAATTCGGCGAGACGAAATTGTCCTGTTCCGAAAAGTTGGACATTTACCAACTACATATTGTAACCCTCTATAGAGTAAAACTAAATAGGGAGATTCTCCCGAGGGCCATAGCTTGCGGAAAATGAATATAGACAACTTACTTTAAATATCCAAAACTAGAAGAAAAACAAGTCTTCTATAACTTTTATTTATACTCCAACAAACAAAGGGATAAACCCGCACTAGTCAAACTTCGACTGTTAAACTAATTAACGACTAGCTCTCTCTCTCTCTAAGAGCTGAGTCTCGACTACTAACCAAAAAATTTAATCACAGTGATTTTTTGATCGGAGGAAGAGAATGTAACACGAAGGCATAACACCCTGCCAGATCCAAGGAGTAGAAACTCCAGGAATCTGGCAGCCATGTTACATCCCCCTTCTTTAGGAACTCTTTTTATCCTAACAATTAATAAAGAATATAAAAAAGGGAAGGTTACCCCGAGGAACCATGAATGTTTTTTAGCAGGGGTGGATTGTTTAATTATCACGAAAATTATTTTTTTTTCTGTCTTGTCTTCTTGTTTTTTTCGCTTCTCTGCCAAACGGGCCAGTCTTCGGGCTTCTCTTCTTTTTTCCGCAGCCTTGCTCCTCCTTCCGGGCCAATCCGATACGACGTGATCTCCTTGTTTGTGGCATCTCCAGCAGATAACTGTACATCGGATTAACGGATGTTTAGCATCAGGAACTGCAGATGGGATGAGCTGTTTCGGGAGGTTCTTTGGCACCCAACCCATTGCGCCAAAAGGTTCCCAGTTATCGTCATCCTCATTAGGGTCCGGTAACGGCTGCCACTTAAGGGAAGAATGAAGTGGGTGAGGATTGGGTGAGGTGTTTGTTCGGATTGAACCCGGGTTAGCGAGGGCAAACGCCCTAAGTTTTTTATAGGCCGTTTCTGGTTCAGGACGTTTTGGAAGTAGAGTAGCCGGAGGCAAATATGGCGTTAGCGAAAAGGGATCCACGGCTGGCATAATGTTAAACCCTGACGTTTCTTCTGGACAGGAAGAAGACACATTTAATGGGATATTCCTACTGGGCTCAACCAATTCTTGCATCTCTTCCCGGGGAACGTCCACAATCAATGGCTCTTCCTCAACAAAAGGACAATTTTCTGTCGAATGCCCCTGGGTGTAATACTTTTCCAATATGTTGATCGATTTTTCCGTCAAACTTGTCGATTTTGCTATTGTGCACTCCTTACTTTTGATTTCCTTTGGTAATTCAAACCACCATGGAGCTTCCTCAGCCTTTTTCGCCATCTATAATGATATGTTGTTAATAGGGTCAATTATTAGCTTGGGAGATAAACTCCCATGGGAAAATAGAGATTGGCTCTCGGGAAAAGCAAAAATATTCCCTGTTTAGGTTTGGGACGTTATTATTATTAAGGTAAACTTGGACCTCATAAGGTGATCTTAACCTTTTATTATCAGGAGGTCGATAATAGATATCAACTTCATTACCTCCGGGCTGAACCGTCGCCCTCTTACATACCTCTCGTCGCCATCCCAATTTAAAAGGTTCTAGATAAATATCGGGTAATGTAGCCCTATTTAAACGAGAAGTTCTCATGGACTCCGATAACGTGGTCGAAGAACTATCAGACGCACGCAGCGATTGGGATTTCGATTGAGGGATCTGTTCAGGGGTTGATATTTCCTCCGAAAGAATAGAAATCTGTTCAGGAGGTACTATTTCCTCCGAAAAACCAGAAGAATGAGAATGGTGTAACGCCGGTTCCGATACTGATTGTTCAGAAGTCGTTGATGTGTGTTCCGGCGTGAGAATTTCTTCCGTAAAATTGGAGGTTGACTTGTGTAGCTCTGGTTACTCGACTTATTTTTCAAGATCAGACGGGGAAGCCTCCCCTGCCGCAAAAGGCGGACTATCGTTAGTGGGATGATTGAGCTGAAAAGCCCTCATATCGTGGTTAGTATGGAGGAGGAGAGGAGGGTCTTCAAAAAGGGCCATGCCCGGTTCACTATCAGAGTCCGTTGGTTGATGTGAATCATCTGGAACTGCAGGAGGGATCTGTTAATCCGCTGCTTGATCATCTAGAATAATAGATGTCGACGTATGAGGGACATCTAGAATAGCAGCAATGATCTGGTGATCGACTTCCTGATCGTCCTTAGGTGGTGACGGTGAAGTAGACGACGATGATGATTCAGATGAAGTAGTTGAGGAAGTCCATGATACCACCGTTCGTTGCGGGACTAGACTCAGGATCATCTGCAACGTTCGATTGTGGAGTGGGGCCATTTTCGGCATTGTCGAAGACAGCTACATTAGTCCAGTAGAGTTTCAAATGCTCTAGGTTGACTTTCCCTACATTTTGTCCTGAGTTAGCATCTTCTAACTCGTAAACTACGGGAGAATGTTTTGCAACTATTTTAAAGGGACCTGCCCATTTGGGACTAAGCTTTTTCATAAGCTGACCTGTCGTACTTGACCAAGGATGCGTTTCCATCCATACTAATGTTCCTACCTCAAACTCTAGAGGGTCACGACGGAGGTCATAGTATTTCTTCGGGTGAGCTTTGGCTAACTTAGATAATTCATTACTGAATTCTAATTGTTCCTTAAGAACCTTTAAAGCTTTTGTACGACTGGGGTCATCAGAGTCCTGAATGGGTTCTTCAATTTCTAAATCCCAAGGGAGACGTGGCTCCCGCCCTAAATTCAAAAAGAAGGGGGATCTTCCCGTGGTTTCATGGGGTGCAGAATTTATAGCGAATTGAAGAAGGTCAAGGGATTCATCCCATCTATCATGGTGATTCCCTACATAAAATGTTATAAGCTCGCCTATTACTCTATTTACTCTTTCAGTGGGATTTCCCTTAGGTGTGTAGGGGATGGTAAACTTTGGATTAATTCTAAAAACTCTGGAAGTTTGCAGCCAAAGTTTCGAGGTAAATTGTACCCCTCTATCACTAAGGATAGCTTTAGGAGCTCCCCACCTAGTAATATTAGACTTGAAAGCCTGCACACAGGTCTTAGTTGTAATAGTTTTAAGTGGTATCATTTCCACGAATTTTGTCATATAATTAACAAAGACTATTAGGTATTTATAATGGTGTCTACTTTGAGGGAAAGGTCCCATTATGTCGACACTAATCTGGTCCCAAGGACTTGTTATTTCGGAGGGTTGCATTAGCCCTGGCTTTTTTCTACTCCTAGTCTTAAACTGTTGGCATAAAGTGCATCCTCTAACATAATCCTGGACATCATTGACTATAGTAGGCCACCAATATCTATATGTCACTTTACTTAGGGTGTTATCTTTTCCCCTGTGAGCTGATAGTGGGTGGTCATGTAATAACCTCATGGCTTCTAGCCTTAAACGAGGAGGTAAATAAATTTTTTCAGGATAGTTTCTGTGAGGTCTTCTATAAAGAAGATCATTTCTTAATTCGAAAAGTTTATGCCTTACGGTGTTAGGTCCTTGCAAGGAATTAATAATAGGGGATGCAAAGGGGTCTTCCCTTTGAGATTTTCTTACGTCTTCTATTGTAAAGACTGAATATAAGGCTCTAGGACCTTCAACAGAATCACTGGAGGAAGTTGAATTACTACCACTGGTAGAATTTTGACTTGTACTACTACTAGTTGGATCTTGGTTACTAGTAGAATTTGAAGTAAAGGAGCTAAAGTTAATATTTAAAACGTTTATCGGGGCCCTCGACAAAGCGTCTGCTACTACATTTCGTACTCCTTTTTTATGCTTAATTGTAAAGTCGAATGTTTGAAGGTACATAGCCCATTTAACTAGTCGAGAATTTGGTTCCCTAATATTAAATAACCACTGTAAAGCCTGATGGTCAGTGAGGACAGTGAATTTACGACCTTCTAGAAAGGGCCTAAACTTCTTAACCGCGCAACAAATAGCTAAACACTCTTTCTCGCTAGTGGAGTACCTTGTTTCCGCATCTTTTAGTCCTGTACTAGCATAAGCTATAGGAACTTCTACACCATCTTGTATTTGGGAAAGAAGGGCACCTAACCCTGCATCACTAGCATCGGTAGTTAAAATGCACGGGGAATCCCTTCTAAAGGAAGCTAAGGGATGAGCCTTACAGATTTCTTCCTTAATCTTTTCGAACGCCTGTTGCTGTTCGATACCCCAAATAAATGTTTGATCCTTCCTTTCAACTTTATTAATAGGGGCTACTATTTGAGAGTAGTGATTAATGAACCTATTGTGCCAACCTGTCATCCCTAAAAATCTCTGGACTTCCTTAATATTTTAGGTGAAGGAAATTTCTCTATGGCTTCAATTTTTGAAGGATCAATATGCACTCCTTGTTCGTTAACTATGTGACCAAAAATAGTAGCTTCTTTTTGAGCGAAACGACACTTCTTCAAACTGAAGGGTGAGACCCGCTTCCTTTAATCTATTTAGGACGTACTCCAAACACGTTAAGTGCTGATCTCAATCCTCACTAAGAGAGATTAAGTCATCTAAATAGTCGATTAATTGGAAGTAATCGGTATCTCAATAAATTTCGTCAATTAGACGCTGGAAAGAGCTAGGGGCGTTACAAAGCCCAAAAGGGAGTACATTAAACTCGTACTTTCCCATATGAGTCACAAAAGCCGTTTTTGGTCTACTCTTAGGGTGCATTTCCATTTGCTAGTAACCGGATTTAAGGTCAAGGGTTGTAATGAATTTTGGTCTTCCCACTCTAGCTAACATGTCCTCTATATTAGGCAGGGGATAAGGGTCCTTTATGGTAACCTGGTTTAGTTTTCTGAAATAAATACAAAACCTATAGGGTTTACCCCGTTTTGTTTGATCAACTAAAACTACGGGCGAAGCCCAAGGAGATACTGAGGGTCTGATTATCCCATCATCTAACATTTCCCTTACATGTTGTTCTATTATTTTCCTTTTCTTGTCATTAACACGATAAGGCTGAGATTTTATGGGCGGACTATTTCCCGTATGAATCTCATGGAAGATTAGTCCTTTTCTTCCTACTTTATCCGAAAACAACTCAGGAAATTTTAATAAAAGGGTTTCTAATTGACGACGTTGTTCATCAGAGATAGGGGCTGCGGAAACTGCGTCCCTAATACTATTCACAATCTTCTTATCTATTGGATCCTTTACAGATGGAATTGAAAAAGGGATCTTTAGGTTATCCACTAAACATTAGTAGCATAGGGCTACATTTCGTACCACGGTAGAGGTATAAAGTAGGATCGTGGGAACTAAAATTAGCATATTTCAATGGTTTGAATTGTTCGCCGCCGCCGCGGTGAATCTTCGCGAGATCCTTCCCCCCCTGAGACTCACCCCCGCGGGGTTCCCCGCGCGCGCCGCGAGTTCCTTTCCCCTGAGACTCACCCCCGCGGGGTTCCCCGCACGCGCCGCGAGTTCCTTCCCCCCCTGAGACTCACCCCCGCGGAGTTCACCGCGCGCGCCGCGAGTTCCTTCCCCCATTTTAACTCCGCGCGCGGCGCTAGTTTCGTACTATTCAATTCCAGGAAAAATTCTATTGTTAAATTCTTACTATCTACGTAGGTGATTAATGCTTTTGGCATATATTCTATAGACCCATACTTATAGAGAGTATCATGGACTTATGGTGATAACTTATAGCGTATGAATACAGTTGTATTGTTATAGTGAAATCAATTCTAAATAAAGGAATAGGGTAATAGAATTTAAGCTTAGCAATAACAATGGAATCAAAATTAAGCCGAGTATATTACGATTCTGAAAACCCTCTTAGTTACGGAAGCGCAAATAAATTGAAACAAGGAGTAAAAAGTATTTCAAAGAAGAAAATTGAGACTTGGCTTCAGTCTCAACCCACATACACTATTCATAAACCAAGGAGAATAAACTTCCCTCGAAATCAAACTTATGATACAACAGCTGATGAAGTATTTCAATGCGATCTAATTGATCTACGACGTATCAAAAAGCATAACAAAGGTTTTCAATACATTTTGACTATAATAGACGTACTCTCAAAATATGCCTGGAGTTTTCCTTTAAAGAATAAAACTAGTAGAGAAGTTTTAAGCGCATTTCAGAAAGCGATCAAAGAGAGAAAGCCTTTGCGTATTAATGTTGACCAAGGCAGTGCATTTCTATCAAAATTGTTTAAAGAATATTTGAAGAAAGAGGGTATTCAACTCTATACAAGCGTTGGAAGGATAAAGTGCGGTGTAATTGAAAGATTTAACAGAACGTTGAAGGATAAAATATTCAAACTATTTACAAGAACCAAACAATATAATTATATTGGTAGTTAGCCAAAATTCATGAAGGCCTATAACTCTAGTACGCATTCAAGTATTGGTTTCGCTCCAAAAGATGTTAATGTCGAAAATGAACATTTAGTATGGCAGCGTTTGTATGGCAATCAAAAACCTGCTAAACCCCAAAGTTAAAGATTGGTGATTTTGTCAGACTGTCAAAGAGTAAACCTCTTTTCGAAAAGGGATATAAAGGCTATTGGACGAGGGAAATATTTACCGTATCAAAAGTTCTTTACAGAAATCCAGTTTGTTACGTAGTTAAAGATTACAGCGACGAAGAAATAAGAGGTGCCTTTTACGAATGCGAACTTCAAAAAGTGGTCTACTGATATGTCTATTGACAAATAAATAAATGTTCATTTTAATCTAGTTAACCATGTCGAACGATTCATTTTATGTTACACTCGTAAGTTCGGCTTCTATGAATGTCTTTCCGGATAACACGCAATCTCATTTTAAAGTTCAATTACCAGCTCCTTTAAACTTAGTTGGTAATTGGCATGTGGGGCTTGCCGAAGCATTTTTACCCCAGGCTTGGGATAATGTATCCGGCGAGTATTTATATTTCAATGCTGGAGTACATGACTATACTGAAAACAGCTGGGACCATTATAAGATACAACTTGTCGCGGGAAACTTGCGTGGAGACGAATACGATGTTTATAAGAGTTTAATTAAATCTATTAATAATGCCATACCCCCCGAAATACGACGGTCGGTTTATATGTTTATCACCTACAGTGATGACAATGAGAAGGCTTTTTGCGCTCTGAGAGCTAAAAATGGATATGAAGTTCAAATACCGGAAGAAATGGGTAAAATCTTGGGCTTACCCTTCATGGATTGGATCAAAGAGAGATACACTTTTCCCGAAGAACTGATTAAAAAAAGAAAGACGATCCTTTAGAACTAAATAGTTCCAATAATTTTTTACATATAAGAAAAAGAAAAGTCCCAACGAATCCAAGGGAAATTACTCTGCAAATTGAACCCGGCCAGTATAACCATATTGAAAATGTTATTGAAGCAATGCGCCACGCAATTCCTCGAGAACACAGTAGTAATTTTGTAATTAAGCTTAATCCCGATGGAAAAGTAAACGTAAAATGTGAAAATAACTATTATTTGTGTTTTAACAAAAATCAGTCTGGACTAGGTAGACTATTAGGGTTTCATATGGACCAAATGGATAGACCCCTTATGGATGAAACTGGAAAAAGTGTTGCCGATATAGACAAGGGTACGGCTAGTTTGTATATTTATACAAATTTAATTCTACCACAAGTGGTTGGTGACGTTTATGCCCCTCTTCTGAGGGTTATACCAATAATAAATGATAAATCTTCTAGCTTAGCTGTACATAGGTTTCAAAACATTGATTATTACCCTTTAAGATGTCCATCATTTGTTCAAAAGTAATAAAGGAAACTGTATCACCTTCGAAGAATTTAAAGAGGGTAACGCTCTGTACGCGTTCGATCTTACACCGGAAGAACAAGCGGGCGCTGAACATTTGTCAAGAAACAAACAGGGAAGCCTAAGAATATCTATGAAGTTCAAATCTCCGCTAGTCCATAACGTAACTGTAATAGTGTACGCCGAAATCGAATCTGAAATAATTATTTCTAAAGATCGTACCGTGATTTATAACCCATCGAGATAATGAATACGGTGGAAATAATCGAAATTTTAACGTGTGAACCTGTAACAAGACCTTTTTTCCTCGGTGTATTTGCTTTCGATCAAAAACCATTACCGCCAAAGCAAGCTAAATATTGCTTTTGTCTAAATACGGAACCTTCATCGAGTCCAGGACTTCATTGGTTAGCTATATATGTAAATAATGATGTAGGGAACTTTTTTGATTCTTATGGAAATGATCCCTCTTATTATAATCTTAATGATCTTTATGTCTACGCTAAAGAATGGTTTATAAACCCTGTACCTGTTCAATATCCATTATCTTTAACATGCGGTTTACATTGTATTTTTTATCTAGTTAATGCCTGTTACGGTTATAATCTAAACGTTATTATTCAAGATTTATATAAACCAAATGATTTAATGTATAATGAAGCTTTGGTTCTATTGTTTTTATGTAATCATTTGTTGAAACATCAAAATAAATATTGCAATCAATAAAAAACGTTTATTTAAATTTTTATTTCCATAGCGTAGTGGGTACAACAGTTTTTTATCTTTTCTGGTTTTACGTTTAGAATGAAGAGGCGAATATAGTTCTTGAAATTTTTTAAATTCATCTAATGATTGAGCCACGCTGTTTTTACGTAGAGTTTTTTTTCTTTTGGGTGCTGGAGACTTAGCCTCGACAGCCGTAGCCGTAAATGGCTGCCATGTCAAGGTGGACCCGCTAGGTGGTGCTTGAAAAATGGTGGAACCCTGTGCAGAAGCGGTAGGCATAATGGGGGTAGTTGCGTGTATTCCTGTTAGGCTCGGAGTAATGGGTAAAGTAGCGGTAGAAGTAGAAACCACCGGGGCAGAAGGTAGCGCTGGATAAGTTGTAGGAGGTGCCGATACAGTTTTTACGGTAATGGGTTGTACTAGTTTCTTCATATTTAAATATTTTTGCAGGGTTTCCAAGTATTCTCTAAGTTTAGTTTCTGTAGACCCGGACTTTCGAAGAATGTTATGCATTTCTTGATCTAGCTCAGATAATTCTTTATCCACCGGATCCAAAATGGTATTGGCAGGCACCAAAACCATTTTCTTCATGTTAAACTTTTTATAGCTGAGATAGCACTAGGGATAATACTAGCCAGTAACATTGGCCAAAAGGCTCCGCCTGATTGATTAATCATCAACTGACGCTTCTTACTTAATGGCAAAGACTGTTGAGCCAATAGCCTTATAACTCTCCTGTGACGTTTTAAATGATTTTTTAGTTTGGAGGTCAAAGGTATCCCGCCGTGTGTAATGTTAAAACAAATATTACAAAGCGTCTTTAATTGATCTTTGGTACTGTTTTTTAGAATGTGTTTTCTTTGAATTTTATTGCTTCGTTTAAGCAAAGTTAGGTAGGGGTATTTCTTACGAAGTGAGACCGGCAGAATCATTGTATTAAATAGATTAAAAATGCGCCGTCACTCTTTCTTATTCGTCGATAAATACGTACATATTTCCATCTGGAGGGAGGACATTTGTTCTAACTCGTAGACATTCATCCGTGGCTTGATGACAGTCAATCAAAATGTACGAGTGCGGCTTTTCAGTAGCAATGGCGTAGGCCTTCACTAGAAACTGACTTTTTCTAGGAAAAACTTGCCTACTTAAAAATTGTATTGGCGATGAATCCCTGGGATATTTGAATATTAAAATATAAACGCAATTTAGGCTAATCAATCTGAACTCTTTATTTTTACTAAATAAGCTCTGTGTAATTAAAATTATGCTGGTATTATAGTGGTGACTGCCCTTAATAAACATATCAGCTATTTCTTTACTGTTACCACATTCTGAAGCTAAATCATCCAACACCAGGAGGTTATTTTGATTTCTATTCCAAAATTCTTCGTTATTCGGAGGTAACCCTTCCATAAATTCTATTTCAGGGATTTCCCTTTTCAGATCATCAAATTTATTTTGGTAAATTGAATAGCAATAAACTATCCGATCTGGTTTTGGACTAATCATGCATGTTCTATATCTTAATAAATTAAAAACCCACGATGATTTACCACACATGCTAGAGCCTGCGCATAACATCTGAAAGGGCGCTACAAAATTTATTCGACACGCCATGGTTAATAAATGTAATTAAAATGACACAAAGAATTCAACACTCGAATATTTTATTGCTCAGTTCGAATTGTATATATTTTGAGTAACATTTTTTCCAACTTTCGAATACGATCTTTAAACCTTAGCGCATCGTAAAGGGCGTAATTACGTCGATCTTCGATAGGTATTTCAAACACAGTTACATTTGGTGAAAAATGTACATCCTTTTTAGATCTACTCATCCTGAGTTGTCTCTGTTAAGTAACCATATGCAAATGTATTAAAACCCTTAACTACGCGCTTCTTAAATGTATATCCAAATGTCTTTTCCATTTTTTTATTTATTATTGTTGCCGTATATTTATCTCTACGTACATTAAAAGGAACGGCTACTTTAATTCTTTTCGACTGATTATGAATACTTTCAAATATGGAGTCAAAATTTACAATATTTTCATTTATTCGATTTTGAAGACTTAAGCCCTTTACTTTCACGATAGTTTTGTTGTCTGTAGTTTTCAGGGCGTAACTTTTTGGAGCATTGCAAACAAATTCTAAAATTGATTCCTCTCCCAGTTCGTTTACCCAACACCCCAAGTTAATACCGGTGGGGGGTATGTAGTCCCCCTCTTTTGCAACAAAGATTACGCTATCAGTAGCCATATAAAGTACACGCTCATTCAACTTTGCAAGTGTTTCATAAAGAGTTAATCTACCATAACATGAAACAAAGCTGGCAACATATGGGTTCCCCTTATAATATGTGGGTTGAAACTCGTCCTTAAAACTATACGTTAACAAACATAGCTCTTCGTTTAGGGGCCTTAAATCTATAAGTTCTTTTGTGTCGCCTACTAAAATGCCAATTAGATCTTTATAATCGTCTATTATGATAGACTTTGGTTTGTTAGTATTTAATCCAAATTTCCCCATAGTGAGTTCAAACAAATTTTTGAGATTGCTCTCATAGCAGGGTTTTTAGTTACCTCATCCATTTCGATTTTGATTCCTTCAGTCTCATAAATTGAATCTAAATATTCCCTCTTTTCTTCGAAGGTTTTAACTGAGGAGGGGAACCCCGAGTTGGCCTGCTTAATCTTTAAAAATTTATTTACGTAACCACCGAAAAGTCCGTCGCTTACACCTTTTTCATATTTGAAAGTTTTTTTATAATGATGCACTTCTGATATTTTTAAAAGTTTGTAACCCATTTCCATAGCTTTATAAATTTCTGGGGTACACCACACGCCCGAAATTGACCTTTCACCATCGCTATGACTACAAAGTTCAGTATTTTCTTCGATTACACAAGATTTACATAAAGGAAAATACAATCGCCCATTATGTCTGTAGGGTAATACAGGAATGTACAGACCATATGGGGGTAACAATGTCGCCGACATGATTCCAAAATAAGCGTCTTTCCGATAATCAAAATTGAATTGAATCACCTCAGGGAAATGCTTCGGGTAAATACCATATTTATTTTGACTAGGGTATAAAGACATAATGTCAAAATATAAAATACGTTCATTTTTACTTGGATCTGCTTTATAGTATAACTTTAGGGGTTCGAATCGTCCTCCGTAAAGCGCTGATCTTGATAAGATAGGGTCACACACTTCGACTGAATTACAAAATTCCCTAAAATCTGAATTTTCAGCCATCAGTTTATCGTAATCACATTCCCACATAGTAATGATCTCAGCCCTAGGATGAAGCTCTTTAATATATTGTATTCTATCAAGTCCTTTTTCGTAAATAACTTTATTGGTTTCCTTAACTACGCTATTCCACTCACTTCCTTTGTAACACTTTTTACACGCGTGATATAAACAGCCCATGAATTCTAAAATTATTTCCGGGTCTCTACAATAACCATCAACTGCATATGGTCCAATTTTCTTTTCTCCTGATGCTGACATTACAGTTTGAATCTCGACCTTTCTTTACTTACTTACCCATGCCATCCATTTTATGGCTTTCTTGCTCCTGGTTACCTGAACCACGGAATCCAGGGTTTGGAACGACACCAAGGGTATTCTTCTGTAAGTATGTGTGAAGATACACCGAAGTACAAGCTCCAGCTATGGTTATCGCACCGCAATTCATTGGGTCTAAACCCGTTACTGTTTTGAAATGGTTACGAAAACAGTCTACACCCTTCTGAAGGACTTGGACATCAGCCACGAAATATTCTTGTAACTCTAACATGGCATTATAAACGGGTTGTTTTGACTTTTCACTATACCACTTTTCAAAAGCTATGTTATCATCTTTTTTCATAAACTCTGGCTGAAAATAAGATTTATCGGGAATTTTTCCACAATAATCTAAATTGTTTTTGTTTAAAAAGATATATGGGAATAACTGCTTGCAGGTTGAACCCAACTGAAATGTCTCCGAAAAAGCCCTTAATGGTATAGCCAGAAAGGAAAAACTACATATAAATTTTAAATTTTGGTTTTTAACAAACATTGCTAGCAGTTTTGCTCCATCGAATATAATTTCTATTTTTCCATAATTATGGATTAACCATTGTAAAATGAAAAACCCGTCATAGGCTCTCATGTTATGAGCAACAATAGTAACATTTTCAAACCTAGGTTTGGTTACTCTACGTCTTTTGTTGTCTCTAGTAAAAACAATTTTTTCATCTACTTGGGTTAGGTATTGCATAAATTTGTCTACGCAATCTAGTCCTCTAAAAATGTTACAATCGTAAACATTTTCCTCTATTTGCATAGCAGAAACTAGAAGTATTGGAGTATGAAGGGAATTATCTACTATACATTCGGTATCGAAATAACAATAAGTTGTTTCCTTATACTTTTTAGTAAGGGGTTGGACATAACAAAGCCTAGGCGGGTGTTCAATTTTACATTTTGGGCATACTTTACTACATTTGTGATTTTTTTCTATTTCCTCGCAGCAAATTTTACATCTTTTTACTTTTTCACAAATGTTATTAGTTCTATGTATTTGGAAGCATTCGGGACCTTTAAAATACCTGTTACAATCTGGACATTTCACGACGTCCAAGGATGGGCTCTCGTGGAATGTGTCAGAGTAACATCGCCAACATTTTGTGGGTTCATTATAACATTTATGATTTGAGGCCGTAAATACATTACTAAATGTTACTAAGCATTTGACTATTGCTTAAAATTATGAACTGTTTCTTCTTTTATGACATCTGATTTCGATATCTTTCCCGCAAAATCGTCAACAGTTCATTGAACGTCGTATTTACTTTCAGTTATTAAATCTGATCCGATAAGGTGGTAATTTTCATCTGACCTAGCGCTATCTGAACGATTTCTAATCTCATATCTGTTCAGATATCTTTATAATTTTACAGATATCCGTGTTTAACTTTATACACTGATTACATGTACAACCATTCCACTACACATTAAAACCATCAATTATTTAGTCAAGACAGAGATACAGAGATTCATGTAATTTTAGAAGCAGGAATAGAGAACAGGGTACTTTTGCGCACGTCAAAGTCCACGACACCCTTCCTCGAGTCGGGGCCGGGGGGAGGGGTATGAAAGAAGAGGCTGGTCATTGCGACAGAGGTAAAAATCAACGATATATTTTTGGCCGTCGCCGTCAGCAACGTCATCAAAACGTAGTTTAAGTGAGCCAATTAGATAATTTAAATTTTTCGATACAAAACATGGAGAAAAGGTGAAAGGAAATGCCAACGTAGAGTTTGCAGAGACTGTTTTGTCTTTTTTAGCGATATGGACGAACCAAATACGAAATATCAAGCGGTAAAAACTCATACAGTAGTGCATCGAGACGACATGATGGTAGAAGTAATTTGGGACGTTCAGAAAAGTTTCTGTAGTAATTGCATAAAAAAACCTTTATTTAATATGTATAGTGAGGAATTTTGTTCGCATAATACCGGCTGGCATACTATTAGCAATCGTAGATCATTTACATTTAGAGACCAAGAAGAGGTAACTCATACTAAAGTGGCTCGTGTATCTTTTTTACATAAATTTTTTTTTTGCGGAAATGAATAATAAGTATTGTAAATTGTAGTATAATAAACTTAAATTCTCAGTCAGCTGCATTGTTTTCATTTCTAGAGAAAAGGGTTTTCCATCTCGCATTCCTAGCGAAAGGGTTTTACAGCTACCATTTCCAATTAACAGGATGGTATGACTTTTGTTTCATAAGAAAAGGGTTGGATTTTCTGCCGTTTGAGACAACTAAATAGATGAAGCTCTATACGCATTGCTAATTTAAATGAAGAGGAGGAGGAGTTCGTTTATTTTTCGTTCATTACCCATTTTTGTGATGTATATTGATCTTATTTTAGTGGCTATCACCCTGTCACGTTTATAACTTATAACGATAGTTCACTTATACAATATTTTTCTTGAAATTTATTAAAGTGCACATTTCAAAAACTAGGCACCCCAAAACTAATTTGAATATAGCAAAAAATGTTACCTTTCAATGTGAATATATGTTTTCCTTATTTAAGTTGATGATCACAAAAACAAACGTGGTTTTTTACTCGAAAATTACACGCTTGAAACCACTATATCCACACAAATTATATTTTGCACTCATACTTAAAATAATTTTCATCAAAAACTTTAAACCAAGTTGAAAACAAAAAGCCTTTTTTAAAAAATTTTGACCATTTTTCTATTGAAATTTTTGATAACTTGTAAGACCTCTAAATGACCGTCTTTAACTGATTTCTAAGAAACTTCCGATTCCAAGAAGTGCTTGTAACAGTAAAATCACGTGCTATAAACGTTCTAGTACACAATTTGTAATTGGTTAGTTTTTTAAACCTTCTACCCAGATGGTTAAGTCAGCCAATAAGCTTAGCACTTCTTAATACAAACATAGGTCTTTCGATTTATATTTTATATAGCTGACTTGTAAATATTCCATAAGAATAAAACGTGACTTTGTAAATATCGCCTTAATTCTATGCCATTAGAAAATGGTTATAAAAAAAAATAATCTAACTTTAACAATAGAAGTTTGTAACAAATAGTCCCAATATAACAATAAAAACGTTTGTATCATTAGAGTAAAACTTAAGGCAAATATGACGTCATTCGTCGAACAGTTATAATATAGGCGCATTGATTGGTTGAATTAGATATGACGTCATTCGTATTACTCTTTTTTGGAGATCACCTAAACTCCCTCACCCCTATATCCTCCTAGACAAGACATACATAAGGCTTGCCTATCTCACCATTGGTAATAAGGGATCTTCCAGTTTATTTAGCAAAATTCTTTAATTTTTTGATAACAAAATTCATAAATTGTTTGAAAAAATTCATAAATTGTTTGAAAAAATTCATAAATTGTCTGAAAAACTTCATAAATTGTTTGAAAAAATTCATAAATTGTTTGAAACAATTTATAAATTGTTGAAAAAATTTATAAATTATTTGAAAAAAATTATAAACTGTTTGAAAAGATAGTTATGACGCGTTCGGCGCCTCATAGTCCTGGATAAGCTTAAACATTTTAAATTTCCCGCTTAAGTAACGAACGGAACATATATATGCAACCTTTTTAAATTTTTAATATGAACATATTTTTATCCAAAAAGAGTTTCGAATGCAACAGAAATTCTAATATCATCTTATGATGTTAGAATTATTCTCTGTTTCGAATATCAAACATTTTCACCGTTTTATGCGTAATAAAGGCTTAAAAGTCCAGAATAGCCTATTCCTATTTTGCAGTGAACTCCCTCCTATTGTTTTATTTAAAAAAAATTTAATAAAGTACCTCAAACTTCAGCTAGGGAAAGATCTGATATTTGAACTCGTAACACTATCAAGGGTGTATAAACCATATTCATACTATTTCAGAATTTTACGGTTTATCGAGACAAGACAATTCGAACCGAGGAGCAGACGTCATGCCTGGAGATGTAGAAAAATACTGCTGTTAGAAAAATCATCTATTCAGAAGATTGAACCGCTCTCCGTTGAATTTCTCTCCCAAGTTTTTATGATCATTGCATGGGGACTTTCTTTGTCATTGCTGGTTTTGATTTGCGAAATTATCATTAAGGGAATTTACTTGTCGAAGCGGAAGAAGACAGTCCCACGCCTTTTCGAACGTCGATAAAACTTGCACCAGCGTTTCTTTTTAAATATTCTTTTCAGATCCTGGGTCAACGTCATTTAACAATTTATGTACTTCGGTAATATTTTGCACACCGAATTTGTCCGCATGTTTTGAGCAAAATATCTTATGAACCTGGCTCTGAAGATTCTCTCCTTTTAAATGTCGGTTATATAATTTATCAACATAAGTATTTAAACATATATTGTGCAGTAATTTTTTCACTATTCTACCTGCAGTATCCACGTAAACATAATGGTAATGACCTCTAAGTACCTATGTCTGAATTCAGCCAAAACCTGGAATTGAATTATAAGAGACTTATAATTATAGTTTCCTTTAGAGTACATTTATTATTGAATATGATATGATTAAATAAATACTGCCGATAGGGTCGTTCCGTAATTTTCTATCCCATAATTGTCTATACAAGATCGTGTTTCTAATTTGACGGCCCTTGAAACTTGACATGTTGTTAGAGTTATTTCATGTTATCTTAAACAGCATTTTTAAACTTGTAAGTTAAAAAATTGCCTTGTTTGTCTATCGAAACATGTACAGGCATTAACAACTGGCTCAATGAAGTAATATGACGCGTGCCACGGTTAGCACCGCAACTGCTTTATTATGTCCTGTGACATGTTAAATTTAAAAACTAATTGAAGACTCAGACAAGTTTAGTTCAATACAGTTAGAATTATCCATCTGAGTTTTGCCACAATTAATTTTATCCGTAAATAAAATAAACAATGTTTTTAGACAAATGAAAACAGTATTCACCAATTGAAAATATATTTTCTCACTATTCATAATTACAACAATAAAATATTTAAAAAAAAATCACCCAAATAAAATACTGTCTTAGACACCCGAGTTAAGTAATTGTGATAAATATTTGAAAATATTAGCGTTCATAGTGTTTCACACATATGTTAACAACTAAACATTTAAATATAACATTTTTAAAGGTTCTGCTTTAAACCAATTTAATATATAACTTTTTAATCATCTTTAATAAATCTTCAAATTAAAGTAAAGGTATATATTTAACAATATTCGTGTTTATGAAACTGAATATGTTAAGAAGGTTAAGATTTTTCTTTAAGGTGGATTATCGATTATGTAAAATTAATATTCACCTGTATATTACAAATGTATACTGAAGCACCGATATACTGAAATTACGGCAGTTGTTGCTGGTAAAGTTATAATGAATAAATGAACTCAAAATTTGTCAGATATTCAAATATTTAACACTTGTCACATTTATATAAGATCCGTAATATAGCAAAATTGTTGTAGAAGTTAAATATGACGTAAAAGTTGACAGTTACTAAAGAGCTTTTTTTAACGATAAGAATTGACAGTTTCTAAAGAGCTTGTTTTGACGGTAAGAGTTGACAGTTATTAAAGAGCTTATTTTGACGGTAAGAGTTGACAGTTACTAAAGAGCTTGTTTTGATGATAAGAGTTGACAGTTACTAAAGAGCTTGTTTTGACGATATGAATTGACAATTACCATGAGTGAATCATATACTAGCTCCCTTTTTTTGATCAAAAAATAATTGACAAATGAAAATCTTTAAACATATTGTTGTCATAAGCACCTTCCAAAAAGCACAGTTCCAATTTTTTTTCTCAATGTCAAAAATCAAAATATTTTATCTAAAAAGTGTAAGTAATCGATAAACTTTGTAATGGGGTTTAATCATTCGTCTAAAAAAGGTTTCTGAATCGGTTCATTCTGATTAGTTTACAGAATTTCTAAAATATAAAATCCTTTATTTATAAAACTGAATCATCAGAATATGCGTTAAACAACCGCGCAGTTGGAAATCGCTTAACATAACATTTAACTAGTTGACTAAAAACAAAAGTAAGACAGTAAAATGGGAGTTTTTTATACTTAGCTAAAATTGGGGTACGAATACCAGTTTGAGCAAGCAGAGAAACCGAGTTATATTTTTCTGCTTTTCACAACGGAAGATATTATAGCCAAAAACAAAAATTCTCTAGTGCCGCAAATGCCCCTTTGTAAGAGATGAAAATAATGTTTTTAAATAAGACGCTGACAGGTCGACCAGAACTGGTAGAGAGAGAAACAGAAATTATTCGTCGTTAACATTATACTGGGCCTAGGGAATTCTTTCATAAAACCCGACGGCTCACTTTCTGATGTATTCATCATCCCTTTGTTTTAGTCGTTTATGAATAATTCAAAAGATGCTTGAAATATTTTGAAATTATACAAATAATCATAATTATCACTTTAAGCTATCTATAACCACATCAGATATGACTGTTGGAAATGAGAGAATAGAGCGCCAGTATACGGTAATTCAAGATGGCGGCCACTCTAGGGGGAGGAGTCGGGTTTTCCCGATCTCTACTTTTCTCAACCAGTTTGTCCATATTTGATTGATTGATTTTGTAAGCTTATAACAAAGGATGCTTTTGTAGGAATAAATTTATAAAGACCATAATATAAAGTAATAAACTATTGCACATTATTGACAATTTTATTCTAATTGTAATAAAACTAATTACGATTAACATATACAAAAATCAAAAAAAATATATTGTATGAAAAACTATACAATTTTACAAATTAAAATTTATTTAAGATATCCGTATGGAGGTGTGAAATAATAGGGGAAAACTCGGTATCGACAACCACCTGATATGTTTTAGTTTAATCTATTATAATTAAAGTGTGATTAGGATGGCGGCGTCTTTTGGGACCAATGGGTACTTGGACAGAATTCAGATTTTGTTTACCCTGATGGCATGGAAAGGTGGCGGCCACTGTAAAAGCGGGGAGACGGGTTTTCACGTTCTCTCTACCCTTTTTATTGATAACAAAGGATGATTTTGTAGGTTTGTACGTTTATAATGAAGACCATAATATAAAGTAAAAAATTATAAGTGGCAAATTTATAAAACTAATTATAATTAATATATTAAAAATTTTAATGGCAAAAATCTATACAAATATATATAATTTTACACATTAAAATATACTTGATATGCCCGTAATGCGCGTGATTAGGAAGGCGGCGTATTTGGAGGGGCCAGTTGGCGCTTGTACTGAGTTTATTTCTGGTTTGCCCTGATTGTTTACACCTAACAGTTTTTTCATGGTATTAAAATTAACCTGATTTTCGGTAGATGAATTAAGTAAAAGCCATTTGATATAAATTTACTCCTCTTTATTTTGCTATAAAAAGCAAAAGATCTAATTTTAAAATGAAATTGATATACTATAAACTAATTTCTCCAATCTGCGTAACTACGGTATAAATTTATGTACTATTATCAAGTAACAATACAAGTCAGTTTCACTAAAGAATATCCGGGCCTAGATTGTCACATCTATGTCATAGTGGAGGGGAGGGGTGGGGAGAAGTTAGTATACTCCCGTCACGACAGTATTATCTATGCAGCTAGCTATTTAAGCAGAGTTAACTTCTCAATACAAAGGTAGTTAAATCTGCGTTGTATAAAATTTATTTTGGAGTATAGGCCATTCCTTTTCATTCTCATCTTAAGTAGTACTTGATCTATTCTAAATTAACTTCTTCTGTCTTGCAAAGAAAGTTGATTTTAACTATCATTAAATTTAGTGTAAGGAATTAAGCTATTTTTTAATTTAAAATTCTAAGACAAATATTTTTGAGATGTTTGGTTTTGAAATTAAATGTAATAACCAATTAAATTGATCGTTTTCCTATATCTCTTTGTTATTCCTTCGTTGACATCGAAAGGTTTGTTTGCTGGTTCAGCGTATTTTCCATGGACATCAATGCTGAATTGTATGTTTTTCGTTTTGCAAGCGGCTCTAATAGAGTTTACCATGCTGAAAAAGTTCCTTTATATTATAGACCTTAAACATTGTTAGGTAGAGAATAAAACCTTGCATTACTTAAAGATCTTCGATCAGTGGCCTCTCTCTCGTTCGCAATCTATGGTACTGGGAAACGTCCTGAAGCAATTATAATGTCTACCCGTTATACGAAGGTATTTACTACCCCCTCCCCGCAATCCAATTTTTTGAGATGTTTACCCCCAATAACCCCCCCCCATCTGTGACGTATGCAATATCTATGAAAATATTCTTATTTTAATTAAAGAGGACCATTATAAAAAATGTACATTATACAAACTAACAATTACGAAAACTGTTCTCCTCCATGATGGGCCTTCCGTCTTTAGCCCACTTACTTGAAATTAATGATATTAAATTCCTTTCTAAATTAATTAATAATAAGATTACATTAAGCGACTTACTCGCAAAACTAAACTTTTTAATTCCAAATTCTCTCCGTCATACCGTGACCTTTTATGTACCTTTGAAAATTCTAAATCCAATTACTCGAATTCAGAATACGTATAATAAATATTCCCATACAATAGATATATTTTCAGTACCGATCAAAAATATTCGAAAGTACATTGATCTCACTCTCATTTATATATGTAAAAACAAGGGTATTTTCTGTAAATATTGTTTTGCTATTTTATGATGACTGTCTATATTTTCTTGAACTACATGTATAGTTTTTTTATATAGACATTAAAAATCTATTTCTTCTATTAATTTTATGCTTTCCTTGCTGCTATTTTAACCACACATTGTAATTTGCAACATCTCTTTCTAGCGTCGACGCCACCGCTGAAAGTGACCGTTTGGGTCGGCTAATTTCACATTCATGCCAACCGAACCTTAAAACCAAAGTCTGCGCAATGGTTGGCCGTCCACACCTTATTCTCCTAGCGGCTAGGGACATTGCGGCGGGAGAAGAATTGAGTTTTGACTACGGAGAGCGGAGAACGATGGCCATGGAAAACAATCCCTGGCTTCAGCGTTGGCACGTTTTTGCCAGTGGTATGACGGAGAGAATTTGGAATTAAAAAGTTTAGTTTTGCGAGTAAGTCGCTTAATGTAATGTTATTATTAATTAATTTAGAAAGGAATTTAATATCATTAATTTCAAGAAAGTGGGCTAAAGTCGGAAGACCCATCATGGAGGAGAACAGTTTTCGTAATTGTTAGTTTGTATAATGTACATTTTTTATAATGGTCCTCTTTAATTAAAATAAGAATATTTTCATAGATATTGCATACGTCACAGATGGGGGGGGGTTATTGGGGGTAAACATCTCAAAAAATTGGATTGCGGGGAGGGGGTAGTAAATACCTTCGTATAACGGGTAGACATTATAATTGCTTCAGGGCGTTTCCCAGTACCATAGATTGCGAACGAGAGAGAGGCCACTGATCGAAGATCTTTAAGTAATGCAAGGTTTTATTCTCTACCTAACAATGTTTAAGGTCTATAATATAAAGGAACTTTTTCAGCATGGTAAACTCTATTAGAGCCGCTTGCAAAACGAAAAACATACAATTCAGCATTGATGTCCATGGAAAATACGCTGAACCAGCAAACAAACCTTTCGATGTCAACGAAGGAATAACAAAGAGATATAGGAAAACGATCAATTTAATTGGTTATTACATTTAATTTCAAAACCAAACATCTCAAAAATATTTGTCTTAGAATTTTAAATTAAAAAATAGCTTAATTCCTTACACTAAATTTAATGATAGTTAAAATCAACTTTCTTTGCAAGACAGAAGAAGTTAATTTAGAATAGATCAAGTACTACTTAAGATGAGAATGAAAAGGAATGGCCTATACTCCAAAATAAATTTTATACAACGCAGATTTAACTACCTTTGTATTGAGAAGTTAACTCTGCTTAAATAGCTAGCTGCATAGATAATACTGTCGTGACGGGAGTATACTAACTTCTCCCCACCCCTCCCCTCCACTATGACATAGATGTGACAATCTAGGCCCGGATATTCTTTAGTGAAACTGACTTGTATTGTTACTTGATAATAGTACATAAATTTATACCGTAGTTACGCAGATTGGAGAAATTAGTTTATAGTATATCAATTTCATTTTAAAATTAGATCTTTTGCTTTTTATAGCAAAATAAAGAGGAGTAAATTTATATCAAATGGCTTTTACTTAATTCATCTACCGAAAATCAGGTTAATTTTAATACCATGAAAAAACTGTTAGGTGTAAACAATCAGGGCAAACCAGAAATAAACTCAGTACAAGCGCCAACTGGCCCCTCCAAATACGCCGCCTTCCTAATCACGCGCATTACGGGCATATCAAGTATATTTTAATGTGTAAAATTATATATATTTGTATAGATTTTTGCCATTAAAATTTTTAATATATTAATTATAATTAGTTTTATAAATTTGCCACTTATAATTTTTACTTTATATTATGGTCTTCATTATAAACGTACAAACCTACAAAATCATCCTTTGTTATCAATGAAAAGAGTAGAGAGAACGTGAAAACCCGTCTCCCGCTTTTACAGTGGCCGCCACCTTTCGATGCCATCAGGGTAAACGAAATCTAAATTCTGTCCAAGTACCCATTGTTCCCAAAATACGCCGCCATCCTAATCACACTTTAATTATAATAGATTAAACTAAAACATATCAGGTGGTTGTCGATAAAGTCCGAGTTTTCCCCTATTATTTCACACCTCCATACGGATATCTTAAATAAATTTTAATTTGTAAAATTGTATAGTTTTTCATACAATATATTTTTTTTGATTTTTGTATATGTTAATCGTAATTAGTTTTATTACAATTAGAATAAAATTGTCAATAATGTGCAATAGTTTATTACTTTATATTATGGTCTTTATAAATTTATTCCTACAAAAGCATCCTTTGTTATAAGCTTACAAAATCAATCAATCAAATATTGACAAACTGGTTGAGAAAAGTAGAGATCGGGAAAACCCGACTCCTCCCCCTAGAGTGGCCGCCATCTTGAATTACCGTATACTGGCTCTCTATTCTCTCGTCGTTCAAAAATGACGAACGATACTGCCAAAGGTGGGACTGTGGCACTACTACTATTATATAAAAAAGACTTGGTTTGCCCAAGCCTTAAAAACAAAACGATAAGAGTTTTTCCAGTTGTCTGAAGCGCGGATATTTTTTTCTATTGTATTTTAAAACTAATCCATTAGCAGTAAAATCAGGTGATTGAATTAAATTCTAAAGAGTAGTAAAATACGGATTGTCTTTAAAATTCAAAAGAAAAAAAATATCCGCGCTTCAGACAACTGGAAAAACTCTTATCGTTTTGTTTTTAAGGCTTGGGCAAACCAAGTCTTTTTTATATAATATCTGTTCCTTCAGCCTTAATTTGTATTAATCTATTATAAAAATAATAATAGGCTTGTCAATCTTCTAATGAAGTTGTGTTGTTCGATGTTCCAGTAAGATGTTCGTGAGCATATTGGCTCCCTCCAAGTGCCTCTCATTATTTTATGGGAAAGATTAAAATTTTAAATTATTTGGCAGGGGAGTGTTAAATTAATTCACAATTGGTAGGCAGGTTGTAAATTAATTCACCATAGATAGGCGGGTGGTAACTTATTTTATATAAAAAGGCGGTTGGTGACTCAATTAAGTTTAGTTGACCTTTTTGGATAGATTTAAAAAAAAAAGTTATTTCTAAACCACGCGCCACACGCGCACATTTCATTGAAATTTTGTTATTTAATAATTTTCCCTTATATATACTAAGATTCTTCATCAAAAATAGACAACGCGCTTTCCAAGACTCGAACCTGCAATGTTTTGCCTCGAATGCAAACGCGTTATCCATTACGCCACAAGCCCGTACTTCGTAACAAAAAAATTATCCAAACATTGTATTTATAGGATCATTTCATTTATGTTGAATAAACGATCTGTAAAAATAAACACCGAGCTTGCCAGGACTCGAACCTGCAATATCCTGCTCCATAGGCAGACGCGTTATCCTATGCGCCACAAACCCGATGAAGGCTGAACGAAATGCTATGAAAACAGTGTAATATATGTAACGGTTTTACCATGATTTATAAATTAATTAAAATAAAATACTTGGAATTAATTGTTCTTAATCAAACTTCAGAAGTTCAACATTCAATAGTTGCTTGATAATTCAAAAGTGTTCCGAACCTTAACTTCCCAGAAGTTTCTGAGTTATTCGATGGAGTGGACCACCAAAAATCCCATGCTTTTTCTATGGGACGCTAAGCCTAAAATCTGTGAATTATTTCTTTAACATTACGGGAGGGTGTGGGTTCTTATCTAGAAGGGCCTACCGGCCCTCTAGAATTACTACTACTACTGCCCCAGTGAAACTAATAGCCTCATCGTATATATACGATGTGGCTAAAAAAGGGAGAATCAGAATCGAACTTGTAGCGAAGGAGGCGAGATCAGCGCGGTACCGATCTCGGCTAACCAAATATAGTTCGCGCGCAAAACATGGACTTTAGTATATTTTTCATGAATTTAACTTTATTGTATTAAACAGTTATTAATTTTCAAACTTGCGCCTTTTATTTACCGAAACTCAAGCCCTTTATCGAACCAAATACAACAAAGACTATAAGCGACGAAACCCCTTTTGTTTTTTCAGTCGGCAAAAGAGTGTTAATTTTAATGGCATCTTCCCATTGCGCAGAATTTCATTAGACCGAATTCCCATTAGACCGAATCCCGCCAATTTTTTTAATGAATTTAGCCCAACCGCGGATTTGGAATTTACAATTCAAACTACGCTATTTGTCGAACTAAGCGACCCCAAAAATGTTATGTAGTTTAATTTCTGTTTATGTCGTTTATTAATGAAAGCGTTTTAAATTAATTTTTATTGCCTTGGAAACGCCATTATTTGACGACTATACAACAAGATGGTAATTAAAAACGACCTTTGGAAGTTTTCATTACCGTGTGTTCGAAAAGTATAACATAATAGTATACAAAAAAACTGAAAGTAGCACTTGACTATTTGGGCATGGGTTAAAGATTAATCAAAAACGCTTTCATCCAATAAAACGTTCTTGTTTAAAACCAGGTTAGGTTAGGTAAGGTTGGGTTTGGTTAGCAATATCTTCATTGACTTTTCAAATAATATGCCTTTTCCAAAAAATTACTGTTAGGTTAGGGTTAGGTTAGAAATATTATATAAATCATTTAACAATGTTACGCCTTTTCCAAAATATTGATGTTTATCTTCACTCAATTCACAAATAATATGCCTTTTCCAAAAAAATATTGTTAGGTTAGGTTAGTAATATTTTATAAATAATTTAAAAATGTTACGCCTTGTCCAAAATTTTGATGTTTATCTTCATTAACTTCTCAAATAATATGCCTTTTCCAAAAACATGCTGTTAGGTTAGAGTTAGGTTGGGTTTGGTTAAGTTAGGTTAGTAATATTTGTAAATCATTTAACAATGTTACGCCTTGTCCAAAAAATTGATGTTTATCTTCATTGACTTCTCAAATAATATGCCTTTTCCAAAAAAATACTGTTAGGTTAGAGTTAGGTTGGGTTTGGTTAAGTTAGGTTAGTAATATTTGTAAATCATTTAACAATGTTACGCCTTGTCCAAAATATTGATGTTTATCTTCATTGACTTCTCAAATAATATGCCTTTTCCAAAAAAATACTGTTAGGTTAGAGTTAGGTTGGGTTTGGTTAAGTTAGGATAGCAATATTTATAAATCATTTAACAATGTTACGCCTTTTCCAAAATATTAATGTTTATCTTCATTGACTTCTCAAATAATATGCCTTTTCCAAAAATTACTGTTAGGATAGGGTTAGGTTTGGTTTGTTTAGGAGAACATATCTTCCTCTTAGGAGCGGTTATACACTTCAAGTACAGTAAAACGGCCGGCTTAAAGTATTTTCATGATAAATATAACATACAATAATAAATCAATATTTACAATTGGTTTTATTATGTCATATTTTACTGATTTATTACTATTTTGTTCTTATAATCCTTAGTTTTAAAAAATTATTGAGAAAATTTTTGGATCTTGTGTTCATTTTACGTAGGCCTTAAATTGTTTTAATTTTATTTAAATTTCATCGGGAAAAACCCGAAGTGCGGGATTGTCCCATTGGACAGAATCGTAAATCCGCCAAAGTGCGGATTTTTCGGTCGAATGGTATAGGTTTCGGTTGATTGGGATTCGGCGCAATGGTAGTGAAGAAATTTTAAATAGCTCTCCCAAATTGAGTTAGAGAACTTCTCACCACGACAAATTGGTGCCGAAACCCGGGAGAAAGGTTGAGTTTTAAGGTAAATTTGTTTGGATATATTGAAGTGTTCGCGGAAACGTTCGGTTAAATTCGCGCTAGTGAAGTACTAAATATGGCGGAAGATGAGCGAAAAAGATTAGTGCGAATGCGCGGAGTAATTTGGGGCTCTGTAACCAGAGTGAAGAAAGTTATTGACGAGCAACTTGAAGAGGAAGAGCGGAACATAGAAACTTTGGAGCAAGCGGCATCCTTATTGGATTCAAAGGAGATCGAGTTGAAAGATCTGGACAAACAAATTGAACTTCTTTTGGCTCAAACGATGACTTAGGAAGAATTGGTGATGGAAGCGGAAGCAGCAATGTGTGAAATAGATAGAATCGTTTTGGCGCGAAGCAGGGCTAATTGGTATATAGATAAAGTGCAAAAGCCACTTCATACTACGATTCCTGTTTCGTCTAGTGGTCCAACACCACCAATAGTGAGAAGCAAAGAAGAAGAGAGAGGACCATCTGTGCGACTACCGAAGCTTGAATTGAAAAAATATAATGGTGAAATTTCTCAATGGCAAAACTTTTGGGGACAGTACGAGTCATCAATTCATCACAACAGGCGCCTAGATGATAAAGATTAGTTTCCTTATTTAAGAGATTTATTAGAAGGACCGGCCGCTAGGGGTATAGCGGGACTATCACTGTCAGATGCTAATTACAATACAGCCATTGGCGTTTTAAAAAAGCAGTTTGGAAAAAGATGTTTAATTGTAAGCTAGCATAAAAATAATCTTTTAAAATTACCTAAGGTCAATGAAGCTAATGATATAAATGGTTTAAAACTATTATACGAGTCTTGTGAGGTAGAAGTAAGGAGTTTAGAAGCCTTAGAAGTTCTTCAAGAACAATATGGCGCTTTTTTAACTCATATTTTGGGAGGATTGTTGCCTAGGGAATTAGCCCTACAATTTACGAGGTCTAGGCCAGATGATGATGAATCAGAATGGGAAGTAGAGGAAATGTTGGAGTTCCTAAAAAAGGAAATTTCATGTTTAGAGAAAATTTCCGCCATTAAAAGGATTGATAATTTGCGTGAAACACCTTTGAAAAGCGCGGAAAAAAGCGACTCCTTTAACAGAAATAGCTTTAGCGCGGGAAAAAACAATTTCCCCACAGTAGCAGCTTTGCATGTAGAGGTTAATAATAATAATAATAACAAGAGCAGATGACAAAGGAGTCTCGGACGCTAGCTTCTACAATATAGAGGGCAATGAGACCCGCGTACGTCACAGCTGCAGCGGTATCGTTTGCCATAGAGGCACTATCAGACATTATAGCAGACGATGCTTTTGGTGGATTATATCTGGCACCAAAGTCTGCTGGGAATTTGTTTTGTAATAACGGACTAACGGTGGCTACTGAGGTTCGTCTTACCCGATCGCGACATGAATATACACAATATAATTACTTTATTCAAACAGCCGTAATCGTTGGTATTAAGATAAAGATAAGACTACATTTTGTGACCTTAAAGGTAGGAATTAATTGACTGCTACAAGAGGTTGGAAACGAAATCACTGTCTTTTACTTTTTGGGTTTTGAAAGATCATGAGTGATTTCTCTTCCCAACCTCTTGTAGCTATCATTTAATTCAAGAATAAATTTAGAAAAATTTGGCACTGAAACACATTTTAGTTTTTTAATAGTGTACATACGTTACTCGCTGGGCTTTTCTTTATCAATTTTAGTCTAAAAAAAAGATTAAAAAGCCGTTGAAATCCATTTTTTAACTCTAATACTCGTTAAGCCTAGGCTAATTATAAGCAGACGATACGTATTTTGTAAAGAGAGGCTCCAGACGCGATTTCCCAGATCTCCTTTCGAGACTTTGCAGCCACGCTATTGGTTGGAAAATAAAGCTCAAATTTCCTACGAGAGGTGGCACTGGCGTAATGATTTTGGTTAATAACCGTGACGTTCGCGGATCCCATTGCCCTCTACATTATGGAAGCTAGCGTCCGAGACTCCTTTGTCATCTGATCCAGATAATAACCATGGCAACAACACTCCTAGATTTTGTCCATTTTGCGATAGTGAATCTCATGCGCCTATAAACTGTAACCTTTCTATTATCGAGCGTAGGGGTATAGTTTTACAAAAGAGATTGTGTTTTATTTGTTTGCGCGGGCGTCACCATGCCACCACGTGCTATTTAAAATCTAAAAGGTGTAGTAGAAAACATAATCTAGCGGTTTGTGACTACCAAGAAAATGGCGTCCCAATTCGACCCCACCAACAGCAAAACGCAGTAATTAGCGGGCAAACGCAAAACCCAGAGCAACGTTCAAATAACGCGTAAACGGTATCACGTCAAATTAACATGGCAGCGGCGGTATCTTCAATGAGCAAAACTAAGCCTAGTGCGGGCGAAATACTCCTCCAAACAGCCAAAGCGAATATTATCGGCTTAAGCGGTATGCAAGAGAAAACGCGCGTATTTTTCGATAGCGGTAGTCAGGCAAGTTTCATCACGGAAGAATTATCTAGAAAACTAAAATTAGATTTAATCGGCGAAGAAGCTGCCGATGTCCATAAGTTCGAAGTGGAAACGCCAATGCGCAGCGCTAGGAAAAAAGTTCGTGTTACTTTACACAACCCCAGAGACCCCTCTCGAAATTGCGTCATAACGGCTTTTGAAGCGCGCACGATTTGCGGAGCGATTTTCTCTGTACCAAGAGAAACCGTAGTCAACAAGATGACAAAGGGCGGTCTCGAAAAAGCCAACCTCCTAGCGGCGAATTTCAAAACTAGAGTCCGATAGAAATTCTCATCGGATCTGAATGTGTCTGGGAAATCGCGAGCGGAAAAACAGAGCGCCTTGGAAAGGCTTTAGTAGCGCTAGAAAGACGCTTTGGGTGGATTTTTCAAGGTCCTACCACGGTCACGCCCACTTCAACGGCTAAAGTAAGTTCCGTCACTATCATGCACGTAGCGATAGGGAGCAATTTATTCGAAGAAGAATTACTGTCGAAACAAATCAGTCACCACAAAATTGCGAGTCGTGAATGACGCGTCGTCTCATGCTGCGGGCTTTCCGTCTTTGAACAACTGTTTAGATGCTGGTCCAAGTCTCTTACCAGACCTATTCGATATCCTTATCGGATTTAGGGAAAACCCTATTGCGCTGACCGCGGACATTGTAAAAGCTTTTCATCAAATTGAGATTAATCCGGAGGACAGGGACGCGCTGCGCTTTATATGGGTAAAAGGAACTAGTCCGTGAGAAAATTCTGACATGAAGATATGCCGATTTACCAGAGTTCCTTTTGGAGTTAACGCTAGCCCATTCCTATTAACTGCTACAATCAAACATCATGCAAAGAAATACGAAAACATCTACGCTAACACGAGCGCGACTCTTCAAAAGAAGCTATACGTGGATGACCTTGCTAGAGGGGCAAAAATACGGAAATGACCCTCCAATTGGGCATTGAAGCAACTGAAATATTGAAAGCAGCGGGAATGAACTTACGTAAATGGCGTAGCAATTCTAGAGAGCTGAAGGAGAGGCTAGGAGAAACTTGCGCCGAAGAACCCAGTGGTAGCGTGACCAAAAGCCAGTCAGTAAAGGTGCTGGGACTATCATGGAACGAAAAGGACGACCATTTACATTACGACGTCAGCGCATTACTTGACTTCATGACAAATAATTGCGACACCAAGCGATGGATCTTAAAGGCTGTTGCGCGCATTTTTGACCCTCTGGGGTTTATTACTCCCTTCACTATTCGCGCGAAGATGTTACTTCAAGAGCTTTTGGGAAGCGGGTGCTCCTTGGGATAAGCGCTTATCCCAGTCAGAAAATCACACTGAGGTGGCTGCCGCTTATGCAAAATGGTGCGAAGAATTACCTGACTTGAGAAATATCAGAATCCCACGTTTCTACTTTAAAGGCGCCCTGGAAGATTTAAGTACACCACCGGAAGTTCACTGCTTCGTGGATGCAAGCACTCGCGCGTACGCTGTTGTCATCTACTTGCGCTATGAAGACAAACAAGGAGACTACCGTACAGCTTTCGTCACGTCGAAGTCGCGCGTGGCTCCGTTGAAAAAGCTAAAACTTCCACGGTTGGAGTTCATGAGTGCTGTTATAGGAGCCAAGATGGTAAAGCGGGTAATGGAGACGTTCACAATCAAACCAAAGATCATCCGTATGTGGACCGACTCTATGGTCGACCTCCACTGGATACGCGGGTCTGCAGATCGGTGGAAACCTTTTATCGGGAATCGGGTCAGAGAGATTCAGAGCATTAGCGACCCTAAAAACGGGAGTCATTGCGCAGGAAAAGATAATCCAGCGGATCTGCCAACACGTGGGAAAACTATGGCGGATTTAGTCCACAATCAGTTTTGGTGGCATGGCCCAAAATGGCTTCAAGAGAAAAATAGAGACGTCACGGTTGAAAGTCCCGCAGGGTATGACGAAAGAGAAATAGAAAGTGAATTACGACCCAAGCATAAAGCTGTACTTGTGGTTAGCGCCAACCAAGACATCGCGGAGCCTGTTCTTTATTTGAAAAAATACAGCAAATTGAAGAAAATATACCGGATAACTGCGTGGATGTAACGATTCCTTAACAATACCAAATCGGCCGACAAAATTAAAGGTCCCTTGACGGCGGAAGAAATTTTAATTGCGGAAAAATATTGGAGAGCGCAAGCGCAAAGAGAGTCCTATAGCGCTGAGTTAAATGGTTTAAAAAACGGTCATGCAGTTAATGACAATTCAGCAATAAGCCCCGTAACGCCCTTTTTAGATAAAGATTGGTTAATGTCCGTAGGTGGCCGTCTAACGGGAGCGCATCTCACCTATCGTGAACAGTACCCTTGGCTTATATCTTCCCAGCATCAATTGGCAAAATTAATGGCCATGGATCATCATCAGCGCTTAAATCATGCAGGAGTAAGTGACACCCTGGGAGAGATACGAGAATATTTTTGGATTCCCAAGGCCCGTCAAATGGTAAAAAGGGAACTAAGTAGGCCAACGCTGCAAATTATTCCGCGCAAAACCCTCAGCAGCAATTATGGCTCCATTGCCACCATCAAGAACGACTCCAGCGCCAGTTTTTGAAGTTTGCGGTGTAGCCTTTTGCGGACCATTATTTACAAAAGAAGGAAACAAATGTTATGTGGCATTATACACATGCGCTGTAACGAGAGCGATTCACCTTGAGTTAGTGCCCAACCTCACCGCGGATAGCTTTTTGATGTCCTATCGTCGCTTTATTGCTCGTCGAGGTTTAATAAAAATCATGTACAGTGATAACGCGAAAACGTTTAAACGCGCGGAAGCGGATCTTTGTCACCTGTGGGACAATCTAAGAAGTCAAGAAGTAGCGGACTTCTTTAGCGCGAGAAAAATCTCTTGGAAATATATTGCGGATAGAGCTGCCTGGTGGGGTGGATTTTGGGAGCATTTAGTTGGCAGTGTGAAAATAGCACTCCGAAAAGTGATTGGGCTCTCTAAATTAATTTTACAAGAACTTGGAACTATTTTAGCGGAAGTAGAAGCTACAGTGAACTCTCGCCCAATCACTTACGTGTATCAAGACGCGTCAGAGCCAGTACCACTTACCCCATCTCATTTTTTGGTAGGTCGCAGATTGACTGTTCTCCCTTCGAGAATATCTCCCCACAATGAGCCCCAACTAGTAACTAGATTAGCCTTAACAAAGCGCTGGCAATACAGGCAAACTTTAATGGAAAGATTTTGGGCGCGGTGGAAGTAGGCCTACTTACTCGAACTTCGGTCAGCTCACCACCGTACTAAGTGCCAACCAACTCCAGAACTTTCAGTCGGAGACATAGTTTTAGTGGATGAAGCAAGGCTTCCAAGGTTAATGTGGAAAATGTGTAGGGTATCCGAAGCGGTCAAAGGAAGAGATGGGGTTGTTAGGTCATGCGTTGTTAAATTACCAAACGGGAAGAGCATGCGTCGTCCCGTTCAATTATTGTACCACTTGGAATGTTAAAAATAAGGTGCAGTTAGTCTTGACCTTCGTTAAGGCGCGGAAGTGTGTGAAAACTTTAGTTATGTATTTCGTTAATTTAATTTGACCTATTTAGAACTTTGAGTTGCCATTTTATTGTATGGAATTGTAATAGCGGTATATTCAATTTGTGCTTATTTTGTTATTTTGTTCATTAAATATAATTGGATATTTTCGTAATATTTTAAGTATCAAAGTTCATGTTTAAAAAAAACAGGTGTTGTTGTAAATTTGGTTGGTCGAGTAGAGGTAGTACACGTGGAATTGGAGAGTGAAAAGATGCCTAGATAAAAACGCGGTATTTTTTCATAAAAGCTAGAGAGTTGCGCGCCTAAAAGGGGGAACCCCCTGGGTTTTGTTAACCCTTTCTTCAAAAAGGACCCCGAAAAACTAAGAAAAAAGGGAGAATCAGAATCGAACTTGTAGCGAAGGAGGCGAGATCAGCGTGGTACCGATCTCGTCTAACCAAATATAGTTCGCGCGCAAAACATGGACTTTAGTATATTTTTCATGAATTTAACTTTATTGTATTAAACATTTAATAATTTTCAAACTTGCGCCTTTTATTTACCGAAACTGAAGCCCTTTATCAAACCAACTACAACAAAAACTATAAGCGACGAAACCCCTTTTGTTTTTTTCAGTCGGCAAAAGGGTGTTAATTTTAATTAGCTCTCCCAAATTGAGTTGGAGAACTTCTCACCACGACACCTTCTGGCTTATGTATGGTATAATCTTCCAATACGAGAAAGCGGAGCTCATTTAAGGAATCAGTAGACAGAGAGTTTGAACTTTGACTTGTGGTAGGAATGGAATTTAAATGACTAGCATTGGGCTGACTGATCAAACTAACAATCTCTGGGCTCTCTGTTTCCGATACTTTGTTATTCTCAATTGGTTCATGTTGCTGCAAACAAATCTCTAATTGATTAGGTCCTAATTCGAGCAAATTTAGTCATCTTGGTGTTGCCACTTCAAGAAAACTTAACGACTGCCCTTTAACTGATTATTACTCACAGTTACAGGAATACCGAATTCTCTAGTTTTAGCGATACCATCGGTTAACTCTTTGCAAATATGGCCAAAAAATCTTTCCTCCAAATCCGTAAGTGTTTCCGTAGTTTTTTCTCCTCCTCCAGTTCCGCCCATGGACTTGTTTATTCTACCTGCTTTGTTCTTAATATTTGATTTCCAATCCGCTAACATCAGTAGTAAGGACTATACAAATACGCATGGATCCAAGATGGCCGCCATACATCATCCACCCCAGATGTGTTGACACCCTATTTAAAATATCTTACCTTCCAGCAGGCTATGAAAGGGGAATGACCCATTTTTCATACCCTCGGACAGATCCCTGCCTGGTATTCCCTTTGTACTAATAATAAGCAAGTCTATATAATTAAAACCTAAGAGCGGGCGCCCACGCGTGTTTAATCAACCTCGTAGATGTTACAAGGTCGTCTTGGAAAGACTTACCAAGTTCGTCATCTTGATGAAAATAAACAGCGTGTTTCTTAAGATTGTCAATGGCTCAAAGGGTAAAGGCAGGGTTTACTGTTGTGGTAACCAAAAGGTAACGAGTTCGAATCCTGGCAAAGCCATTGAACCATTGACAATCTTTTTATGTATAAAATTACGTTAGCCTAAAAAGTTGGTGTTAAATAACAAACAAGCGTTAGTCATGAATGACGAGTTTTTTTAACTTTAGCGTCTAGTACATGTCTAAATATATATCCAAATAATACCCAGTCAAGTTTTAAAAATTATTTGCATCAGCCGTTGAACTTCAGTGGTGATTATGAAGTCGGTTTAGCGGAAATTATTTTTCCAAATCACTGGGTGAATATAAGCGAAGATTTTAACAAATTTGAAATTCAGGTCATAAGTGACTCGAATCGTGACAACTATGCGGCTGTTCGAGAGCCTGTCGAATATCATAAATTAGAGATACCAGTCAATCGTTATGTTAGGTCTAAAGAGTACGAACTGCCTCAAAATTTTGTCGAGCTTTTAAATGATGATATTAACAGCCATCCGTATTAAAAAAAAAATTACTTTTTAAATTAGATAATAAATATAAAGACGGGGCGCGTGTGAATAATCAGTTAGATACAAACTTTCCCGTTTACCTGCAAGTTTTAGGTAATGAAAACATACGGTTTAGAATACCAGATGGTTCTCCCCTAGCCACATTATTTGAGTTTAAAGAAAATTATTACGAAGACGTCCCCTATATAGCCAAACTTCCTGTATCAAAGCATGCTAAAAATATAACTTTAAATTACACTAACAATTACGTTGAAATCGAAATTGAATATATTGGAGACAGTTTTAAAAAAAGATTTGAATACAAATATGTTCCTAAAGCAGCCATTAAGCGTAAAACTAGCCATGAAGTCCCGCCAATAAGAAAAAACCTCAACCGGAATATAAGCCTCTAGCGCCATCTATACCTATTTTACCGCGGACTACTCCCTTTCTTCCAATACCTATTGCTCCAACTAAAACCGTAGTACCTGTACAGCCACAACCTTACTACCCACCACCCCCAAAACCCTACTATTCACCACCCCCAAAACCTGACCCACCAAAACCTTACTATCCACCACCCCCAAAACCTGACCCACCAAAACCTTACTATCCACCACCCCCAAAACCTGACCCACCAAAACCTTACTATCCACCATCCCCAAAACCTGACCCACCCAGAACCCCGACTCCACCCCCAAAACCTGACCCACCCAGAATCCCGACTCCACCCCCAAAACCTGACCGACCCAGAACCCCGACTCCACCCAGAATTCCGACTCCACCCAGAACCCCGACTCCACCCCTAAAACCTGACTCACCAAAACCTGACCCACCCAGAACCCCGACTCCACCCAGAATTCCGACTCCACCCAGAACCCCGACTCCACCCAGAACCCCGACTCCACCCAGAACCCCGACTCCACCCAGAACCCCGACTCCACCCAGAATTCCGACTCCACCCAGAATTCCGACTCCACCCAGAACCCCGACTCCACCCACACCCCCACTCCTGACTTACCAACCTTACCAACTCCCTCGCCACCGCCGGTTGATGAGAAACCTTTGTTTCCACAACCAATTGACCCGTCAGCGAGAAAACCCGAGCCAATTAATCCCGAAGATTATGACAACCACAAAATATTGTTCTTACCTCAAACTTTAAAAGCTAGTGAGACGTTTGAGAAAAATGCCGAAGGGATTTATCGAACAGTAGCGCGTACTTTAGAGCATTTAGTAATTAATAAAATTAAAATAACGCTTCATTCAGTAACTAATTGGGGTGATGCTATCATGTATTATCTCGACACACCGAAATGGGCGGAAATTAAATTTTCCCCCCAATTAGCTAAATTGTTTCGCGCTGACCCCAACACGTACTCTACGGGTATAAACCAGTTTGGTCCATTGAGCCTCTCGTTACGAGAATATACCATCAACGAAAACAATGCATACTTACAATATCGAGTTAATAAGGCAATAAAGCACTTTACCCCTTGGGAAGAGCCTTGGATTTATCGTATGATACAATTGTCAGGCGAATATAAAACAGAACAAAATTTGCGGGATGATTTTAGGGTATACGAACAAATCGCAGAAGAGCTCAAAATAACCGCGAACAACAGGGATCCTTTAGGATTGCATAATGCCGAATTTAGCGTTATTAAACAAGAACCTGAACGTTATTTTAGAGTCCATTGTCCAACAAAAATTGAAATGTTATTTCCCCCTGATTTGCAGGGAGTTTTAAATTTAGAAGATGAATATGTGGGGGGACGTTTATATCCACTAAACCATTAGAGCGTAATTTCACGCATTTCAAAGCTACAAAAGACACATACGTAACGTATCGCGTCCATTACTCACTAATTTATCTATTTACAAAGACTGATTTCACGAAAATCGAAATACCCGCGGGCGAATATACATGTGATTATACGTTGGCCGGTGCGGTAATCCCCTTTTCTTTACATTTAAAAATAATTAATGACTTATTGGCGGCTCAAAGACGTATGCCTCAACAGCATTTAAAAATCTTCATTCTCAAAACAGCGGAGGAATATAGATACTATGTTCGTCTCGAAATAGAGCAAGGTGCTCGCGTATCAATAGCTGGACCGATGGCCAAGTTATTTAACATTCCTGAAGAGGGAGAATTTTTTTCAGCATACCCTTTCGGGAGTAGCGCTGATAAATCCCCGATTGAGATCGATGACACTCACAGCGAATAATAATTTTTGGACTAGCGAATACGATGTTGATAGATTTCCAGAAGACCCAAATATGGCTAACCAACCGTATATACCCGGGTCTCAAGGCAAACGAGTTGACAATTTCGCGTGCGAGATTCCTCCCGGGGTATATTATCATATTAGTGACGTCTTAACCGCCATGAGCAAAGCCATGTCGCCAGCGCATAGAAAAGTCTTAATTTTACGCAAAATGTAGACGGAAGCGTCACGGTTTCAACACTTACCGATACAGTTTCAATCTTGTTTCCCAAACAACATCGGGTCGAGGACTCGGGAGGCTTTTAGGCTTTAGTAGTAGTCAATTGGCTCGGTATATCAATAACGAGACCTCGGATTACCCTGCGGATATTATGAGAGGCGTCGATGCCATGTTTGTTTATACCAATATTATTCGTCAATAAGTAGTGGGTGGTGGCCAAGCTCCTCTTTTACGCTTCATAAAAATGCCGGCTTTCTCGCTGCTAGACGAGGAGAACCAAGAAATATTTAATAATATCGATTTTTATCCAGTTTCAATCAGCAATATACAAGAAATTGAAATTGAACTAAAGCCCGATTACGGGGAAAATATCCCGTTTAATTAGGCAAAGTATATATTAAACTGTTTATTAGGAGAATACGTCAATAGAACTGTAGCTAAAGGACCCAATAGATATACTCTGTATTTTCAAAGATGGTCGTCTCTGCCTGCTTTACACGCAAACGTTTTCCAATCCGGGGGTTGTTTCAGTGTCGGCGGTATTTTAAACTCTTTAATGCGAAACATTACACCCTTTATTAGACCGGCCATTAGTACCTTAGCATCCGAAGCTGTGGGATTGACTGGTAGGGTAATTAGCGATGCTCAAAACCCCGGAATATTAACTAGAGAATCAATTAAAAGAAATGTAAAACAATCTATAAATTCCCTACTACATAAAGGCGTAGATCGCTTTGTAAATACTCAAAGTGGGATGGGGCGAAAAAGAAAGATCACTGCTAAAACAAGCCCTAACAAACGTCTTAAGCGTCGCACTAAACGCGATTTTCTAGACTAAACATGTCGACCTACAAAAGTGTGCTCTCCGATTTTGAAGTCTTTGAAAAGCCAGTGGTGAACAATAATATCGTCGGAACTAAAACAACCACTCATTATCCAATTGTCCCGCTAACTAATGCTAAATATGTAGAATTTATTATTCCTCCCTCTAACAATTATTTGGATTTGACTAAAACTCTTTTGAGATTAAAATTTCGCGTCTTACATAGCATTGGCACGGTTGTTCCGGCGGCGGAAAAGAAAGTTTCGGTTACAAATTTAATAATTGCCTCGCTATTTTGTCAAGTAGAATTATTTCTTAATGGCGTCGCCGTCCAGCAACCTAATAATATGTTCCCATACATGACGTATTTTAAAATACTTTTAAATTATGGACAAACGGCGGCCAACTCCTGGTTAACTTCCATGTTAAATTATTTGGATACTATTATCAATCCCGCAACGGCTCTCGATGACGCCAATATCGACAAAGAAGATAACGGTATTGGTCGTCGCAGTAAACGCGTAGCAAAATCCGCGACGTGCGATGTGATTGGCGAGTTATTTCTGGATATGTTTAAAACGCCCAAATTCTTACAAGGTAATATCGAGGTTCGTATTAGACTTAATCGAAGCTCCTCGGATTTCGCCATTATTCACAATGAAACGGGTAAAAATTATAAGATTGATTTAACGGAATGTACCTTGTTTACGCGCGAGATTGAGGTTAATTCCGAATTGCAATTAGCCCACGCGCACATGTTAAATTCGGGGATAAACGCATGCTACGAAGTAAACTCTATTGTTATGAAAAATTTCTTAATAACCACCGGAACGCAAGATTTCATTAGGGACAGCTTGTTTACCGGGCAATTACCATCGCGAACTGTCGTGGCTTTCGTTAAGAATAGTAATTTTGTGGGGGAAGCAACTTCCAACCCCCTGGACCTCCAACATTTCAATCTCGATTTCATTAATTTTCGTTAACCAGGTTGTAACTTCTTTAAACCGTTACTTGCTGTACCTTGGCGAAACATTTGACTCATTCTGGGTTGTCGTGAACTATAAATCGATCGCACGGAATAACGCAGTCTTATTGTAAAACTTCACAACCAGGTTGTAACTAGTACTCTTTCAATGCTTAAAGACTGTATTCACACTAGGCCACCACACAATGTTCAGTGCGCTAAACTGTCTAGGCGAAGCAAGGCGGCTAAACCAGTGTACATCCAATCAACGAGATAGTTTCCGAGAAGGCCAATGTTTAAATTTAGCTACAGACAGACGCTATTTTTATTTGGTCTTACGTGACGGAAACTATCTTGCTTATTTTATGAACGCTAGCTACGATGGGTTCCTAGGCGTAAAAAATTTAGCGCACTGAGAAATTTCTCGTTTCTCCTCCCAAAGTACTCGACGAATAGTTTTACTAAGTGCTAACAAGGAACAAAAAATAAAATTTTCAGAAAACTTGCACGAAAACACCAAGCCTTTTAGACGGTTTTGCGCCAAATCGTTCACGTTTAGCTGAAAAACAATCGCAGATACTTTTCAATTTGGATAGGTATTAGAGTACTATTTTTCTGAACATTCATAGTACGCGGTTACGGCGATACTATTCTTTGGTGTATTCATAAGGTTTTTAAATAAGTCTTACTGTTTACAGCCGGCTCCAGTTATATTGGAGAAAGCTAAAATGAATTTGCATAGATGGATAATCCTTAAGGACAAACCATTTGACATAGCTGAAGATCCAACGTTCCAAGAAGTGTTACGTTCTATTAACCCTACCAATACCATAGTTGCTGACAGTTTTGCATTGAAAGCCAGAACTGTAAGGAGGGATGTTCTTAAACTGTACACGCAAGAACAAATGAAGGTTTCAGAACTGTGCAAGACAATTCAAAGTCAAATCTCTTTTACCTAGGATGGGTGGACTTCACCAAATAGACTTCCATTTCTGGGCGTAACTGCTCATTGGATCTCTCAAAACTGGGTATTTCAAAGAATTCTTTTAGGCTTTGTGCATTTTCCATCGAGACATACAGGCATTGACATTTGTGATAAGTTTCTCAACTTAATCGAAGAACGTGAAATAAGAAAGGTAAACAGAATATCTCGTGTTTGAAGCAAATACCTCACTGTTTGATACTTCTGAATTTCTTGACGTAATATTTCTAACAGTCTCTTCGCTTTTTGGGTAGGTCTTAGCAATTACAATGGACAATGCTTCTAACAATGACACTTTTGCAAAAGACCTTAAAAAGCGAAGCCAAACGTTAGGTCTTCAATTTCGAACCGGGAATAGAATCCGTTGCTTCGCTCACGTATTACATATCTCTGTGTCTGCAATTCTTGATCATCTTAAATCAAACCCGACACCTAGTTACGAAGAAGAGTATGGTCCTGAAGAGGGGGAAAACTTAAACTCCGAGTCCAGCATTGGTAACACCGTAGCTAAGATATACTGGAAGCATGGCACTATCCATTTAAATTATGAGAAAATCTAGTTCCCTATATCGTCAAAACTAAGACTTTTTGATTTGTACAAATTAGTAAATTTATAGAAATTTTGTAAAAAAAGGTTTTAATTATTTTCAGATAAGAGCAGCCATTGTAAAAGTCCGCCTTTCAAATGTTAAAGAAGAAGCACTAAGACAGTATTTTAGCTTGTGGTCAAAGCGATATAAATGTAGTTGTAGATGTTAAAACCCGTTGGAACTCAACGTTTATAATGCTAGAAAGAGCTCTACGCTTGAAACAGGCAAGTTTAAAAGGAGTTGCTGAGAGGTGTGGCACAAATTTTATTACGTGTTCTTTGGGTCTCAAATATTTAAAAATTGTCTCAGTAACGGTAAACAGGGTGTTTTTGAAAAGTCCAATTATGAAGGACCTGGTTTATTGGGCCCAACTTAGAGGAAAGTATCGAAAATGATGGGGTGTACAACACTTGATTACGGAGATAAGGTCCCCCAAACATTGACCCCAAAAACAAGGAAATTACACAATGTAGACTACCACTTTAAATCGAGTAACCATCTTGTTAAGAACTTATTGACAACTTCAATAGCCTTCAATCTAAAAACGTTTTGTACCTTTACTCAGCGGAAGGGTATACAATGTGTAGAAGTATGCCTACGACGGTAATGTCAATCCAATCCCAAGTTTCATTGTGTTTGATGATCTCCCAGCACCCATTACACTCGAAATAATTTTGGATTCATTGGACATAATTAGCGTACAAGAGCGCAGTTCGTGATGTTAAAGACTTGACAAGCATCCAACAATGAATTCAAAATTTTTTCGAATGTAATGTGAGCTGGGAGATCTTCAAACACCATGAAAATTGGGATTGGCTTGACATTACTGTCGTAGGCATAATTCTACACAAATTTTACCCTTCTGCTGTTCTTTGACACTCAGTTGGGTCCAATAAACACGCTCCTTCATTATTTAGGGACCTTTCAAAAACACCCTCTATAGACAAAACTGTGTTAGCTTGTACTCCCATATTGTACCATATGGGCATTGTTTTCATCAAAACAGCTGATTTCAATAATGTTGTTTTGTTTCTGAGCTACGATGAAGGGCCGACAACGCTGAATCTAAGCACATTAGAAAATGGGTTCATCGACCTTTTTATTCCTTGTCACCCATTGAACACCACAATGTATTTGTGCAACATCTTTCAGAAACATTGAAACACCCTGTATTGTAATTGGAATATTATACTTCACAATAGCCTTTGCAGTCAATACTGAGCGGAACGGGACATTTGGGCGCCGACTTTTAGGCGCCGGTCATTTTGGCACCGCGACAATTTGGCGCCGCGACATTTAGGCTCCGCGACAATTTGGCACCGAGACATTTAGGCGCCAAGACAATTAGGCGCCGCGACATTGCCGTAAAACTTTCTCGAAAGATTTGAGATATTTAATAAAGTAACATGACAAGTACTTTAAGGCTTATATTCTTTTTATTCAACTGACATCAGAGTTCAACCATGTTGTTGTTTATCTTCATTGACTTCCCAAAATAATATGCCTTTTCCAAATTATTGTTTATCTTCTTTATATGCCTTTTCCAAGATATTGTTGTTTACTATCCTTGACTTCCCAAAATAATATGCCTTTTCCAAAATATTGTTGTTTATCTTCATATACTTCCCAAAATAATATGCCTGTTCCAAATGATTGTTTATCTTCTTTGACTTCCCAGAATAATATGCCTTTTCCAAAATATTGTTGTTTATCTTCATTGATTTCGCAAAATAATATGCCTTTTCCAAATTATTGTTTATCTTCTTTGACTTCCCAAAATAATATGCCTTTTCCAAATTATTGTTTATCTTTTTTGACTTCCCAGAATAATATGCCTTTTCCTAAATATTGTTGTTTATCTGCTTTGACTTCCCAAAATAATATGCCTTTTCCAAAATATTTTGTTGTTTATCTTCATTGACTTCCCAAAATAGTTTGCCTTTTCCTAAATATTGTTTTTATCTTCATTGACTTCCCAAAATAATATCCCTTTTCCAAATTATTGTTGTTTATGTTCTTTGACTTCCTAAAATAATCTTCCTTTTTCCAAAATATTGTTGTTCATGTTCGTTGATTTTCCAAAGGAATATGCCTTTTCCAAAATATTGTTGTTTATTTTCATTGACTTCCCAACTTAGGTTAGGTTAGGTTATGTTTGTTTTTTTATTATTTTAGGATTGTTATGAAAAAACAAGTAAGTTTTCGTGTCCTTTAATGGAGATTGCGAACATGCAGTGACGCACAGGGACAATACACGGGTTGCCAAATTGAGAGGTCATTACGGATTTTTAGAAGAAATAATGGAAAAATTATTGGCACGCAAATGTCTCGACGCCTAAAAGTCGCGGAGTCTAAATGTCAAGTGCCTAAATGTCGCGGCGCCTAAATGTCACGGCGCCTAAATGTCACGGCGCCTAAATGTCGCGGCGCCTAAATGTCACGGCGCCTAAATGTCACGGCGCCTAATTGTCTTGGCGGCTAAATGGCGGCGCCTAAATAACCAGCGCCTAAGTGGCGGTGCCTAAATGTCACGGACCGTAAATAATAGCCTATTTAGATATCACGCTATCATAGACGGAACGAGATTGGCATCAACCATTTAGACGATAGTAATCACTCCCGATAAAAAGTTAGAGAATTGGCCCCAAATAATACGGGGTATTAATTTATAGATATTAAAGACCACTTAAAAATTATTTTAAAACTTACAAACATATATATTTTAAAATAAAAAATTTCAAAATGGGGTTTGATTGCGATTTTCACCGGGGAAAAATATATGCAAATTAAGCTAGCTTGACAAAAAACATGGGCTTTGTGATATGTTTTATCTTGGTCTTATAGTTTTAAATGGTTATTATCGGTTTGACCCTGTTTTCACTCTACTCGATCAATTACAGGTCGCCAGTATCACAGACTTCGTTGCTGCATATTTCTGTGAAACGTGTAGAATTTATTCTCTCGCCGGGAGTGTGGTGCACTCCTGTAAGCTAAGCTTTTTGGGCGGCAATTTTTGAGGTTATTAGACGCCCCGTGTCCGCCAGAGGTGACATGGCTCCAACACCCTTTCCGTCACCTCCCAAGTAAACCTCATTTCCTTTCCTGATTAATCACATAATGCAACCTGATTAATCGCATCCTTGCTGCGAACCTATGGACCCAAATTTGCATTAAAACCTCACAAAAAATATTCTCCTCGAAAACTAACAATTTACTATTATATGTGAATAATTTACATAATTTAAAGCTGTTAGATATGAGTACTGCTGAGAAAAAGAAGAGAGAATGTGAAGTTCAGCTCCGTAGATCAAAGCGCTTGATGGCTGCCAAGGAAACCACTAGCGCTTTTGAAATGTTCCGAGTTCTCCCCATCGAAATTCGATTCTTAGTATTGAGCTATCTAAATAGTAAGTTTAATTTTAAGTTACATTTCATGGTTAGCCCCCCCCCTCGGTAAGACGGCCATGGTATTTAAATCGAGTATTGGTCTTTTATTCAGGACCTCTGCACAGTTGTGCTTTGCTCGAAAGAAATGCGCGATTTTGTCTCACAATTTCTGAGGACCACCTCTAATTGGAAACCCTTGTTAAATCACATTCGTCGTCGCGAGGTAACCAGCTCAGAAACTCGCTCGCATAAACTTAAGCGAGAATTTCGTGATCTCGGGGGTATTTTTGAAGCGCTTAATCCCTCAGCACGCAACTGAGGAACGATTGCGATGCTTCACGATTTTCTTCAGAATGGTAACGTTGTACTACCTTTAAATATAAATATAAATTGGAAATATTAATCAAGAGGTTTTGGCAGATTTTTGGTAGAATCATGGTCCAGGACGATCAAGCGTTCAGTAGGTATTCTCTAATTCTGTACGGTAGTTTAGTTCGCACCATTATTGCTTATTGGAAAGAGAGCGAATGGATCTTTGTTAATTTCGTCTTGGAAGAAGTTTCCACCATGAACCAATTGGTCCCAAAAGTTTTGGCAAGTGAAATAGGCGAGTCTCGTTGGCAGTTGCTATAGTATGTTAAAAAAATTATTGTAAAATTTAAGGATAAAACATTTCTGTTAGCAATTTTGGAATAGGAATGATAGGGTTAGAGTTTATTTTCGGTTCATAGTTTAACTACGCTACAGAACTTTAGTATAAATAGCCTGCATTTTCAGTGTAGAAACATCAGTTTTGCTACAAACCATTATATATTATACCTAGTGCTAAAAATGATTGGAGGTATCGCCATTACCATAATGCTCCTAATAATATGGGTTTTTACCTATATTTTTGATCGTCTACATCGCTTATACGCCACCGAAGTTCCACAATGCCCCCACGCCATGGATACGCCCTGTCCACATAATGACGCCCAACCAGACCGTCCCGTTGAGCTTATTGCGGAAATTTTAATCCCCCAGGTCTACGGGTGAGTTAATCTAAAATTTAACATTTAATAATTTAGCATAGAATGAGTTAATTAAAATATAATAGGTTATACTTTAGTATAGTGTAGTATGAGTTAATTTTAAATTTAGATAGTTAATAGTTTTGCGTAGTAAGGAATTTTAGCCTAAATTTACAACTAGAGTTTGGAAGAAGTTTTAAGTATTTAATTTATTTTAGACCGCAACAGTTCATACTTGTTGATTGGAGTGTAGACGAGGCTTTATGGAGGATGCCTCTCAGATATCGAATGAGGATGAGGATGACGGGATTGATCCCATAGCCTGGTCGTAAGTTTCAGATTTGTATAATGCTATCACCCATATTAAAATTAATCATATCATCATCCTAATTTGAATTCTAAAACCATTTGAACTATGTTTATTTTTCTATTTTTAGTTGTTGTGACTACCATCGACTGTGGATGGATGGGTATGCCCAGCTCCCAGAGGCGTTTAATCCACCACACTGTATACATTGTGGTGAAAATACTCTACGGTGTCGTGGGTACCAGAGCACGTGTGATGCTTCCTCGGTAGTCTTCTACTGTATGAAAAGTAGATGTCACTATTACCAGGGAAGCATATACTACATCAAAAATGATGTAGTATTTATATGTTCTGGTACCGAGAGTTGGTACCCGTTGAACTTCCAAATTGTCATGTTATTTATTTATTCATGTCTTAAAAAGTTTTTATTATCTTAAGAATAAAAAAGTGAGGTGGTGGTGATAGTAACAGTATTTTTGGAAGTGATATAAGGGAATTTCGAAATGAAACCTGTTAAGGATTTAATTCATCTCTTAAAATTGTTGATTCAACAATTTGTTCTAAATCTTTCTTCTCTACAGCAGTTTGGCCGTTGTTTCCGGACGCGGACGTGTTCATTTTTCTCCTCCACCACTACGTTTTTACAAATTTAATTCTTTATTCTGAGTCATTTTCGAATTTAAATCTTTATAAATATTACAGAAGTATTTAAAACGTAATATATGCTTATTATTGTCATATTCTATAACAAGAACTCGAGAATTCATGGTGTGACCACTCTGTAATCAGTCTAATCCTGAGGAACCGAATCCTTTTTTTCCTTTATCAGTGTGGTCAAGAGTCTTAAAAAATTATGAATTCATTAAATTCCTTAGTCAGTTTTATGAAATGGTTTTATTTTCTTCACATTCTTCTAGATTCGGATACGCAATTTTCTCACAAATCAATAGGGCGATTCGCATACCTCTATTGATTTGGAGTTCTCTTTCACCGAAATTAAAAATAATGACACCAACATTTCCACGATAGTCTTGATCTATTACACCACCTACGATAATTGAAATATAGAAAAGATAAATTGTATCACTTGAATTCGAATCAAATTCATCGTACCACCAATATGTATAAAATTTCTTAGTGCAAGTCCTGATCTGGGTGCTGAAAATAATATTGAAATAAGAAATAGATGAAAATATTAGTGGTCTATATGTTCGTGCAGACGCGAGTTCAAGAAAGCTGAGCGAATCAAAAACTTAATTAATAGTTTATTAACGTAATAACGCAACCGCCATGATTCAAGAATATATACAACACCAGATTCTAATAAATGTGAACTAACTTATACACCAAATTTGAGATTAAAAAAGAGCACTTCATTAAATATAAAAAATAAGTCCAATAATATTTTAAGTATGAGTTTGATCTACGTTAAATTGATAAAATTGAGCTTATTAAAAAAACATCTAATAAAACGTTACAACAAGAGAGATAAATTACGTCTGAACATTCCGGCCACCTTAAACTACTAAGTTTTAAATTTAACAGTAATTTATATATTGGTTATTCATCTAATGGTAATTGGAATTATTTTGTGACCGGTCGTTTGAGTTCCTTATCAGCTGTTTTTACGGTGACTACTCCGACCAGGTTGTCTGTACCAGGATGCACTTGAACAATTCGAGCCATTTTGCACTTGGTTGGAGGTAGTTCTTCCTTGATGAGAACAAGTTGTCCTATCAGCAGATTTTTTGATGGTTTGGTCCATTTTGGTATTTGCTGTAACCGTGATAGATAATCCGATTGACAACGTCTCCAAAAGTGTTGTAATATCTGTTGTTCCAATTGCCATCTGGATAAACGGTTGACCTTAGTTGACCTAAAATCCGGTTCAGGAATAGCAGTCAATGACATCAATTGACTCCCGCTTCCCAAAGTCCGCCGAAATGGGGCGCAGCAGGAGGATTAAAGTGCCAGTTTATGCCCTCATCACTCATCCATCCTACTAACGTCTGGCTTCTCGTGGTACTGGATACGGCCTCTCTATTGGCTCTGATGAAGTTCGACCCACAGTTGCTATATACATCAGAGCATTTTCCACGGCGAGAGATGAACCGTTTGAACGCCGCTAGAAATGCTGCCGTCGAGATATCACTGACCAGTTTTAGATTCAGGGCTCGGCTGGTAAAACATGCAAAAACGGAAATGTATCCCTTGAATGATTTGAGTCCTCGGCCTTTCATGATTTTCAGATTGAAAGGACCCGCATAATCGACGCCACATTTGTTGAATGCACGTTCATTGTTTACACGAGAGGCGGGTAGATTGACCCATGAGTTGATTAATTGTTTGGGCCTTTTGACGGACGCATCGGAGACATCTTCGGACGTGATATCGTACTGCATCTCGAATTCCCAGTATCCAAAATTGTGCCTGGAGTGATGCCATTATTAATTGAGTGCCTCCACGTAGAGTTTTGATATGTTCATGGCTGATAACAAGATCAGTAAGTCTGCTTTTGCGGGGAATTATAACTGGATGGATTTGGTCGGCCGAGAGATTTGTGTGGCGTAGTCGTCCTCCAACTCGCAATACACCTTCTTTGTCATGAAATGGAGTTAGTGATAAGAGTTTGCTTTTGGACGAAAGAGTTTTATGCGTCTTTAACTGGTGGATCTCTTCACCAAAGCTATCTTGTTGAACTGCCTTTATCCAATAGTTGAGTGCCTTGTCGTTCTCAGTCTTAGTTAAGGGTCCGACTTGTCTTCAGAGTTCGCGTGTTGTAGATGAAGCGATGAATATACGCTGTTACGTGTGTCAGAGTGGTCGATGACGAGTAGTTGAATAGAAGCTTCTGATCTATTTTACCTTGCGCAACGACTCTTGGAACCATTCTTTTTTCGAGACTAAATTCCATTGGTTCTACGATACAGAGACTTGGAGGTGGGGTGGTTTCATTCATCAGGAAGCTTGGTCCACTCCCCCATAATGGATGATTTAACAGTTCTTCCGTCTTGATTCCCCGTGATGCGCTGTCGGCCGGGTTACATTGACCAGACACGTGATGCCGTTGAATTGTTGGTTGGTTTTAAAATTTCTACGACTCTGTTGGCAACAAACGTTTTCCAGCGCTGAGAAGGTGATCGGAGCCAAGATAGAACAATTTTACTATCGCTTCATCCATGAACTTCAGGTACGGTACATCTCAAGGACTACTGTACTAGAGATATTAGTCTTGTGAGCAAAACGGCAGCGCAAAGTTCTAGTCTGGGTAGGGTAGTTTGTTTGAGTGGATCAACCTTCGTCTTGGCAGTGATTAATTTAACTTCAGTTCGACCATCTTGGTTCATCGTTCTCAGGTATACAACAGCAGCAAAGGCTTTTTCCGAGGCATCACAAAATCCATGTAAACTTGCGATTTAACCGCAAATGATAGACTATCCGCTGCTGGGGTCCATTGAAGTCCTAACGTTTGTATTGACTCGGCATTATCGATATTCAATGGAACTGGAATCTCTCTCAACTCTGATTGAACTGCTTGCAATAGTGCTGGATCATTTGATGCCCATTTGCGTAATGGAAATCCCGCTTCGCTTGTGGCTTGAAGTAATTGTTTTTGTAGTTTTAAAGCAGAACTGGTGTCATCAGCTTCGGATAATAGGTCGTCCATATAGAAGTCCTTGCATAATGCTTGTGACGCAAGTGAATATTTGGAGTAAATATCCTTGGACAAATGTTGCAGGACTTAAGTGGCTAAATCTGGTGCCGACGCTGTTCCATAAGTCACTGTCAGAAGTCGATAATCTTGTATCGGATCTTCCCTTTGTTGTCTCCAAAGGATTCGTTGATAACGAGTATCTTCTGGCTTGGTTAAGATTTGTCGATACATTTTCTCTATATCTGCAGTTTGACGTAAATCGTAAAATTAACTGATATACGTAGCTAAAAGTTCCAATATTTATGGATAGGGAGAGTTTATTCCTAATGCGATAAAGTTTTTTTTGTTAAGGGTTAAGATCACTGGCATGGACCGCTCCTATTTTTGGAGGTTCGCCCCCTCTGCTGGCGATTCCTCGGCTTGGGGGATTAAAAGATACCAAGCGAGGTTGGAATGAAAAAACAGGGGTTTTATTTTGAGTTTTTTGGTACCTTTCCAATAAGAAAAGGCAACTCTCCATATATTTTTGAATGTAAAGACGTGTTGGTCGGAGTGACCGTATTTTGTCAAATTAAAATTCATGATAATTTTCTGTTTTTCGCTAACCCTTGGACTGAACAATTATTTCACCGACGAGGAATAAAGGTTTAAAACTATTATATGACACTGGGTCTCTTTCTTAAAGAAGGAGTTCGGGTAACGTAACATTATACCTTAAAAACGGTCTTTTTCTAAATATAAATATAAATATAAATAAATATTAAAAAATATAAATCATCTCTTATTACAAAATAATTAGCATTGAATTAGTCTTAAAAATAATCAAGGACTACTTCGCCATCCACCATTGATTTATTAGCGTCTGCTAAATCGAACCTCATAACTTTACGGGATTGGTTTAGGCTCAGAGGTAAGGGGTAAGTGGTTTGATTTAGCAGACACCACCCAAAATAATGGAGGATGGTGCCGACCCCCTCTTCTTTTTTACCCACCCGCTATGCTTATATCTATTAGGAAGATCGTCGTTTGTCCCACGGTCCAAACAGCCCCATTAAAACTGGATATCCTTTTATTTAATTATTTATTATTGACTCTCAAATAGACAACTGTCCAAAGAACATCCGCTGTTTGGTTTGAGAGAGATTGGTAAATAAGTTTCAACTCCAAAGCGATCCCGTTCTTTTGGGAAATATAAGAAACTTCATTATCCCCAGGAAGCTTTAAGAAATATAATTTTTACCGTAAATAATTTCGTTAAATTTTTTCCAAAATTTTAATAGATTCAAAAGTCATAAATTCTAAAAAACAGAAGTTGTTTCCCTCTCGGAACCATCCCGAACTTTGTTCTTTTCCATATTTATCTTTCTATTCTCTTCGACCCTTTGATATTGAGTTGGGAAACCTTGAATAGGTTGGGGTCAATTGAAAGGAAAGCTAGTTGTAATAATTTGATTTTTTCGGTCAGTTCGTTGTTCGAAACTCATAGAAACGGTTGTGTTAAAGTTACACTTATACAAGTTGGGAAACCAAAATAAACCTCTCCGAGCCGAGACGAATTTACTTTCTAAACACAGGTCCACCAGCCAATGAGAAAAACCGGAAATACTTAGTTCAAATTGGCGAAATATTGCCAAGGTCTTTAGCAAAGGCTTAAGCGTTTAACAATTTCCTTTGTATCCTCAGTAATTCTAATGAGGACCTAAAATGTATCACTGAAGGGTTTATTAAACTTTCGGCTCACTCTGAACCGTCAACACCTCCTATAAGAGGAGGCGAAACAAGGTCATTTCTAGTTTAAATCTAGGGTATCTTATTTCACAGACCCAATCGTTTCAACACTTGTGGATAGATGAAGAATTAACATCCATACTATCTAATGAATATAAAAAACGGGATTAGACTATATATAAATGTAGTAAAGCTGAACTAAAAAGTAAACACCAAATTTGAAATGTTAATATCAAAAGATTTTCATGGAATATTAAGATGAAACAGAGCTTTATAGCTACACAACTACTTAAAGAATCGTAATGCCGAAAAATATTTAAAATATTTCCATTTAACATTCTGCAAAAAGGAAATGTTATCGTTTTGTAAGAGATCCTATCATACTACTCGCTTTATATTAACTTTGATGTGCGTGTAGTGTTTCGATTCGGATGCAATCTTCATTACTCGTTCTATATAAACTCTCACTTTTGTCACTACATAGGAATAAGTTTATCTTAAATAATTAATTAAATATAAATGATATTAATTATTTTAATCGCCAGTAAATAACTTTAAAAATAGTTAAATCGTTTAAAATAAAGTTGTTCCTATTATCTTTCGAAGCTTTGCTAATATTGACGTTTAAAGTGAAGGGTACCCCTCTTGCCCGCTTTCTTCAAATTTTGGGGTATATATACAATTCGTTTCCATTATAATAATAGATAAAAACGCATTCGCGTGAACCGATGGTGGAAGCCCTGCCATTGGGAGGCTAGACGTTTCTCGTAACCCTAGCCGATCGCCGCGTATATCTTAAAACCAAACGATAACGATGGAGTAGATGGTGGTGCATAGAAGCTGGTGTCAATGTGGGATTGACGAAGAACAGAAGATGGTGGTGCTTACGAGACAGCAAGTACAGGCTAGTGGCCATGCGGGATGGACAAAGACTAGCAGATTGTGGTCCTTAGAAGCCAGTTAGTAAAGAGTGGTGTTGGCAGATGAATGGCCAAATTTCCGTGAACCGCGAACGCGTTCCGGAAATCGGGTATTTGTTTGCTCCGATTTGTAAACTGCGAACGCGGTCACGTGGGGTCTGACAGACAGACAGACAGACAGACAGACACGGCCAGTGTAATACCTCTCCGTGACGTCATCGTCACTCGGAGAGGTAAAAAGTGACCAAAATGTTTAAAACGGTAATGAGCAAGAGGAAAAAGGAGACTGCTAAAGAAGCAAGAGGACTTTATCGATAAAATAAATTAAATAACTCTGGTGAGAAAATAATTTTATTTTATACCTTTATAAAATTATTTGTGTATAAGAGAATGTTGAAGCTCTTGGTTAGGTGGTCTGATATAGAAACTCGTGGTTAGGTCATGCGTGTGAGGAAATTTGTTTAAACGCTATAGAATAGATAGGAAACTCCATATCACCGACATCAACGAATTCGATATATATATTTTGTTCCAGCTTCGGTTATTAGAACGCAAAAAGTTAGGTCTCTTATGTAAAGCAGCTTTGTTATAGTGCTGACAAGAATACTCATTTCAGGATTACAATCGCAAGACGATTGAAATTGAAGTTTGTGTATAAAAAAATTGTAAAACAACTCACGAGATTATACACATGGTACGCTTTTTAAATACAGAGTAACAATTAAGAGAATAACGCGTTAATGAAATAGTCACGTGTAAAAATTAAAATCGGGAAAAAGAAAGTAGTAAATCAGTGATTTTTCTCTCTCCTTTTGTAACATTTAGTAACCTTCATTATGAAGCATTCTAAATAGTTTATCTGCATCAGATAAATTTTCCGAAAAAATATCAAATAAGGGGCAGGAAAATTAAATTGCCCTCCGAGGTGTCAGGTGCGGATATGTATGTTAACGAAAAAGCCTTAGGTTTATCATCTGCTGGACCAGAACCCCCCAGGCGACTTTGTCGAGGAACAGTTTCGGCCGCTGCATGTCCAGCATGGTTGCAGCTCGATGTTGATGTCACCCACATGTGACATCCACCTCCCCCTCGGCCTTCCTGTATATTCTGGCTCTCCTCGTCAAAAATTTTACGATAGTTGTATTGAGTCTGAAAAGAAAAAGATTTAAGAGATAGTCTTAAAAATGAAAAACTAAATAACTAACCAGCCAGAATAACAGTTAGCCATGTTTAAAGGCTGTTCCTCTCTAAATGATTCGTCGGGAAACACCAACTCCAGCAGTGTCTCGCCCAGGGCTTCGTTAACATAATTTGTTTCGACCGCTATCTCGTCATCGACGGTCTCACGGTCCTCCTTGGTCGCATTGCGGATCTGGGCTAGGATCCTATTAAAATTTTATGGGGGGAAATATAGCTACTAAAATTAGGAGAAAACATGGAATACTTACCGTTGGATGTTAGAGTTTAACGGTGTAGGATCTTCGAAAGATGCTTCATCCTCCTCATCGGGAAGGCGCTTCTCTAAGGGAAAGGGTTCCTCTTCTAGGGGTTTGTCGGGTGTGGGTGGATTCAAATATTCATACACCTTATCGCCGAAAACTAAAGGATTGGGTGTCCTAAATACCAAAATGTTTGTAAATGATTTCAAAACAAAAAGCATATTCACATGACGAAGGCTTGTTGTCGTTAGGATTTAGATTCACATGACGAAGGCTTGTTGTCGTTAGGATTTAGACTAAGATTTAAGATAGTTCGTCAGTGTTTAGGGTGAGAGTGATTTTTAAATTAGAAAAATTTCCGTATTTATGGTATAAAGAATCCAGGCTGTAATTGCGCTAAATCACAGGCCCTCTAGATTATGATGTCTTTCACAATATACAAAAGCTAAGGTTACACCCAATGGGGGTAACCTAGGATGTAAAGTTTTTATATAATCGTGCCTCTCCATGCTAGAAAAATGAGGCCTCTATGGTTTCAACCAAAAAAGAATTTTATTGTTCAACATATCACAGTTACGTATTCTAAGATGTAAAGTTTTTCCCAACCTACATATATAATCGTGCCTAGACTTGCCTCTCCTTGCTAGAAAAATGAGGCCTCTATGGTTTTAACTAATAAATGTGTGTAAATAACAAGTTTATTAAATAAATTATATGATTGAAAATCTAAACTCATTTCACGTTCCTTTAATCTCCCTGTAAAATCTGTTAAAATTTTATACGGCGAAACGTACAAGCTAAAATATACATGGTAAAATTAGTATGGTCCTCGATTTCCTCGAAAGAAAAGAACTCGCCATAATCTATTTCTAGTATTTTATATATGGTTATAAGTTCTGCGCAGATCAAATCGCCTAGCAATAAATAAATCTGTTCGTTCGACACAAGTTTTTTCTAATGTTCAGTGATATAGGGCATTAACCGATTTAACTCGCCGGCTTCTGAAGCGTTCAAAGTGAATTCGACACTTTCCCCCCGTGATATTCGTTTCCAGCTTTAGATTGATGAAGGTGGCGTGGGCGGACGTCGAAGATAGTGGAGTATCGGCTAAAATAGCATCGTATGATGTGTGTTCCTCGCAACTGGTCCACCCACTAAGAGAACCAATTTTGGTTGCAAAAGCTTGCCAAGTGTTAACATCAAAACGAAACGTAGAAAAATCTGGTTCTTTCTGACATAGCCTAATCTTGATTTTGAGATCAGATATGAATCCGAAAGATAGATATAGTTAAAGTTAAAATCTGGCCTCTTTCAGGGGGAGGGGGTGGGGTATCTAAAAAGAGTATACACGCTCTCACCGGAACGTGCCTGGGACCCTATTCTCTAAGCAGGGAGTAAGGAACGTTAGAGGGAGTTTTGATCTAATGCTAAAAAAATCGTCATACAGTGGCAAATGGGAAAGGAAGTGGGGGTAGGAATTTTTTATCTCCGTTCCACAATTTTAGCTAACGCGCAGGCGCTAGTGACGTCGTTTACTACCGCCAGCAGAGAGAATTTAAAAATTCTCTCTGTCGCCAGCTTCCGCTTCTATCGACTGTTGCCCCACTCAAGGCGGATGCATACATGGGTTTGGGAGCGGTAAACGGAACGGTAGCGGCAACGGCCAACGGAGCGCGTCAGCCGAAAATCATGCACACCTACAGTTTGGTTTGACGCGTCGCTAGCACCAACGCCACCGATTTCCATAGATATAGGTGGCTTTGTAGGCACAAAATATAATGTTAACCAGTAGCAGACGAACACTTTGGTAAAATGGATACTCTGGATGTTTAAAATTATATAAATGTTCAAAACATTGTATGTCTCCTTCGAAATCCATATTATACACTTAATACCGACCGCATGTAAAATACTATATTCGTCTGCTTTCTAAAGAAACCACGTGATCGTATAAACTGACGTGATTGGATTGCGCTTCTCCGCCGTTCCGTTCCCTTCGGCGAAAATAGAAAAATATCCTATTCTCGCCAAGGCTCACGAGCGGCAAGCGGAACACACCGCGGCACGAACCGAGATGGTTTAGCGCATGCGCGCCGGCGACAACGGAGAGCGGCAACGGCTCAGCGGCGTATGTGTGCATCCGCCTTCACTCTGTTAAACCAACAATCAACGTCTGTTGGGAGGAAACCGAGGCTTAATAAAAATTCCAAATTGTTTTTGTAACGGTTGTAGGAGTGATTCAAGGTATTCTCTTAAAAATGTATGAAAGGAATATCCTTCCACGCGTTTCCAAAGCCAAAAACCCAGATAGAAAAGTGTAAAAGATGGATATTAGCTAGTGGAAGACCGAGTTCCACTAGCTTCTATTCACTTTCAATAAATTTCAAGCTTCGTTTTTGGTTTGGGAAATGTTTTGAAAACGAAATTTACCATGTAGGGTCTTGTTTAATACTTACGGTTACTTGAACAATTAAAAAACAACCCTTCTTATAGTTAACCATGGCAGAAATTCAAACACGACCTTCCCCTTCTAGTTCAAAGCCGGTTTTTAAATTTGACGCATGCGCGCGGACACCGCCATGAGTTCCTGAGTCAGCGCCAGAGAGAGACGATTTTAGCCACGAAGCGAAAGAACGCGCCAATTCACTTTAACACTCCCTCTCAAGTCTCTCCTCCCTGCTCTCTAAGGTACTTTTGAAGGAATTTCGATCCGAATCTTTTCATTCGGCGTCAATTTTTCTGAATGAAAATAAAACGTATTCTGTAAGCACCTTATCCCAAACTTACGGTGATAACCTCTCCGAATCATTCAGCGGCCAAGACGGCCGAATCGAGCATTCGGAGTTTTTACCGCCTCTCTTCCCTTCTTCAATCTTAGATTCGCGGAACTTTCACTGGCGTTTTCTAGTTTTTTTCCCCGTACCTCTTTGTTGGCACCTTGGCTGCGGTTCATATTTTTATTTAGTATGGCTGGTTTGTTTTTTCAACTCGAGCTTCATCGCGTGCAATTTAAACAAGGTAATCGCATTGTCCGTCGCGAGTTACGAGTTCAAAGGGTTTTTCGAGACTTAAATCAAGCGTGGGCAAAATTTTAGTTTAAAGCGGGAAATGGCTTTAGGCCTTGGCAAAATCTACGAGGTATTAGATCGACGGCTTTACCTGTAGATTTAAAGGTAAAAAAACGTTGAATTTAACTTAAATTTAAGGGATGATTTTGTGAGATGCAATTACTTAACACAAATTTAATTGTTCATTTTAATAATTTTCCTACCGGGGCTGGTAGGCTAGAGCCACCTGTTTTTGAACAATTGCATCAGTTATTAGAAATTGCTAGATTAAATTTGGTTATTTCTTTTAGCTTCTTTTAGATTATTAAATTTTGGTAGGTGTGTAACCATTGATAGAGGCTAATGATCTTCATTAATGAATTTGTCATAGTCTCAGGAGATCCACATAATTAGATTATAATTAACGATGTTGCGCTAAGTTTCATTTGGACAAAGTTCCTATGCGCTTCCAAAAATTCGACGTATATTAACTGTTGTTTAGCGTGTACTTTCATACCCGTTTTAAAAGAATATTATGAAGCAATTTGAGAATAAATAATTTTTTATCAAAAAAAAAAGAAAAAAGCAAGTGTTTCTATCTTAAGAAAAGAAATCGAAAAAGGGAAAAAATTTTGTATTGAATGTGTTCCCAATACAAAGGCCATTTCCCAAAATTTCCCATCCTTGGGAGAAACTAAAGTTTCCATCCCTTCAATTTGAAAGCGCGCCAAATCAAATTGTCCAATAAAGAAAAAGTTGGCGTGAAAAAGTACCACGTGGCTTAAGAGGAAGTGACATCAATTTAGATGTAGAGAAAATTTTCAAATTGTCCGAATGTCGATTAGGATTGGGGTTAGAGAATACGGTTTTTTCGGTCCACTCCGAATGAGCCGATCCGAATCATAAGTATTCGGAGTGATCCGAATGATTTTCGATTTTTAGAGAAGAGGGTCCCAGAACACACAAATTCACATCGTGATCGAAAGGAAGTAAGCCCCTTGAGTCTGGCGCCTACCGCTCGGCCATCCTGACGTGTTGCATAGCTTTTTGTACGTTATGAATATTATATATTTTCCTCTTATTTTCAAAACCATGTCGTGTAAGAAGTGGGATTCTAACCCACGCCCTCATACGAGGACCAGAATACACATATTCACATTGTGAACGAAAAGAAGGAAGCCCACTGAGTCTGGCGCCTTAGACCGCTTGGCCATCCTGACACGGCTATATGTAATTTGGACGTTATATAAATTACATCACTTCCTCTTATTTTCTTAAAACATATCGTGTCAGAAGTAGGATTCGAACCCACTCCCTCATACGAGGACCACAATACACAGATTCATATCGTGAACGAAAGACGTAAGCCCCTTGAGTCTGGCACCTTAGACCGCTTGGCCATCCGCCGGTTGTTTTCTGTAGAGTACTTATCTTTTCACGGCAAGCTGCTATGTTGTTATGAATTTCTCTTAGTCGTTCTGTTTTCTTAGTATCGAGTTCTTCATCTAAATTGTCGAGTGAAGATTTAATTGTGTTTAGTTTGTGGTTGATTTCTTTGAGAGCCAATTCTGACTTCTTACGATCACTTGCTATGTTCTCGTTTAGGGTCTTGAATCTATTGCCCATGGCTTTTTAGAGGTTTCGGCGGCTTCTTTGTTGGAGATGTATGAATTATAATCAGTTTTGAAACTCACGAATGTTTTTACGCAGTCTGCGTGCATCCAGAAGAAGCCCGCTACTATTTTGGTCTAGGTAAAGGTTTTATGGTACCACGTTTCACAGAAACTATAAAAGACCATAGGCCCATGTATTTCACCGCCACCATTGAATTGGCAACCAGAGAAACAGTGTTTCGGCATTAGAAATTTATATTTGGCTTTGGATGATACTATTTAAAAGCTTAGTTCAGGTTTAAGTTAAGTTAAAATTCCCAATAAAATAAAATAGAATAAGGGAACAGTGAAACGATCGCCAGTTGAGTAGAGATATTAATAGGTATATTCTGGGTAGGGTTAGGCCACGATGGAGGAATCCAAGGAGAGGATGAAGGACTTAGAGGCTGTATTTTACTTGACACTCCGGGTGCTGGAAACGACGAGTTCGTTGTAGCTGGCAAGATTGTAACTTGGTGGCTCAGCTAAACTCTTTAAAGATAAATATTTTTGAAGAGTTAAAAGGCACTCCTTCGATTTATCTTTGGCAGAACCAGGTTTTTTTTCAGTACCTCTTTGATGGCGTTGCCTAAACCGTTAACTTCCTTTTGATTGTCCGTCAAAACGCGCTTCTTTCATTATCTAATGAAAGCCGAAGCTATTGTTGGTATTAGCATTAAAAGCAAAGCCGGCCAAAATCCAATACCCGTTTCTTTAACACCTGTCACTTCATTTTATCACTTAAACCTCTCTTGACGTTGAAGTCTTTCCTTTATAAGTCGGTTCAATGGAATATCACAGTTCATCAAATTATCTTGATGGCTTAAATATCCGTAACAAATAAGTCCAAATACTAGATGGGGGGAACGAACCTGCCATCGGAAGATTACATTTTAGAAGAATGATATGAATTTTTAGAGAACCCTCTTGTATAAGATTACGCTTAGAATGCGCCGCCTTTTCAACGGTATCGTTCCTTTCAACCGAATTCCCAATGGACCGAAATCCCATTCGACCGAATATCCCGCAATGATTTTAGATTTCCAGCCCAATGGCTATATTCCCGATGGACCGAAATCCCAATCGTCCGAATATGCCCCTAAAAAATACATGAATATAACTTGAAACACTGTAGCCGTCAGCGATTCGGTGGTGTAGTGGATACGATGTTGGACTGCGAAGCGATAGGTTGTTGGTTCGAATCTCCGAAAGGTATGTTAATAATATTAAAAGTAAATGTTTCGTGATACTAATTAAAACGCTCACTTTCATTCCTTTCAAGGCAAGAGATATATAGAATTAATAATCAAATTGTGCTTAAAATGAAGTACAGTCTTAATGGTAGTTCCATCAAAGTCTTTAAATTTTAAATTAAAATTTTAATATTTTGGTTTCGGGTGGGTTAGGTTAGGTTAGGTTAGGTTAGGTTAGGTTAGGTTAGCTTAGGTTAGGTTAGGTTAGGTTAGGTTAGCTTAGGTTAGGTTAGCTTAGGTTAGGTTAGCTTAGGTTAGCTTAGGTTAGCTTAGGTTAGGTTAGCTTAGGTTAGCTTAGGTTAGCTTAGGTTAGGTTAGCTTAGGTTAGGTTAGGTTAACTTAGGTTAGGTTCCAATAATTCGTTGACACCTTTTCCAAAATATGCTCCTTTTAATTAGCTACCACCTTTACCAAAATATTCTCCCTTTAAATAGCTACCACCTTTTCCAAAACATTCTCCTATTAATTTGCTGCCACCTTTTCCAAAAGATTTTCCTATTAATTAGCTGCCACCTTTTTCAAAATATTCTCCTATTAATTAGCTGCAACCTTTTCCAAAACATTCTCCTACTAATTAGCTACCACCTTTTCCAAAACATTCTCCTATTAATTAGCTGCCACCTTTTCCAAAATATTCTCCTATTAATTAGCTGCAACCTTTTCCAAAACATTCTCCTACTAATTAGCTGCCACATTTTCCAAAATATTCTCCTTTTAATTAGCTACCACCTTTTCTAAAATATTCTCCTATTAATTAGCTGCCACCTTTTCCAAAAGATTTTCCTTCTCGTGGTAAGAGGCGGGCTTTTAATACTCATATAAATAATCTTTTTACCTCCAAACAAGGTTGGGTTGGGTTAGGTTAGGTTACGTTGGCTTAGGTTAGGTTAGGTTAGGCTAGGGTAGGTGAGGTGGGGTTCGCCGTAATTAAAACGTTAAAATAAGTGCAGTAATACATTTTCAACTCACATTTTTTTAACAATAATAAGTTGTGAAATTAAAAATATATTTAATGCAAAACCACACAGTATGTCTTCTTCCAGTTCAATAGAATTTCGGTCCAATGGGACTATAATAAAATCGCACCTTTGGCTACGTTCGGTCGAATGGGACCCCAAAAAAAACCCCCTTCTGTCGAATGGGAATTTGGTTCAATGGGACCAAAGCTTTTCAACACTAGCTAGTAACCGATCAGAAAATAATTCATTCATAGCATGAATCTTAAACAGATATGGTTCTCAAAAGCGTGTGAATCTTATTGGCACGGAATTCTCAGAACCAAATTCCCTTACTTTTTGCAGTTTTTCTCTGACCTTTTTAACCCCAAAGTGTAAATGTTTACAGCACGTTCTAAGGGCGAATAATCAAATAAACTCTGTACATTAAGTTTTCCAATGTGAATAAGAAACATTTTAACTATAAAAAAGAGTCTAACAAATTTTTTCAAGGGCATTTAAAAAAAATTCTAAACATTTTTAAGGATTGCTCTAGAGTTTTCGGTGTAAAGTGAGAATGAGGAGAAACTTACATTACTCTTTCATTAAACACTTATCCCCCCAGAGATTTTACCCACTAAAATCAAATTCCCTGACTTTTTCCTGACCTTTTCGGCCCATTTTCAAATTATCTGACATTTCCAGGTTTTCAGTGACCCGTGGCAACCCTGTATTAAATTATATTATTAATTAATTATATTCTTCAGCATTTCGCGAAACATGAGTTATGAGAGAATTCAAAATTTGGCACAGTTGATCGTGAATATTTACTAATATTATTTCTTCTAAGTTACGGAATTTAACATTATATTCGGTTGTAACGTATTTAAATTTTCTAGATATACGGTTTGATGTTTTATCTATCGTATAACATAGCTCTGGTCAAAATTTTGTAGATAAATCGACCTCATCGTCTGACGATGAAATGTCCGACATTTTTTAAAGGAAAAGGTCCTTAAGACTGTTTATTTTGTCTCTCCGAAAGCAATTGAATACTAATTTTCCCAGAAATTTAATGATTGAATGAAAAATATTTAGGAATAAATCCCCAATTTTAAATATCTACTTGATAGTATCGTTATTTCAATACGAATGAATTTCATCTGTTAACACTCCGCTTTTATATATTTTAACCGTTTTTTCATCATTAGCGGGAGAACGCACATGAAGGAGGAATTTTATGAAACTTGATGTTGAAAAAGATAAAGCCCTTCGCATTATGACCGCTTTATTTTAAAAAGCATCTTGTTCAAAGTGACATTTTGATTTTTGAAACTTGATATTCTAAGCAAAAAAAGGAGAGAGAAAGAGGGCGCATGTAACTTCGAGGCAATATGCCTCGCCAAAAAACAAGGAGTAGAAACTCCAAAAATTCTGGAAGCCACGTTACATCATAATGATCACATTTACTTTAATACTATATATCATCGCATATACGTCCGATATTTGCGGCATTGTAGCTCTGTCAGACGAGAGTTAAGGCGTTCAATAACCGTATTTTCGTCAATAACGCGAGAACGCACATGAAGGAGGAATTTTATGAAACTTGATGTTGAAAAAGATAAAGCCCTTCGCATTATGACCGCTTCACTTTAAAAAGCACCATGTTCAAAGCGAAATTTTGAATTTCGAAACTTGATATTCTAGTTGAAATTCAATTTGGCCTACAATCTTTGTAATCTAAGAATCTTCCTGTTCTACTGTAAACCTTCATCCACGTCTGGGAACCTTTAGCGTTCCAACAAGAACGTAAGAGTTCTATTGAAAACCCGTGAAGAACCCTTTTTTTTTACAGTGAACACATAAACGGTGAACGGCCGCCGGAGACTCAGAGGCAGAGGGGACGCCAGGTAAAACAGGAGGGCGAGACGGTACCGCAGCCTCAGAGGTCAAGCAAATGGGGTCAACAGGAAACCGTGATAAAGCATCGGCAACGACATAAGTGGTCCCTTTCTTATATTGAATGTCCATATCGAACTCTTGCAGAATCAAGGCCCATCGAGCTAGTCGACCCTGAGGATGTTTTATGCGTTTTTAATACTGCAAGGCATTATGATCAGTAAAAACCGTAAAACGACGCTCCTCTAGAAGATGACGGAAATGTTTCACAGCCTCTACAATTGCCAAACATTCCCGTTCATTGGTGGTATAATTCCGCTGAGTCGGTTTGAGAGAACGACTAAAATAAGCAACCGGAACCTCAGCACCGCCAACAACTTGGGCCAACATAGCACCAATACCAGTATCAGACGCATCAGTAGTAAGCGTATATGGCAAATCCTCTCTTGACGTGGCCAATGGAAGAGAGTTGAGAAGAGCACTCTTCAAAGAGTCAAAAGCAGCTTGATGAACAGATGACCATTGCCATCGAACGTGCTTGCGTTTGAGCTCATAAAGGGGATAGGCCAAGGTAGCGAAATTAGGGATAAACCGCTGATGCCAACCAGTAAACCCAAGGAAACGCTCTAATTGATTAAGATTTGTGGGCCTAGGATAGCGCTCAACCGCGGTCAATTTGGAAGGGTCAACCTTAACCCCATAGGGTCCAAGAATATGTCCCAGAACCTTGGTCTCAGGCATAGCAAATGCGCATTTGTCCAAACGCAGTGTCAGACCTGGTCGGCTAAACATTGGAAAATATAGTCCAAAGCCAGTGCTCATGGGCAGCGACAATATCGTCAAAATATACAACTGTTTACAACAGTGCCATAAAGACGTCGGTCTTTTAAAACCTCCTGCATCATACGTTGGAAGTTGGCCGGACTATTCACATGTCCAAAAGGCACACGCAAAAACTCATAATTTCCATAATGTGTAGTAAAACATGTTTTGGGAATCGAACTAGCTTCCATCGGCACTTGCCAAAACCAGGATCGTAAATCTAAGGTAGTTATATAATGGGGTTGGCCCAAGACATCTAACAAATCGTCGATCCGTGGGATCGTTAAAGGGTCCGTAATGGTAATCGCATTAAGACGACGTAAATCTACACAAAACGACTAATGGACGTGACAGGTTCAGACTCGTCGACACCATGAAGTGAGTCCTTTTTAGGAATAACCACAACGGGGGAAGCCCAAGGGCTCTGAGATCGACGTATGATACCCATATTAAGCATGTCGTCCACGTGGCGCTCAATCAACCGTTGCTTAAGGGGAGAGACACGATAAGGCTTACAAGCAATGGGGCACTGAGTTCCGGTATTAATTGTATGAGAAGCACGATCTGTCAACCCAATACGCTTCTCAAAAACACTTGGGTACTTGGAAAGCAACTTACGAGGATCTGCCTTCTTGTCATCAGGGAGATTAGCTCGGTGTACAGCAGCCTCAATCATATTAGCCACATCATTGGGCAGTTGCGCCTCAGGATCCATAACGGGGTTTAACCAAAAAATCTCCAAAGGAGGCCGGGTACCAAGGCTGATAGAACCTTTACCGAAGTTTAAGTGAGCTTTATGAGTGACTAAAAAATCACGACCTAATATAGCATGATCAGCCAATTCTAAAATAAGATGAAACACGTTATTAAACATTTTCCCTTTAATTCTAATTATTATGCGTCTTGTATCTATAATTGAGAAGAAAGAACCATCCGCCAGCTGAACAGAGAACGGTGTATTACATGGAGACCAATCTGGAAGTAAAAGGGACCAAAATCATTCGGGCAAATATGATAAATCTGACCCCGAATCAACTAAACATTGAACATGCATAATATTGGGTAAAGTTATAGTAATATTAGCCTGCCTACGGAGTAAGGCATGCAACAAATTAAGGGTTAAGATAGGCAAACGGGAACGGTGTGAAACTTTGGGACCAGGTCGAAAACGCCTGGACCCATAAATTAGTTTTTTGTGGTCTGGTTAGATCGAAGATGACGTCTATTAGGACAAAATCGTGCTATGTGACCATCTTCTTCACATTCATAACAAGTAATAGGACTATTATAACGAGTTTTGTTAGCCCTAAAAGACCGCCAACCACGACTAGAGTTGGGTGAAGCAGACGGGTCTCTCCAAGTAACCGACTTCGAAGAATGAGAGGTGGAAGTAGGCCTACCAGGTGACCTGAGTAAAGGGCCTGAACTACCAGAAGTCTCGGGTACTGATGGTTTTTGTTGCGAGCGCCTGTCGAAAATCTTACGAGCACAAGATAACTCATCCCTTAGATCATCTAAGGTTCGACATGAACGAAAACTTATTTGTGCCGCCCAGTCAAGTGGTAGCCCTTCTAATATTAATTCCATAATTTTTCTTATCGGGTAATGGTGTTGTTAATTGGGCATTCAATTGGTTCAAAGCTAAGATAAAATCCTCTGGATCCTCCCCTGGTTTTTGAGCCCGCGAACGCTATTGCCTAATTAACCCTCTTTCAAAATCCGCAGTAAAAAATTTACTCAAAAATGCCTGGCGAAATTCGGGATAACTCTCAAACTTCAAGGCTAACGAATCCCACCAAACCTCAGCATGATCCTTAAGAATTAATGGCAACACACGCAGTAAATCATCAGGCATCAACTGTTCAGATGCCCGGAAAAGCTCAAGAGACTTCAAAAATACCTTGGGGTTGTCATCCCTACACCCCGAAAAAATAAAAGGTGGTGTGGGGATGTGTCTATGAGCCGGTTGAGATGCTTGCATGGTAGCCATCAAGGCAATACTTTTAGCTAACATATCCCAAGGGCCCGATTCCTCACCCCAGTAGCACAAGCCTTCCGCATAATAGTCGGTTAAAGGTCGAATAGTCGGTTTACGATCCAGTCGGCTGTACCGTGCTTATTCCAACACTTTTCCGACTCATGGAGCCGACTACTTCTTTTAGTTGGCTATGCCGACATCTATCTGACAGTTGGAACTGAGATGGTTTAAAGTAGGCTTGCCTACCGTCTAGAAAATTCCAACTTATTTTTTGCCAATTGATTACCGACTCTTTCACGCTAGTCGGTATTGTGACGTTTAAGAAGAGTGAAATTAAAAGCAAAGTTATGCTTAGGCCGTTTAGTAACAGACATTTATCCGACAGTTGGAACTGAAATGGTTTAAAGTAGGCTTGCCCCCCGTCTAGAAAATTCCAACTTATTTTTTTCCAATTGATTACCAACTCCCTCGCGCTAGTCGGTATTGTGACGATTAAGAAGAGTAAAATTAAAAGCAAAGTTATTCTTAGGCCGTTTAGTAACCGACATTTATCAGACAGTTGGAACTGTGGTGGTTTGAAGTAGGCTTGCCTACCGTCCTAAACATGTAACCCATTTTTGCCAATTGATTACATACTCCTTCCCGCTAGTCGTTTAAAAAGACGTTTAAAAAGAGTAAAATGAAAAACGAAGTTGTTGGTAGGCCTTCTTTTTCCGTGGGACGGGTTTTTTTGGAGTTTTACTATTCCGCATATATGCCACCAAAATATTTTTGTTATATATTTAACTTATACTATATTTCGACCCACAATCAGAAGTTGATAATACTATATTTTTGGCAACACTAGAAACTTAACCTTACAAAAAACTGCAAAGCAAGAAAACACATCTGATTTTCTAGTTTGAATTTTTCCTCCTGTAATTTCTCGGGTCAGGTGACACGCCTCTGTTCTATTGGCGTAACTAAGGTAACGGCCTGCACGTCATCATCGAAGAGGGCGCTGCTAGTGCGAAAGCTTAAGTAAGTCAGCCTTTCCAGTATCTCTGACGCTGCTGAGTCGTTAGAATGTTAAAACGAGATTTTTGTGGTCGAAAATGATTAGTTCTTGGCTTGCTAACTTTCAATTTCATCGCTAAGGTTCTTTGTCACACTATATAAACTATAAACGTCTTCGTTTGTCACGTAAGGTTTGAATTTTGTTATTGAATTATCAATTTATCTACCTCTTAGAGCCAGTTTTATGCATAAGCCTTTGCTTTTTACCTAGCTTCTCATCTGCTGGGAACCAAAACTTAAACGTTTATGTATACCTTCAGTTTCTTTGTTTGAATATAAAAGAAGCAAGTGTTTTGGGGCGCTTGGAGTTCAAAAACCTTTTATATTAAGTATTTTAGAGATTTTCGGTTGTGAAAATAATACTGAATTCCAAAATAGATCTCCATTTGTTTTAGTTACAGAATTTTTATGCGGTTTCAAACATTTTAAAGGAAAAATGTGTGAAATAATACCCTTTAGAATTGTATGATTTTCTTCTTCCTTAAAAAATCTGGAAGCGTATAATAATATTTTCATTAAGATTTTTGTATTTAAGAGATAGTAACTGGCCACATCGAAGATATTAACAATGAATATTAATAAATGCTTCAATTGATGTAAATATTATACTCGCCCTGAAAAATTTTACTTTTTGTTGAAACCAATTAGCTAGGCAGTTAATATTTCCATTAGACTAGTCGTGCAACATCGAATACATTGTTTCATATTTGAAATTGTTATAATTGATGCTCAACCTGTATGTTACTTCAAATATTCAAAGTACAAATTCTAAAGTGATTTTCGTTGAAAATGTATTAAAGAAATTTCAATACTAGGTATCAGTATCCTTTACTATAAGCGAATGAAGCCTCGATTTAAGGCTTGTTCGTTGCAAAACCGTCGGGCCTCGAGTTAAAGTTTGATCGTCGCAAAAGCGTCGGACCTCTTGCTGACAGGCGGTTAAGTCGACTCTCAAACGTGTTGGATGAGGGTCGTATTTCATTCGTGTCGTAACAGTCGGTAAACCAGTGGGCCATCGTCCCACCGGGCGGACATTTCGATTCTCAAACCCTTACTCAACCTGTCCTTCACCGACGATTTACCGTTCCTATACTGAAAAGCCGCGAAATCGTTGGATTGAGCGCGGCTTTAGGTAGGCATAATGACGCCGACATATAGTCGGCCAACAGTCGTTTTATAGTAGCCTCAAAACAGTAGGAAAACCGGCGGGCCGTCGTCCCTCCAGGCGGACATTTCGACTCTCAAACCCTTACTCTACCAGCCCTTTTCCGACGATTTACCGTTCCTATACTAAAAAGCCGCGAAATCGTCGGATTGAGCGCGGCTTTAGGTAGGCATAATGACGCCGACATATAGTCGACCAACAGTCGTTTTATAGTAGCCTCAAAACAGTAGGAAAACCGGCGGGCCGTCGTCCCTCCAGGCGGACATTTCGACTTTCAAACTATTACTCTCCCGACTTATTAGTGACTTTTTACCACCTCGTCGGTAACACACAAAGCCGACCATGTAGGCCCTACGTCGGAAGTGCTACTAGGGTGGTGTTAAATTAAGTACAAGTGTAAGTTAGGAGTTATTTAAAATCTACATTTAAGGAAAAATGGGGGTCAAGATAGTGTGCTTAAGATAAATGCAGTTGTTTTAGTTTTAATGGTTTATACAAATCTGTCATTGTTCGCGCTATAAACGTTGCAATTCTTGACCATTCTAGTAATAGGGGAAAAGTTCTCTTGTTTTTCATAAAAGAGGTTTCTTTTACGTGTCGGTCGAGCACACGTATTGAAGTTTGACGCTCCTAGAAGCAGGCTAGAGTGAATTTTGTTGGTATAAATTTTTTGCACAAAGATGATGTCAAGTTTTCGTAGTAAAATCGTTATAGTATCTATATTGAGATGTTTCAATATTGATTCGTAGTCGTATGATGCGTCCTTGATGAAGTAAGTATGGTAATATTCTATGAACTTTCTTTGTACTCCCTCAATTAGGTTGATGTTTGATTTGATGTTGTCGTTATATGTTACTGCTCCATATATCAGACATGGTTTTACGAGGGTTGTATAAAGCTTGATGAAGACTTTTGGGGAGTTAAGTGGTTTTGCGACTTTAAGAGTGCATCCTAGGATGCGGCGACATTTCCCGACTATATAGTCTCGGTGGTCTTTAAAATTAAGTTTTGAGTCAAAAAAGATCCCAAGGTCCTTTGTTAGGTTTTCGCGCTTTAGAATTTTTGAGTTTAAAGTGTAATTGTAGGTGATTCGTTTCAGTTTTCTCGTGTAAGTGATTATAACGGTTTTTTCTATATTTATAGGAAGGTTGTTGTTTAGGCACCAAGTAGATAGATCATTTAAGTCTTTTTGTAAATTTCCGCAGTCAGTTATGTTATTTATTTTACTGACTAACTTATGATCGTCTGCAAATTGGTATAGTGATGAATGCTGTATCGCGGTTGGTAGATCTGCTATGTAAATATTAAAGGGCCAAGTGATGAACTCGGTGGGATTCCACAATTAACTTGATACGAGATGTTTGTCGTGACGTCATTGCATTTTATGATATTATGTCTTCCCGATTGATAGCTATTGATCCAGTCCAAGAGAGACCCTTTGATTCCATATGTTCGTAGTTTGGCCAGTAAAATGGGATGTGAGACGCGATCGAATGCTTTTGAGAGGTCTATGTAGATTGCATCCACTTGTCCTCTTTGCGTGACTATTGGTTTAACTTCCACCATAAAAGATAGATGATTGGTCTCGACAGATCTGCCTTGTACGAAACCGTGTTGTGTGTCTGGTAAGTTGTTGGAGAACCATGAGTAGAGATATTTGTACATGATTTTCTCAAATACCATGCTGAGGGAACTTAAGAGTGAAATTGGCCGATAGTTTTTGGCGTCTCCGCTAAATCCCTTTTTAAATACTGGTGAAACGATAGCTGTTTTCCATTGTTCCGGAAATGTGCCTTGTTCAAGGGAGAGGTTGAAGGTATGTGTTTAAAGAGGTTCCAAGATGTAATGGCAACCCTTTAATATTAAGTTGGGTATCCTGTCATTCCCAGTTGAGAAACGAATTTTAAGTTTTTTATGGCAAGTGTAATATCGGCACTGGTGATAGTTAATCTAGAGAATGTACATTTGGTTCTGGGATCTGCATTGTCATCCGCGATGTTGGCAAAGGTTTTAGCGAATTCGTTTGCTATATCGGTGCTGTCGGTGAGTAAGGTATCGTTTTTCGTGAGTACGATATTCTGTTTCTTTTCTTTAGTTCTCTTGTTAATATAAGACCAAAATAGCTTCGGGTCCTTGTTTTCCGCCTCTCCTATACGGTTCGAGTAGTTTAACTTATCTCTATTTATTAATTTCTTTGCTTGTGTACGCTGTTGTTTATAGTTTTCCTTGTCCTTGGGATTGGAGTATTTTTTTGTACTTTTTATAATAATATTTCTTTCTCTTGAGGGTTTTGATGAGTTCTTCAGAGGACCAATGTGGATAGTATGATAAGTTCCTGCGAGCAGGGTTTATTTTTGTTTTTGGAAAATAAAGATTGAGTGCTTTGTTTATCTCAGTAGTCAAGGAGTCGACGCCATAGTTCACGTCTTTAGAGGTCAAGATAGCGCTCCAGTAACTGTCTCTGAGGTGACAATAAATTCCTAGAAAGTCCGCTTTGCGAAAATCGTACTTTGCATACCTAATTCTTGATGTGACTGGTTGTTTATGGTATGCGAGTACTATTGGTGGGTGAAATCGGTCTCTCGGTATGAGATCTAGTTCTGCAGTTTTAACCTGACAAGTATGAGTATTTGTGAAGCAGAGATCAAGTCGTTTGTTCTGGTGGTTCATTATATCACTCATTTGAATCAGATGAGATTGTTGACAGATCAAAAATATGTTCACCTTTCAATTTTACATAGTGATTACAGGTGCTCAGTTTCCATGTTTTCCAGTTTACACCGGGTAGATTAAAGTCTCCTAAGATGATTATGTCACCCTTATGGTTTGGAAGGGTGTTGATAAGTTGAGATTTTAAGATTTCATAGGAGGCTACTGAGGTGTCTGGGGGTAGGTATATTGTGCCAATAAGAAGTGTATCTGTGGTGCTTATTTTTAGCTCTAGCCAAACAGATTCAAAGGGTTTTTCGAGTGCTGGTCTACGTATTGCCTGTAGATTGTCGTGAATGGCAATAAGAGCCCCACCAGCCCGACGCCCATCATTTCTATCACAGCGGTACACTTTGTAATTGGGGGGAAAGAAGTCATCGTTTAAGTCTGAGTTTTTCATCCATGTTTCCGTTATGCATATAATAGGATAATTAGTTGATAAGAGATTTGTATAGAGTTCATCTGATTTGTAGTAGTAGGGACTATACAGATAGACATGGATCCAAGATGGCCGCCACTACCCAACTCCAACCAAAGTGTCAACCCTAGATTGTGTTTAAACCCAACTTCCCAGACAAGTCCGGACTGGCCCGAGCTCTTACAGGCTATTTTCAAACCCCATGACGTCATCTTCTTAACTCAAACCAAAACTTAAACTATATTCATCGCTGGCCTGCTAGTAATGGGCTCGATTTCGTAAAGAGTTTATGAAACGTTAACTATGAACCCGTAAACAAAAAAGAAAATGCGGCACAGCATATTGGGAGGGTTCCAATAGTAAATGATATTTAAATAGCTAGTACAATAAGCCTATAATTATAAGTCTGAAAGGAAAATACAAATTTACAAATAAAAATTTTTAATAACATAAAGTATATACAATAACTAGCAAAAAGACATGTATAATAATAACAAAGATATTTACAAAAGAACCCACCACCATTAAAAAATGACTAGACACCAGTCGAGCCAAACCCCCCACTCCCACGAAGCGTTGGGGTTAGATTCTAGAAACAACATATAAAACGTGTTACACGCTGAATCCTAAATTAAAACTAAAGTTATTTACCGCTGCTTCCACCGGCCTTAACAATAGCACCGGTGTAACTACTAATTGGGCAACTCTATCGCCCCGCCGGACAGTGTAGGGGGTTTCCCCTACGTTGGCTATGACCACTTTCAGGGGGCCCCGATAGTCGGCGTCTATTGTTATTCTTTAGAAATATTATACTGTTGGGCATTATAAAATAACTAATAAACATACCTATAGTCCCTTCGGCGACAAACAGCCCTTGGACCGTTAAGCTACTACGGCCGACAATGCGACCGTAGCTGTTCGCCGGTAGCATAACGGCTAACCCGGTCGATAAGATTTTCATACCATGCGGTTCAATCACGGTATCTACTGGACAATATAAGTCCAGTCCGGCCGACTGGGGAGTGGCACGACGAGGAGTAAGCGATGCCGGATGAATTTTGACAAACGACAGGGCGGGTAATCGAGGAGTGGTAGAGAAAGATATCTTAAAGTGGTTGGGATTGGTGTTTAAGTAACAGAAGTTAAACAACTGATAACTTTCACCTTGAAATACGGGGCTTATATAGTAAATTATTATAGTAATAGTGTCTAGCTTTCAAGATTCTTAAGAAACTATTTTTTCGATAATAAGGAAAAAAGTTAATTAGGTATATATTCATAGAATGAGAAATCTCTCCAAGGTCTAGGTTTATTTTTCTATATGCAAAACTTGTCTAGTCACGATTTAAATAATTCAAATAAGATCGTGTGATATTAAAAATTTATGCGCGAAGGTTAAGAAGGAGTTACCTTGACAGAAGGCCTAGGGGGTAGGTTTTTTATTGGTATGCAAAGTTTGTTTGAGCCTGTCTGGGCGTGATTTGAATAATATAATTTGAATAATATGCATAAGATTTCCTTATAGGAAAATTTTTTGATGAAGGTTAAAAGTAATTATTTTGGGAGGAAGTGAAATTATTTTTAACATGATTTAAATATGAATAAACGTATATTAATATTAAACTATAGAGGTATTTTTTATATGCGTATCTACGCTAATATCCTTCATAATCTCCAGTATCAACTCGTCAATAAAAAATGCATTTAAGGTTAAATTAACAAATCGCTTGTCGGTACATAATTATATTTTTTAAACACTTGATAAAAGTAAAAATAAGGTTGTTTTATAAAAAACCATGTCTGGGTCTGTATTCGAAAAAAAAATGGCCCTGAGATTTTGGTATAAAAGCTGGAGCATCGGCAGTAGATTTTCACAATCGAACTACCAGCAATGAGTCACTATCAAGAATCGCAATCGCTCTCTCAATCACTTCTCGAGTCTCCGCCGTCTTCTCCCGGGGATCGACTCGGCCCTAGTCGCGGTCGCCGCGCATTAACCCAATTTGTAAGACCACCGCCGCCGGAAATTCTTATCGACTCCGACGACGAGAGCTTTGTGCAGGACATCCTGCAAAAAAATATCGTCGGGTCCAGCGGGATCGAGGGGTCCTTTCGCCTTAGAAAAGAGGGCCAGTACTACGAGACGAAGGTTTCCCCACGCCAAGGAGATTTTTACATAGACGTAGCGGTCTATAAGTTTCCGGATATCAGAAACTCCCAGCCCAATAAGGTCTGGGAGTGCGATCATAAGAGACTGAAAACAGTCTTAAAAAAATAACAGCGAAGGCGTTAAATTGCTTAACGCCTTCCACAAGCTGGTGGAGGCCATCAAACAGGACGAGGAAGCTAAACAGCAGCCCCCCAGTAAAGTACGTATCTATTTAACAATAAATCTGCAAACGAGGCGCTTTTTCTAATTGTTTTATTTCTGATAGAAATTTAAAAAATGAGTTCGAGCAGCAGCAGCGGCAGCGACTCGGAGGGTAGCGAAAGGGAGGAGGAAAACGCGCGAAATCGTTGTTAATATTGTCCGATTATTCTTTTTCCTTTACTTAGCACACTTCCTTTAAAATTTGCGACGCAGAAGGTGGTATGCGATACTTTGGGAGAGACTATATAATACTACAAACTTTGTCAGAAATGATGCTTTTTCGGTAAGAACCCTGGTTTCAGAAAAGTGCATAGTGTGACGAGGTTTGGTAATGTTTTATATGAAACCGATAACTAATAAGTATAATCGCAACTTTGGTTAGGAATGAACAAACAAGTTTAACCCTAAAAATGTCTTTAATCCTTTTACGTGTTACCTCTAAAAGCGCTAAAATCTAATTTCCTTGCCTTTCTTATCTCTTACCTGTCCGGGGTCCCGTTCTCTCGCTACGTCTTTCTCCGGCCATGGAAGGGTCAGAATCAGTAAAAAACTTAATTTGTAAGGAAAATAACGAATTCTGGTTTTTTTGGAGCTTCACCGTGAGTACTGATTCAAAAAGTTTCACAATAAGATCCAGAGAAAATTACGTTATAAAAGTTACGGGAGCAATTTACAGATTTTGCTCTGCGCCTCTACCAAATTAGTGCGTCTAGGATTGGTAATAGCTTATATAAACCCCATCACTACTTTGTTTAACTCTGAATAAAATGAACAAACCAGATGAATATTGAAAAGCCATTACGTGTTATACCTCTATATATGAACATCTCCTTTTTTCTTATGTCTCCACTGTCAAGGGTTCCGTTTTCTAGCTACGTCATCGGAAAGTCCCGGCCAGCTGGGGACTCATAACTAGTAAACCACTTTGTTTGGAAAAACAAGGGACAACGCATTTTTCCATGAAACAATATCCTTGTTACAATAAAGGTTCTCAAAACTAAACACATAGGTACGCAATCACGGGACCACCGTTAGGTCCAGGTTCGAAATGGGGAAATTGCGATGATATGGGAAATTGTACCGGAATGATTGGATTGGTGGCTTGAAAGGCAAGTTTTCCTTCCTTCGCCTTCTCTATTTTGCCTCTTGTATCTTGACTAACAGTTAAACATTTCCAATAACGCAGGAGGCTGACATAGCGATTTCAACGATAACACATACTTTGAGTAGAGAAAGATATGTGGATTTTTCAACGCCTTATGTTGTGGACAAAGTTACTTTCCTGACGAAGGAGCCGGACAGAGAACGCAAACCTGATGCACTATTTTTCGCTAATCCATTGACAACTGAGGTTTCCCACTAGTAATTACATACTTCATTGTATCACACTGTCCTACAGGACTATTTTTTCCTTTTTTAGGGCTGGGTTTTTATGGCGGCAACTATATATATCTTTTATGGAACGATTAAACTGGGTAACTGCCTTGGTTTTTCGAAAGCAGTACCGATTAGCATTAAGGATATTTTAGCAATATTACTACGACAAGGTAACGTTGGTTATTTGGATGAAACTCATTCTCTAATAACAACATTATATTTGAAGGAATCAATTTGAAACACATGAGGAAGACCTTTTTAATTTTGACGATACTCACGATTCTGGTGGTAATAAATTGGTTGCCACGCAAAAATATACGAATGTTACATCACATCCAGTAACAGCGCAGCGACCAAAACCAAACCCATTAATACTATCAATGATTTGGTCGACGCTGTCTTGAATCAAGGTTATAGAATTTCTGGAGCAAAATGGGTCAGTTAATTACAATGTTAATATTTATTTTTCGTCTAATCAGAAAAGGTCAGAAAAGGAGACTTATCTTGGGGTGACCTATAGTCTTCTAGTTACCCTACACCGCGAGCCCAATCTCCCACACTAGAGGAAAGGGGCCACTAAAAAAGGCGGGCTTACATGGTCTCCTACTTGTCACGTGCGACAGTTCCTTGTTTAGCCGAGAACCACTAACTAATAACGCTTTTTAAAGAAAACAAACTATAAAACATGGGAAAAAAATTGAAAAACGAGAGATAAATAAGTTTAAAAATTAGAAAATATTACGACTACATAAATTGCCTTGGTTCACTTAGAAACTCTTTATTTATAGTATTGTGCTAAACTAGTTAGGGGGAAATCTGTCAGGTGCTATTTTAGAGGAAATTTTATTTTATCATAAATGTTAAACTTCCGATCCATGGTTTATTAATTATTTAAATTTAAATAAAATGAGTCTGATACTTCATGGAGATTTTAAAATTATTTATTAATTTAAATATAAGCAGGAGCTTTCGGACCGCGGTCCCTCTTCAGCTGCAATTTTTACAATAATGAGATAAAATAATACGAATGAGAGCTAATTTCTAACAGTTTTTTACAGTTTTTTTACATATGTTTTTTTATGCAATACTACCCCATATCGTCTAACTCTTAATTTTTTTTGTATATTCTTTTTTTAAGTGAAAACCTCCCCACCCATTTATATTTATTGATCCTTGGTCTAAATTTAAATTGGCTCTATCCTTCATATAAACCGCTTCCTTGAAACAACGTTTATACCAATTCGTCTCCTGACATAAAATTTCTACTGAATCCCAATCAATTTGATGGTCGTCATTTTGTTTTATATGTACCGCTAACCCATTGTTTTCATTACACGTTTTAACACAATATTTGTGTTCTGTCTGTCGTTTCCTCAATTGACGTTTTGTTTGTCCTACATATTTCTTTCTGCAATTACATTCAATTTCGTATACCACTCCAGTTTTTTTCATTTTATCTATTTTTGGTTTGTTTCTAATTAATTCTGATTTTAATGTATTTGTTATTTTACTAACTAAAGTTAAATTATATTTTTTGAATTGCCTCTTCGTTTTCACTGATATTCCTTTAATATATGGTAACGAAATTATGTGTTCTGGTTTTTCTTTTGGGTTATTGTTCTTTACATCATGGTTTTCAAAAATTTGATTAACAATGTGTTCTGGGTACCCACTTGTTATGAATTGTTTTTTAATTTTATTTTTGTCCTTTAACGGATCATCCGATAAAATTTCTATTCTATTTTTAAATGATTTTACAATTCCTATTTTAATATTATCACTATGAGATGATTGGAAATTTAAAAAGGTTTTAGCATGTGTGGGTTTTTGATACATTGAACACGAAAAATTTTTATTGTTATGTCTCCCTAGCAAGTCTAGGAATGGTAAGGACTTATAATTTTCCCCTTCATATGTAAATTGGATGTCTTTCTGTATTTTATTTACTATCTCTAACAATTTTTCGGTTTTTAACGATTTCTTCTTGATTAGGAAGACATCATCCATGAATCTTTTCCATAATTTTATATTTTGTTTTACTATTGTTTTCCTTAAAATGCTCATCTCAATATGTTCCATAACTAAATTTGCTATTGGTGCTGATAAAGGATTTCCCATTGCTAAGCCGTTTTTTTGTGCATAAAAATTATTTTCAAATAAAAAATATGTGTCTGTTAAACAAATTTCTGTCAATTTTAGGATAGTTTCTAGGCTTAAAGTTGTTCTATTTTTAAGTGTTTTACCCAATTTTAATTTTGTTTTTAATATTGTTAAAGCTAACGGTATTGGTATACTTCCATATAAATTAACGACATCAAGACTACAAATTTCATCATCAAAATCTAGTTCTTGGTTTCTAATATCTGATGCAAATTCTTGGGTGTTTTTTATCCCATGATTGGTTGTTCCTATTAACGGTGATAATAGTCTCACTATTTGTTTCGCACAAGTATATGTGGGACTATTAATTGATGATACTATTATTCTAAGTGGGTTGTCCTTTTTATGGATTTTTACTAATCCATATATATGGGGAATTTTTAATATTGGTGGAAAATATTGAAATTTTTTATCTTTCTCTATTTCTTGGTTTTTTATAGCATCATTAACTATTACATGTACTTTTTATAATTAATAAATAATTTTAAAATCTCCATGAAGTATCAGACTCATTTTATTTAAATTTAAATAATTAATAAACCATGGATCGGAAGTTTAACATTTATGATAACGTGAACGACAGAATGAGCGTGTCGATTTTTTATCGGATTAAACACTTAACGGAAAAACTCGCGAAGTTGAGTAACCAAATGACATTTTTACATAGATGTATTGACTGTGATATTACCCCATACGGTTTACGGTGTAAAACGAAACTATCGTCTCAACGAATTGTAAAGAAAACAACAAGACTACAGAAAGCAATTGTCAAAGAAGCAGTAAATGACGCTAGAAGAAGAAAGAAAATCGTTGTTGAAGAACTACAACATCAACAAACGAGATTCTGGAGAACAGGTATAGACTTCCAAACATATAATTTTATAATGGACCAAATAGAACTATTTAGAATAGAAAGAAATCAGTATTTTAAGGGAATTCAAATTAATAAATTTAATAGACTCGTATTAGAAAAATTAAATGAAAATGTAAAAAATGAAAAGGAAATAGCATGTGACGTAGTGAATTTATCCAATCGGACTTTAAGTAAAGGGGAGTTAAGTCTATTATCGAAAGGTCTAACTTTCGGCATATGCCAACGGAACGTGGACTTATTAGAAGTATGCGCTCAAACAGAAGAACAATTACGGAAAATAGAATGTAGTGATCAAACAAAACAGGACATTAGACTTATAGTAAAAAATAACTTTGCAAAAACCTCAATGACAAACAATTTAAGAAGGGAAGAACAAATTGCGCTAAAAGTGTTAAAGAAGGACAAATCGATTAAGATCGTGCAAGCGGACAAGGGTGGGAAACTAGTAATATTAAATTCAGCGGATTATTCGGAAAAAATGTTAAAAATTCTTCAAACTGATGATTACATTAAACTTAAAAATGACCCAACTGATAGGATAGATAAAAAAGTACATGTAATAGTTAATGATGCTATAAAAAACCAAGAAATAGAGAAAGATAAAAAATTTCAATATTTTCCACCAATATTAAAAATTCCCCATATATATGGATTAGTAAAAATCCATAAAAAGGACAACCCACTTAGAATAATAGTATCATCAATTAATAGTCCCACATATACTTGTGCGAAACAAATAGTGAGACTATTATCACCGTTAATAGGAACAACCAATCATGGGATAAAAAACACCCAAGAATTTGCATCAGATATTAGAAACCAAGAACTAGATTTTGATGATGAAATTTGTAGTCTTGATGTCGTTAATTTATATGGAAGTATACCAATACCGTTAGCTTTAACAATATTAAAAACAAAATTAAAATTGGATAAAACACTTAAAAATAGAACAACTTTAAGCCTAGAAACTATCCTAAAATTGACAGAAATTTGTTTAACAGACACATATTTTTTATTTGAAAATAATTTTTATGCACAAAAAAACGGCTTAGCAATGGGAAATCCTTTATCAGCACCAATAGCAAATTTAGTTATGGAACATATTGAGATGAGCATTTTAAGGAAAACAATAGTAAAACAAAATATAAAATTATGGAAAAGATTCATGGATGATGTCTTCCTAATCAAGAAGAAATCGTTAAAAACCGAAAAATTGTTAGAGATAGTAAATAAAATACAGAAAGACATCCAATTTACATATGAAGGGGAAAATTATAAGTCCTTACCATTCCTAGACTTGCTAGTGAGACATAACAATAAAAATTTTTCGTGTTCAATGTATCAAAAACCCACACATGCTAAAACCTTTTTAAATTTCCAATCATCTCATAGTGATAATATTAAATAGGAATTGTAAAATCATTTAAAAATAGAATAGAAATTTTATCGGATGATCCGTTAAAGGACAAAAATAAAATTAAAAAACAATTCATAACAAGTGGGTACCCAGAACACATTGTTAATCAAATTTTTGAAAACCATGATGTAAAGAACAATAACCCAAAAGAAAAACCAGAACACATAATTTCATTACCATATATTAAAGGAATATCAGAGAAAACGAAAAGGCAATTCAAAAAATATAATTTAACTTTAGTTAGTAAAATAACAAATACATTAAAATCAGAATTAATTAGAAACAAACCAAAAATAGATAAAATGAAAAAAACTGGAGTGGTATACGAAATTGAATGTAATTGCAAAAAGAAATATGTAGGACAAACAAAACGTCAATTGAGGAAACGACAGACAGAACACAAATATTGTGTTAAAACGTGTAATGAAAACAATGGGTTAGCGGTACATATAAAACAAAATGACGACCATCAAATTGATTGGGATTCAGTAGAAATTTTATGTCAGGAGACGAATTGGTATAAACGTTGTTTCAAGGAAGCGGTTTATATTAAGGATAGAGCCAATTTAAATTTAGACCAAGGATCAATAAATATAAATGGGTGGGGAGGTTTTCACTTAAAAAAAGAATATACAAAAAAAATTAAGAGTTAGACGTTATGGGGTAGTATTGCATAAAAAAACATATGTAAAAAAACTGTAAAAAACTGTTAGAAATTAGCTCTCATTCGTATTATTTTATCTCATTATTGTAAAAATTGCAGCTGAAGAGGGACCGCGGTCCGAAAGCTCCTGCTTATATTTAAATTAATAAATAATTTTAAAATCTCCATGAAGTATCAGACTCATTTTATTTAAATTTAAATAAAAGTTGTAGATTGTTCGAGAATAATCTACCCGAAAAAACCCACGGCGTAAACACCATTAAGTTACAGTCAAAGCTAGGATGATGATCTTATTAAATAGTATAAAAAGTCGGAACCCCGAGCTATACAACCATCACAATCTCAGTAAACTTCGATGAGGAAGGAAGGAACAGCCATCAAGTACAATGTAAGTATAATTTTTGTGGACTTGGTGTTTTTTTAAAGTTAAAGTTTGATCCGTAAATATCAGTGTTAATGGGAGATTTTTTTACCCTCACCATGGCTTAAGAAATCCGTGGTCGTTGACTTTGATTTTCTTACCGGGCAAATTGTTGGAGTTGAACGGGAACAAATAGCCAAGGAGGTGGCCGTTACAACCGTAGAGAAAACACCGAGGGTTGGCTCATGGTCTTTCGCGCCCCCATACTGTGAAAATGAACTTATATACGACACTGTGCGTCAGAACAGGTGGCTTCTAAACAACTTGCACGGCCTGGAATGGGATTATGGGGTAACCCCCTACGAAAAACTCGGCGAGTGCCCCCGATCTGCAGTTCAAGGTTATGACCGCGTATTCTGTAAAGGGGAGGAAAAGTGTCTCTTTTTTTGAACATTATTAATCGAGAAGTTATAGACATGAATGGAGTAGGATGCCCAAAAGCTAACGAAATCGATGATGATGGTCCGATTATTACATGCATGCTAAATCATAAAACTGTCCATAATAATAGGAGGTATATGCGCGCACTATCTAAAGGTATATTATTTTCCGAGTGGATTTATAATCACAAAGAAATTGTAAATAATCATTTAGGAGATTAATAAATCGAATAAAATAACAACGATAAAACGACTTTAATTGTAAATGTATGAATCTTCCAAATTCCCCAATGAATCAGATAAAATAAACCGATTGATGTGGTTTATTATGCCCCGGTCAAACTCCAAGAGTTGCGCCCCGTCTCACTATCAACTTCGGGGTTGATTGTCCCGGCGTCCCTTCTCTTAATGAATATTGCGTAGATCGCAGCCAAGACACTTAGAACAATGAAATTAATCGAACAAATTATGAAAACACAATGTATGCTGGCGTCTACCTGTGCTGCTGCTGGAGGATTAATCTGGACCTTGTTGGCTGATCCCATGATTCCTGCTTGTGTGCTTGATGTTTCTTCAGCCTGGCATATTGCTACTGCGGCGCTAAGTGTTAGATTTGGCTTTGCTAACAGTTCTTTCCCCAATTTTTCGTCGCGAATTCCCACGACGATGAGCGTCATTGTTAGAGTATCCGTCAGTGTTGAAAACTCACAGTCTTGGGCCTTGGCTTTTAGGTCAGAAAAAAACTCGTCAAACGTTTGAGTCTCGTTTTGTGTTGTCGTCAAAAATAGGTATCGAGAATATAGGAGATTCTTGTAAGGCTTGTGATATTTGTCGAAAGCAGTCATGATTACTTTTACCGTAGCCGTCATGATTACTTCTGCGATGTGTAGAGTGTTATAGATACGGCGTCCCACGGGGCCTAATATGTGGAGAAATGTGGCTAGTTGTATGTCGACGAATTCCTGGTTTTGTTTGGCTGCGATAGCGTATATTTCGTATCCTTCCACGCAGAAGCAGGATCCTGGCAGGGCACGAATTTCGCGGGACTCTTGAATGACGTCATATTACCGTAGCGAGTTTGCGGCGTTCGGAAAATCTTTCTGTCGTCTGCAGGTTCGTCTGCTGGTTAGGGTTAGCGTCGCTTGAGAAATTGAGATGTACGCCTGCAGTTCGTGTAGTCTCTAGAGGGAGAGGTTCTTTCCGGATCCCACCTCTATCACCATGTTGCATTCCTGTTTATTAACGACTCGATGAGGTTAGTTTAAAAGCTTTATTGATTCTATAGTTCCCGACTGTCCATCCAAGAGTGACCCAATCTATGCGGGTCATCTCTCTTTTATCTAGTGTTCCCCTAGTGGCCATGTTATACACTAATGTTACATCCGGTGAGTTGTCACGTGATTAATTTAAATTACAACCGGATGAAGTTGAAAACCACTCTTCTAGCAAAGCCCTAACAAGTCGCGGAGTTATAGATGAAGAGATTCCAGTCTATAGAATCACTTTGGAGAGGGGTTCTGCTTATTTAAAAGCCCTAGTTTTAATATCACCGGATTATCCAAAAGTTCTGCCAGTTTTTATTTTCGCACACGCCAGATGGCGTTTGCAAAAATTTTAGTCTCTATACGGGACAATTGACGAGGGGAAAGCCACTCGGCAATAAAGTCTTTCTGAGGGTGTAAGATGGGAAGGGTATTACGCCGTTTAACGCGGAAATACACTCGGGATTACTTTTTACAGTTTTTATTTCAATATTAGAACGGATTAAAGGCATATCGCCCGAATTTACGGCATTAAAACTTCCAAAGAGGTAATACCGGGGAATACACCAGTGGCTGATCCCTCGGACGAGGTTGTTCGCTTTTCGACTCTTTCGAGCGATGTTCGGGGATCGCGAAGTTCGCCTAGGCGCCTCGCTATCACGGCGATTCGATATTATGCACGTAGGTAACCTCGTATTTTAAGCTTAAGATAATACTGAGGAATAAACTAAGGTTAGATTGGCCGCGTCGGCGCTCCTAGCAGCACCCGTTAACACGTAGACCGTAGCGGATTATTTTAGCGTTGCTTACCCAAGCTAAGGCTTAGAGCCGAATATCAAATTTTAGCGTTGTTTACCCTTGAAAACCTTTGCTTAACTAAATTTTCTACTTTGATTTAAATATTAATTTTTCAAGCTAAGTATAATTTTTGAGATCTAAGTGAGACCATTTACTAAGGGTAGATTAGGGGCGCGTCAGCTTCCAGGGAGACGGGAGTCTTGTCTACTATTTAAGGGGAATTTTAGCTGCGCGACCTTTCGGGTTTGAGTTTTGACGGGAGACGGAAGTCTTCTTATGTACCGTCGGGAATGCTCTAAGCCTTTGCTTATCTGAATTTTCTACTTTGATTTAAATATTAATTTTTCAAGCTAAGTATAATTTTTGTGATCTAAGTGAGACCATTTTTGTTCGTAATATATTATTTTACTAATAGCTCCTTAGAAGGTTGCGTCAAGTGAGGAATTTTAGCTTGACCATTGCAAGCAAAACTCTGAGGCCATTGCCCAACGTTCACTGAGCCGCATCGTCAAATTATCTTATTACAGTAGCACATATTATGATAAGTTTAACCACGGATATCCTGTTGAGATTGTTTTAAAGTTCCTAACTCTCGATTTTGAAGTTATATGCTGTCTAGTGACAATTGAAGTGCCGATTTAATGTTATAATCAGACTAGGATCGTTAGCCGATATCGTAAATTAACCAATGTCAATATCAAAGCATAACTGAAACACGGATACCAATTTTTTTAACTCATTAATCTGAAATAAAAAAATAATCTTTCATATTTAAAAAAATATTCAGGTAGTATTTATAAAATATTAATTAAAAGACGTAGTAATTGTCTAGATTAGTACAATCCATTATCGGTAAGTGTACTCATACAAATGGCCATTTGATTAAAGTTCCTTTATAGAAACTAGTTCAAAAGAAACGAAAATTTTATTTATTTTTCTCCTTTAATATCACAAAACGTTAACGTTTCTATTTTGGAATAGAAAAACTTCGGGAATTATGCAAAGAAGCTGCCCATTTTGGTGTTAGAAAATAATAAAATTCATCTTCTTTTGAAACTTATCCTGAGAAATTTAATTTAAAGAATAGCTTGATATCTTTTCCAGTGGATAATTGTTTGATATTGATATTTTCGTTCCATTGATTTTAAATAAATTGGTATTGACATCGGTTAATTTACGATATTGGCCAATTGATCATCACTAATAGTTTAAATAATTTCAATTAAACGGTTCCATACCTTTAGAGAAACCTTACTTTTGAAATTAGTAAAATTCTATTGTTAAATTGATAAAGTTATTTATCGTAGATAATTATTTTATTGCCGTAGTGTAATTTATGCAGAATTACAATTACTGAATGAAAAAGGAAGTGACGTGCAATTGGGATGCCTTAGAGGCTTTGGCTTTTACGGTGGATTTCCATGCCGTAAAGCACTAATTAAAATGTATTAAAATTAACATACCTTCTTCCACTTTTCAACATTTTTCGTTGCCCCAACTCCGCAACTATTTAATTGGAAGGCTAAGTCCTCCCACATGGCCTTGTACTTAGCCCTACTAAATGTAGCGCTAAATTTCATGTCTACAAAATTTCTGTGAGCTTCTAAAAACTCCACGTAAATTAATTGTTGCTTGGCGTGTACTTTAACACTCATTTTAAATTAATGTTCAAGTGAAATTTAAAAATAAATATTTTCAAACCAAAAAAAAAGAAGCACGAGTTTGTATCTTAAGAAAAGAATTCGAAAGAGAAAATTTTCTCTGTATTGAATGTATTCCCAATTCAAAGACCCGTTTTCCAAATTTTCCACTCCTTGGGAAAAACCAAAGTCTCCATCCTTTCAATTTGAAAGCGCGCCTAATAAAATTGACCAATAAGGAAGAAGTGGGCGTGGAAAAGTACCGCACGTGATGGAAAAATCAACACGTGGCTGAAGAGGAAGTGACGTCCATTTGGATTGAGAGAAAAGTTTCAAAGTATCCGAATGATGATAAGGATTGGGGTTAGAGAATACGGTTTTTTCGGTTCACTCCGAATGAGCCCGTTCCGAATCATAAGGATTCGGAAAGATCCGAATGATTTTCGATTTTTAGAGAATAGGGTCCCTGCAATCGAGAACGTTTCACTTGTTAAACAATGTAGTTTGTACGCAGGCCTAAAAAATATTAATTATTTAACATGAATATACTCATAGTGCATGGTATTTTTTATATCTGAATATCAAGAATAGACAATTAATTCCAGAAGAGAAGGAAACACCTCTCGACGCGTTACCTTTAACAGAGCTAAAATGATTACACGAAGTAATCATTAAACCCTTAATACAATAGCAGATAATTTTAGTGATTATCCCCTCTATGAGTTTACAACATAGACTTATGCCGATGCATACTTATAACATGCACTTATGCCCAGAAGCGTTCGAAAGAGAAATAATTTGGTGAAACATCCAACTTCAGTTCTTTCCCTTATGCGGCCTTTACATGCTTAATATTTTGCACAAATAAAAGGGGGGACACATAAACTATTCACTTATTGTGCAAATTAAAATCAAACATGTTCAATTGTTTGAATAAAATTTTCAGAAATAAAAAGCTAATTCAATATATATTTTCAGTATATTACGCAAATATTGTCCTAAATTTACCGTAAACGGTGTTCAACTTCCTAACAAATATTGTGGCATTATATTTGAACTTTGCACAAATGTTAGTCTGGATAAAGTTTTATTTAGACTTTGTTAAGACCTTTTCACACTTTTTGACTCAAAAAGGTGGATCAGAAAGTTGATACAATTCATCCAACTCGTCCATCAAAAAGTGGACGTACTTTCTTCTTTTCACACGATCAAACTTTTACCGCCAACATTTAAAATCAGCTTTTTCGCCAGCCAATAAAATTTCAGCAACGCTTACGTCACCAATAAAAAAAATTCAAAACATACGCGCGCTCTCGATTTTTTTCTTAATACGGTTACAAAAGGCCTAGATTAAAATTAGAATTTAGCATTAAGTTCAATTTAAAATAATGGAATTGAGAAGAAAGGCTTCGAGTGCTTTATTAATAATGGAATTTTTAATATCTGACAATGAAAGAAAAACTGAAATTGAACGGCCGAAGAAGAGAAAGTTTTGGGTTAAGCCTTGGTTGAAACGTCGCAAAAAACAAGGAGTATCAGAAAATTTAATTAGAGAGTTAAAATTAGAGGATAAAAATAGTTATCGGCGTTATTTGAGGATGGACGAAGATGCGTTCGTGAAAGTCCATATTCAAAAACAAGAGACTCAATTAGTCCTGAAGAAAGACTAAACTTAACACTAAGATTTTTGGCCTCAGGTAGGTAATGCTTTAAAAATTGTTGTGAACTTCAATAGCTATACGTATGATAATTTTTTCACAGGGGAGAGCTTCACTTCAGTAGTAGGGACTATACAAATACGCATGGATCCAAGATGGCCGCCACCCCAAGATGGCCACCAGACCATCGTCTACCAAACTCAAACCAAACTTTTCAGACAAGTCTGGACTAGCCCAAGCTCCTGCCTGTTAGTTTCAACCCCCCCCATGACATCATCTTCTTAACTTAGACCAAAACTAAAACTATAGTCAAGCTTGACGTCATCCTTGGCTTGCTAACATTGGGTGTTACCCTTTAACCACTCCAGCTTTTCTCTCTGTAAGCCTAAAGTTAATAAAAACACAGATTTTAAGACATCAAATATTTACTTTTTATATGATGTACAGATATGCGTAATGAATAAATACAAAATATATAGTACAAAATAATCAACAACCAGCAAGGATAAACAAACATGTTTTAACGAAGTCATTTTTCACATTGACCCCGTATCGTTATTTGACTCGGAAGTGCAATCGGCGGAGGGCCGTTTGGTTTTATTTTCTAATTGTTTTCTGCTTCGCCGCTCGATTTCGTAAAGAGTTAACAAAATGTTGACTATTAACCCGTAAACAAAAAAGAAAATGAGGCACAGCATATTGAGTCTGTTACGATAGTAAATGATATTTAAAATAGGTAGTACGTGATATATATGTAACATACTAGCGAGGTAAGCGACAGTTTTAATTGGTTCCTACTGGTTTAGTAGGCGGAGCGTAAGTAAAGAGATAATTTCATTGGATAGGTTAATTAAGGTAAGGCTAGAAAATAAGCCTATAATTATAAGTCTGTAAAGGATAACAAATATACGAATAAAGATTTTTAATAACATATGATATATACAATAAAACACAGAATAACAAATATTTATAAAAAAAAACCCACCACCATTAAAAAAGACTAAACACCGGTCGAGCCAAACCCGCCACTGCCGCGTGATGTAGGGGTCAAACTCTAGAAACAACATAAAAATGTGTTACATGTTGAAACCTAAATCAAAAAACTTTAAAATATTTACCGCCGCTTCCACAGGTCTTAGCAATATAACCGGGGTAACTATCAATTGGGCGACTCTATCGCCACGCCGAACAGTGTAGGGGGTCCCCCCGACATTGGCAATGACCACTTTTAGGGGTCCCCGATAGTCGGCGTCTATTATTGTTAAGAAATATTATACTTTTGGGGCATTATAAAATAACTAATAAACATACCTATCGTCCCCTCGGCAACAAACAGCCCTTGGGCCGTCAAGCTGCTACGGCCGACAATGCGACCGTAGCTATCCGCTGGCAGCATAACGCCTAACCCAGTCGACAAGATTTTGATACCGTGCGGTTCGAGCACAGTATCAACTGGACAATATAAGTCCAGTCCGGCCGACTGGGGAGTGGCACGACGAGGAGTAAGCGCTGCCGGATGGATTTTAATAAACGACAGGGCGGGCAATCGAGTAGTGCTGGAGAAAGACATCTTTGTAAAAGAGTGCTTAAGGTACAGAAGTTAAACAACTGATAACTTTCACGTTGAAACACGGGGCTTATATAGTAAATTATGGAGGTTAAATCTAATAGTGTCTAGCTTTCAAGATTCTTAAAAAACTATTTTTCGATAAATAGCAAAAAGGTAATTAGGTATATACTCATAAATTTAGAAATCTCTCCGAGGACCAAGTTTTTTCTATATGCAAAACTTGTCTAGCCACGATTTAAATAATTCAAATATGATCGTGTTATATAAAAAAATTTATGGGCGAAGGTTAAAAAGGAGTTACCTTGGTAGAAGCCCGAGGGGGCAGGTTTTTTATTGGTATGCAAAGTTTGTTTGGGCCTGTCTGGGCATAATTTGAATAATATAATTTGAATAATCTGCATGAGATCGCCTTATAGAAAAATTTTTTGATGAAGGTTAAAAGTAATTATTTTGGGAGGAAACGAAATTATTTTTTAACATGATTTAAATCTAAATAAACGTATATTAATATTAAACTATAGAGGTATTTTTTATATGTGTATTTATTCTAATATCCTTCATAATCTCTATTATCAACTCATCAATAAAAAATACAGTTAAGGTTAAATTAAAAAATCGCTTGTCGGTACATAATTATATTTTTTAAACACTTAATAAAAGTAAAATAAGGTTGTCTTATAAAAAACCATGCCTGGGCCTGTATTCTAAAAAAAATGGCCCTGAGATTTTCGTATAAAAGCTGGAGCATCGGCAGTAGATTTTCACAATCGAACTACCAGCAATGAGTCACTATCAAGAATCGCAATCGCTCTCTCAATCACTTCTTGAGTCTCCGCCGTCTTCTCCCGGGGATCGACCAGGCCCTAGTCGCGGTCGCCGCGCATTAACCCAATTTGTAAGACCATCGCCGCCGGAAGTTCTTATCGACTCCGACGACGATAGCTTTGTACAGGAGGTACTCCAAAAAAATATTGTCGGATCCAGCGGGATCGAAGGCTCTTTTCGCCTTCGAAAAGACGGTCAATACTACGAGACCAAAGCCCCCCACGCCAGGGGGATTTCTACGTGGATCTTGCAATCTACAAATTCGCGGACATCAAAAACTCCCAGCCCGATAAGGTCTGGGAGTGTGACCACAAGAGGCTAAAGACAGTCCTCAAAAAAAACAATAGTGAAGGCGTTAAATTGATTAACGCCTTCCACAAGCTGGTGGAGGCCGTCAAACAGGACGAGGAAGCTAAACAGCAGCCCCCCAGTAAAGTACGTATCTATTTAACAATAAATCTGCAAACCAAGTTTTTTCTAATTGTTTTATTTCTGATAGAAATTTAAAAAATGAGTTCGAGCAGCAGCAGCGGCAGCGACTCGGAGGGTAGTGAGGGAGAAGAACACGCACAGGTAAACCGGTACTACACAATTGAGCGGCAGATTGACAAAACGAGTCGCAAGTGGCATTGTAAACAAATCGATTTGCGTATAGCTTTTAAAATTTGGATGACATTCCAACGCGAGATTTTTTTCGAATTTTTCGAAAAATTCTCGACGAAGTTATACGCAAATTAGTAACCGAGAACCCCGGGTATAATCGAGTTCGATTTGTTTTAAGCTCCCCCGGATTGACGACCCCTGTAAATATTAAATTTATAAAAATTGACAAATTCACCAGTAAGCGAATTATGCGCACCATCTATAGAGTGACGCAATCTAGTCGGGACTTTGTCTTTAATGGTGAAGATTTTCAGTTTGACATAATTTTTTTAAACCTCGATGCAAATATAGGAGTTTATTATAAGTCCATTAAAAATAGAACTTTGGTTAATTTGGATTATTTTGTTAAACAAAATAACCAATTTATTTTTATGGAAAACAATGATAACCTCTGTTTTGCTCGGAGTTTAGTTCTGGGTAAAGAGTTGGCCGATCGCAATTTTTATCGACAAAATAAGCAAGGTCCGCCTTTTAACCGGAACAATTTTGACAAACTGAGACGCAATAGTGACCTTCAAGGTAACATTGCGAAAATCTTGCACCGAAAAGCCGGCGTCCCCGAAGGTTTCGTTACTCTAGAAGATATTCAAAAATTTCAAAATTATTTAGCTCCCCATTATCGGATCGTAATAATTGATGCTGCGAATAATTTTACCATATTTTTCAAAGGACCCCAAGCTCCTAAATTTATCTATCTCTTAAAAATTGGTGACCATATCCACCCTGCGAAAACTTGGCACGGCATGATGGGGGGTGTTATCTCTTGCGATTTATGCTTAAAATCTTTTTACAAATACGAATTGTTAAAAGAGCATAAATGCCCCGAGGATACAAAACCCTATATATGTTTTCGATGCCAAGGAGAAGCTTTTCATTTAACTAACGAGGATGTTTTAAAACGTTGCGACGAATGCCACCGCTATTTCTTCCCCGGCCCCTGCTACGAAACTCATTTACTTAATGGCACCTGCGCGAGTCAAAAACGATGTTTAGAATGTGGGCGACTGATGGGTGACGATCACGACTGCAATCCCGAATGCTCTCAATGTAAAATAGTTCATCCGCCAGGTGAGCATTTTGTTATGCCTTTGGAAACCAAAATGAAAGCCTCGCGGTTTATTTATTACGACATTGAGACTATTCTGAGAAATAATATCCATGTCCCCATTTTACTAGTTTGCGACGTAGAGACTGAAGCTGGCTTTGAAACCAAAATTTTTTACGGCGCCAATTGCGTCGAGCAATTTTTAAATTATTTATTTAGCGTAGAGCAGGTAGTTTTGACTGGACAGAAGCGTAAAACGTACCAACCGCGCTTTACTAACACTCAAGTCGTAGCTCATTACGCGAAAGCTTTTGATAACTTCTTAATTCTTAACGCTTTAGTTCATAGACACGTCACCCCTGCCGTTATTTTTGACGGCAGTAAAATTTTAATGATTCATCTTGAGGGACCTCAAATTAGATTCCTTGATAGCTTTAATTACATTAGTCAACCTTTGCGTAATTTCACCAGCATGTTTAGCCTCGGCGATGTGGCGAAAGGATTCTTTCCATTTGATTTTCATACCGAAGAAAATCTCAATTACATTGGCGTCATCCCTGAAGCTTCGTACTTTAACGTAGCTCAAATGAAGGCCAATGATTATCGAGATTTTCAAACTTGGTACGCGTCAATGGAAGGGTCTATTTACAACATCAAAGAGGAGCTTATTAAATATTGCATTCAAGACGTTCGAGTTTTAAGACAAGGCGTCGAAGCTTTTAGAAAAATTTACGTAGACCTAACCAAATTAGACCCTTTCTGCTTAAAAAATATCACTTTGGCGGGTGCTCTAACCACTATTTATCTTAACAATTACTATAAACCTTACAGCATGGGTATTGTTCCTTCTAACGGCTATAACGCAAAATTTAATCACAGTCAGATTAGCTTAAAATATCTTGCTTGGGTGGAGAAAACTGAAAATATAAAATTGCGCACTGCTTTAAGCTACGGGGGCGAGTATCGCGTGGGTCGCTATTTAGTGGATGGTTATAGCGAAACTCCTCCCAAAATCTACGATTTCCACGGTTGCTACTTTCACGGATGTCCATGCCAAAAACTTAATGCCTACAATACCCAACTTAAAGCCAGCAACAGATTTCTGTACGAGCGGACTCTAGATAGAGAGCTGTTTATTAAAGAGAAGATGGTCGGGTATGAATATACCTCCATCTTTGAGTGTCAATTTGCTAAGCTTTTAAAAGAAAACGCCGAAGCAAAGGCTTTCTGCAAAAGTTTAACTTTTCGACCTCAAATATCAGCCCGTAGCGCTCTCTATGGGGGACGAACGGAAAATTTTGTTCTTAACTGCCACGTGCAAGGTGAGGAGAAAATTTTCTACAAGGATATTATTTCTTTGTATCCGAAAGTTTGTCGCGATTGTCAGTACCCTAGCGGCCACCCCATAATCTATAACAGAGATTTTGACAAATCGCCAGGGTGGTATTTTGGCGTTATGAGTTGTCGTCTGCTGGCCCCTCAAGATCTCCACATCCCCTTAATTCCCTTTCGCAGCGGTGGTAAATTAGCCTACGCCCTCTGTCGCACGTGTCTAGAATTGCGAGCGGAAATCTGCGATCACACTGTCAACGAACGGGCTTTCGAATCAGTCTGGCCAACGGTAGAAGTCTATGCCGCTATGGAGCATGGTTATAAACTACTCGATATATTCGAAGTGTACCATTATCCAAAAACGGAATATTTCTTCGCGCAGTACATGACTGATTTTATCGCCCTAAAAGTGAAGAATTCCGGATTTCCCGCTCACGCGCAAACGCCTCTGCAAAAAGAGGCGTATATCGCCGATATAAACAAGAATGAAAAGCTCTCGCTGACGGTGGCGGATATTCAATCAAATCCTTCCCTGCGTAATATCGCTAAAATTAATTTAAATTCTCTTTGGGGTCGCATGGCGTTGAATACGGGTAAGATTCGCAGCATTTTTATCAACAATTATTACGAATTGATACGATACGCGAGCGATTACACTCTGGAATTAGTCGACTTACGGCCAGTTACGGAGTCGATCGCTCTCTTATCGTACAAAGCCAAAAGCGATTACGTTTCGGACTACAAACTGGGGTCGGCCATTGTGGGTAGCTTCGTCTCGTGCTACGGGCGACTCGAATTGAACAAGATGCTGCTTCAATTAGACCGCGCAGCCTTGTATTGTGACACCGACTCCATAATCTACCGCCATCTACCGGGAAAGTTTGACATTCCAACTGGCAATCATATTGGTTGCTGGGCGGACGAACTCGGCGGTGATTATATAACTTCCTTTTGTAGTACCGGTGCCAAAAGTTACTCGTTTCGCACTAGCAAAGGAAAAGAAGTCAAGAAAATTAAAGGGTTGACGTTAAATCGAGAAAATCTTGAAAAACTTGACTTTGAAACCTTTGAAAGTGTAGCGATGAATCCGGAAAAGGAAGTTACAGTCAATGTCCCTTTTAATTTTAAACGGGATAAATACAAGCTGCAGCTAGAGGCCGTTAAAATCACCAAAAGATTTCGCCAAACCTCGAATAAGAGATTGTTGAACGCCGATTTGACAACCAGTCGACCCTACGGTTTCAAAGAGGCAACACCCGCTTCAACATCTCTTTCGCATGAATTACGAGGCTAGGCGAAGACATACTTTTGAGGGCTTGTGGGAATCTTGCGTTCCTATCGAAGCCCTGGCCAAAGACGGTTTCTATCTTGCAGATGTAGAAACACAGACGACGCGCTGCGCCTTTTGCGGCATCGCCTTGTACCAGTGGCGTTGCACGGACCATCCATCGAGGGAACATCGGAAGCACAGTCCATCGTGTCCGATGGTTTCCAAAAAACCGTGCAACAACAAACCACTGCGTCAGGGGTTTCCCGAATTCCCGACCAGCGAGGGCGAGGATGTTTGCGAGCCTCTAATCCAAACATGCCCAGCCACCAACAAAGAGCGGTCGGGAAACGAAAAAGTGCGCGTGCGCATAAATCCGTCGTGTTTTCTTCTGTAGTTCGTGTGTACCAACTACCCTCCGAGTCTCGCGTGAACTTTGACCTCATCAACGACCAACGCTTTCGCCAAAGGATAACGGAATTTGAAAAAAAATTTTAAAAACAATTAATTAATAGGGATTTTTTTTTGGGTAAAAGGTTTTGTGTATATTGTTTTTTTTAATGCTGTTTAAATATGTAAGGGTTTTTTTGGGGTTTTTGGGTTTATAGTGTTTTAATTTTTTTGATTATCAATGTTTTTTAAATATCTATGTTTTTAATATAAATAACCTGTGAACAATAATAAAATGTTTATTATTTAAAATGAATTCGACCGAGTCAGTCTCGCATTCTTTAAAGTTCCAAACACCCGCCCAGTTTCTAATCGTGGGGCCAACGCAAGCGGGGAAGAGTTTTTTTTAAGTAACTTATTGCAAAATCATCAGCTTATGTTTGACCCACCGCATAAAAAGGTTATTTATTGCTACGCCGCCTGGCAGCCAAACTACGAAAAATTGAAACAATTGATTCCGGGAATTCAATTTATTCAAGGCTTGCCAACGGCGGATCCGGACTTTTGGGAAATGAATCGCGACTCCTACTTGATACTAGACGATTTAGCTAGTCAATTATTTAAACAAACTCATATTGCCGATTTAGTGTGCGTGACATCGCATCATTTAGGGTATTATATAAAAAAGGACTTGGTTTGCCCAAGCCTGAAAAACAAAACGATAAGAGTTTTTTCCAGTTGACTGAAGCGCGGATATTTTATTTTTCTATATAATTTAAAGACAATCCGTATTTTACTACTTTTTAGAATTTAATTCAATCTCCTGATTTTACTGGTAATGGATTTATTTCCTATAAATTAATTGAAATAAAAAATTACTTATCTCAGATTTTTCATGATAAAATTTTACGAAAATGGAATTGTTGAAAAATCTGAGATAAGTAATTTTTTTTTCAATTAATTTATAGGAAATAAATCCATTAGCAGTAAAATCAGGAGATTGAATTAAATTCTAAAGAGTAGTAAAATACGGATTGTCTTTAAAATTATATAGAAAAATAAAATATCCGCGCTTCAGTCAACTGGAAAAAACTCTTATCGTTTTGTTTTTCAGGCTTGGGCAAACCAAGTCCTTTTTTATATAATATCTGTTCCTTCAGTCTGCATTTGTATTAATCTATTATAAAATAATTTTTTGCCTGAAATGCGAAATTTTTCACTTCTAGGACGAGGTTAAAAATGGTTCTACACTTCTACTAATTCTTATAAGATACGACTCACAATTCGTTTTAGAACCAGAGCTTAATAGTCAACTTCAAAACCAACATCCTGCCACGATTTTTAAACTATCAAATCCGTATCTTTTACAGTCCACTCTACGATTACAATTATCCATGACATTGCGTTCACTGCCCTTGTACGTTTACAGTGAGTGGCACCGTGGCCAGTTATTTTAATTAAAATACCTAGGCCACAGGTCCAGTTTTAAAAAAATCCTTATTTCCAACACTGATCCATCTATCCTTATGCCTTACTGAAGGCTACAGTGAAATATCCATGAAGCGTAAGCTTCTATTATAAATCCATGGCCTAAGTAAGGCAACTTAAGCCTTGGTCGAAACTAACATCTAAAATATAAATTAAAAAGGTATCTTAAGTATAGAATTTCAACCGAGACACATAATTAAACGAAAAATAGACCCGCCAGAGAAATTTTTAATAAATATAGTGTTATATTTATTGAAAATAATCAAGTTAAAGTTTCAAGGCGGTGAAATGGCAAATTAGCGTCGTCTACTGTAGAGTAATGAACAATTAGCGTCGTCTGCTGTAGAATAATCTTTTGAGGTACTTACATTTTTAATTAAATTAACATACTTAGACTTAATTAATTTTGATGAAACTTGAAAAAGGCACACCTTGAATAGTTACTTGTTAATTTGAAAGTATTCCGAAACGTAACTTCGCTTTAGTTTTTAAATGATTCGATGTACAGGAGCACCAAAAACCCCATGTTATTCCTATGGGAAAATCGGCGAAAATCTGTGAATTTTCATTTAACATTACGGGAGGGTGTGGGATCTTATCTAGAAGGGCCTACCGGCCCTCTAGAATACGGTTATTATTATTACTCAACAACTGTTTCCCAAGGGTAGCCAATCGCGGATAATTTCTCAAAACTCTTCCTATTTTATAATAATGAAAAATCCTCGAGATGTCGCCTCTATTAGATATTTAGCGCAACAAATAAGTCCAGATAACCCGAAGCGTATTACGGACGCGTACAGACTAGCCACTAAAGAACCCTATAGCTATTTGTTAATTGATTTAAAACAAGAAACTCCGGAAAATTTACGATTAAGGTCGCGTGTTCTACCTCACGAATCACCTATGTATGTCTATGTCGATTAAATTTAATTGTCATTTGAATAATGGCCCCACGCGTTAAACGTCGATCAGCAAAACGCTCCCGACTCGTCGTAGCACGTCCCTCAGCAAAGTTTGCCTAATTTGTCCCTTATTTACAGAGCTTGCGTCAAACTAGCTGTAAACAACGGCGAACCCTCTTAAACAATAGTAGCGCGCCTCAATTAAAGAGCATTCAGACAATTTGTAAGAATTTAAAGGGCGGGGGTATTTTTTTGAGTAAAGACCGCAAGAAAAAGCTAGCAAAGTACACGAAATTATTAGACAACTCGGATCAAGTACCTTGTCGCAGAAAAGCAAAAAAGCTGTTGTTGCAGCAATCAGGTGGTTTTCTTACGACGTTGCTTGCAGCAATTTTGCCTTCAATTGTCCAAGCCATAGCTGCTAAACTATGAAACAAATGGTGCTTGTGCCCGCTAGCGCAGTAACTTCAACAGCTGCCCAAGAACACTCGGCTTTGGACCGAGAGATTGAGGATATTTTAAAATCGCCATTGAATGCCTACGATAAATTATATAAATATTTAGACGCTTTTAAGAAATATTTAAGTATCGAGAAACAAATTCCTTTACCTAAATTTGAGGTCGTAACACAGGCAATGTCCAATGTCCCCACGCCGCCATTACCGGTCACCCCTAAAATGCCCCCGCGAAAAAAACAATTGTCATGGCCGAGCTATGCCACGTCATCACCGACAACAAGCGCGTCGGGCAGTTCTTTTACTACGCCTAAACGAACCGAGCCTCGGCAAAAGGTTTTAAAAGCGAAACGGCTGTTGGGACACCAACACAAGAAGATTTTTACCAGCAATATGGGCCGACCTATGTTGGAGATATGGTGAAACGGCAAGCCGAAGTTCTTGCAAATCATTTGCAAAACACATTTTTTACGCCAAAAAGAGAGCTAGAAGAAGGAGCTGTCGGTTATGCAAATCGTGACGACGATTTTCAAGAAGAAATTGTCGATGAACAAGAGAATTTAGCGGAGGAAAACGGGGACAATTTAACGGACTTGGAAAACCTGTTTGAGACGGCCTCCGCTAAACAGAAGAACAAGAAAAAAAAGAAAAAACCTCGGAAAAGAAAGACGAGCTTCAAAATCTCGGTCCAGTAGTTCCACCTAACGAACGAAGACCTCGACATCATAAATGGCGCGATATTGATTAATAAAATGTAATATTAAGACAAATAAAAAATTGTTTTTTTGCGAACAATATCTGTGTACATGTTTTTTTAATGTAAAGATAAATATAATAAGGCGACATAGTCGTTAAGTTTAAGATTCTGGTCATAGATGGCGTCTAATATCGTCTTTCTAGCCACGCCCTGACAGCGGAGTGCTAGGTACAGACTACAATGCAAACCGCACAGTTGAAAAAATGGATGTTGAATTTGTTGTTTATTGTAAACAACTCGTTTCCCGTATCGTTTTAAATTAACTTTATAGTATCGCGGCGACTTTCCGTAAGTGCAAAACATTTCTACCATGTCATTGTTAGAAAAGCACGCTATCCAATGTTCTCCAGCCTCTCCAGCAGCTTCGTTATTGAATATAAAGCAAAATTTGGGCCTTTTAGGATGTGCTGGGAGTCTGTTTACTGGGAAGCACCCTAAATAGTAGGGTCGCGTTCATTTGTCGCAAGTTAAAAGAGCGTTTATTTGCGAAGTGTTCATATTTTATTCTTGACAAGGCCTGTCTCAGGTAACGAGACTTTTTGTAGTTCGCCGCTGTAGAAAACACCCAAAATTTGCTCCCCCTTTAAATCCGCTACGCGATAGACGGGTGGTGACCTGGGTATGACGTCAACAACGCGAAATATTTCGTCAGTAAACGTGCCTCCCGAGCTGGTTTTTCTAAATACTCTACTAGCTATAGAGAGACGCACGTGATCGCCAACTTTAAGCCTCGGTGCGTATCGATTAATTCCGTTTGATTTCCCGTACAGTTTATTCCAAATGATTGATTCGTTATCTATATTAACATGAGCCGGTGCAATTCCAGTAGTTGAATGAACCCGTTCATTATAGGCTTAAGTAATTAAAGGTAAATATTTAACGTAATTTTTATTCCCCGTGGCTGTAATAACCCGGGCTATTTGTTCCTTAATTGTTCTAATAAAGCGTTCCGCTAGACTGGCCTAATGCTGACTCCGGGCAAAATGTATTTGCACATTGTTTCGTTTCAAGAAGGAAGCAAAGTTGCGCGAACTAAATTCACCCCCGTAGTCGGTGTATATTTTTAAAGGGATTCTCTCTCGAAATATTTTTTAAAAGCTTCGATAACCTCGCCAGATGTTTTGTTTCTAAGAGGTACTGTCCATCCGTAGCGCTTAAGACGTCAATGACGCACAAAACATAGCGAACATTTTTATTAAAACGTTTTAATTTGGTAGATCCAACAAATCAGCTTGAAAAAACGTCATCGATAGTCGAGGCGTACACCTGGTTGGTTTTGAATCGGAAACGTCGAAATCGGTGTTTCGTGTAGGCGGGTTTTTTCTCGAGAAAGGCGATTAATTTGGCTTTTGGCACGTGCGGTAAGGCTTTTGTAACCTCGCTAGCGACCCATAGGCGGCCGGATTAGCCACGTCGTAATAATTTTTCTAATTTTAGCGTCCATGTCTTAACAAGTATAAATAACGACTAAATAGTTTCCCAATAACAACTTTATTTAATACACGCAGAGGTATTTTATAAAAACAATATCAGTTAAACAAATACGATATATCAGTACATTTATATTAATAGCCATAAATCAAGGCCATTTTTTAAATCGGCAAAACTGTTGACAAAATAAGCGTAAATATCTTCTTGATCCTCGATCCATCCATGGTCGGTCTCAAATTGATGCAAAATTTTCTCACGATCCAGTTGAGGCAACGCTTCGTGCAAATTACGCTCGACTCGATCGCTGAAATTGTTGTCAAATTCCGAGCAGCTTTGAGAGTGGCA
>JAEQBA010000976.1:0-39153 GCA_019434445.1 Phalangium opilio | reverse complement strand
ATAACGACTAAATAGTTTCCCAATAAACAACTTTATTTAATACACACACAAAGGTATTTTATAAAAAACAATATCAGTTAAACAAATACGATATATCAGTACTTTATTTAATAGCCTAAATCAAGGCATTCTTTAAATCGGCAAAACTGTTGACAAAATAAGCGTAAATATCCTCTTGATCCTCGATCCATCCATGGTCGGTCTCAAATTGATGCAAAATTTTCTCACGATCCAGTTGAGGCAGCGCTTCGTGCAAATTACGTTCGACTCGATCACTGAAATTTGTGTCAAATTCCGAGCAGCTTTGAGAGTGGCATATTTGTTTTCGACACTCGACGTTGGCGCAAGTGGAAGTGACGTCAAACAAAGTGGTAGTGAGCTCGTTTAAAATTAATTCGCGCATGCGACAGACAGCTATCCCTTTAGCCTTGAGAGCCTCGTCAATCAACGGCTTTAAATCGATCAATGTCTGCCATCCTGTTTTGTTCAGGCTGATCCTTCGCTGGTGCTAAAGTTGAGGAAATAACGACTGCCGCTGCCTCGTTCATAGTATCGAAGATCGATTAGACGTTCATCTTTCGAGTTGACGAAGCATTCCAGCTTGATGCGCTCTTTGACGGGCAACCAAATATGATAGCGAGGTATTTTTCCGTCAAAAAAGGACGTGAGTTCATTTTGAAACCGAAACAAAGCGTACCAGGCGTTAGGTTTTAATATAGTTTTTGTACGCGTATCCGATCTTTGAATTAAAATTTTAGGTTCAATTGATTCACTGACGCAAATGTCGAGCTTTGGCGTGACGGTGTGTACTTGGTGCATATTGGCGCGCGACTGATATTGTATTTATAAAGTTTTAGTCTTTTATACGTTGGGGTGATTATAAATAATTTCTCTTTTTTAGATATTATTAACTGATTGTTCGGAAATTCGGCCATGACAATGCACGTGACGTTTTCGGTTAGCGGAGAGCTAAATCTTAACGATAATCGCAAGTTACCAGTCTGGGGCATGGAATTTAGACCTAACGAAGCGAGATGTTCTCTACTCAAATCAAAAACAACGACAAAAAAGCCTTTTTATATAAATCGTAAGAAATTATATTCCTCGGTCAAGACCTAATATTTCGAGCCCTCGAATAAAGAATTGTAACATCTAACGTATTGATCGTCGTCAAAATTAGGCGTAAACGGGATATCGGGATAATTTTGTGAATTTAAAGAGAATTGCATGAAATCAAGTTTGAAGTGTTGGAGATCCAGGGGGCTAGAAGTTGCTTCCCCTACAAATTTTTATTAGTAACGAAAGCCACGACAGTTCGCGAGGGTAATTGCCCCGTAAACAAGCTGTCCCTAATAAAATCTTGCGTTCCGGTGGTTATTAAGAAATTTTTCATAACAATAGAGTTTACTTCGTAGCGAGCGTTTATTCCCGAATTTAACATCTGGCGTGAGCTAGTTGCAGTTCGGGATTAACCTCAATTTCGCGCGTAAACAAGGTGCATTCCGTTAAATCAATCTTATACTTTTTGCCCGCTTCATTGTGAATAATAGCGAAATCCGTGGAGCTTCGATGAAGTCTAATTCGCACCTCGATATTATCTAGTAAGAATTTGGGCGTTTTGAACATATCCAAAAATAATTCGCCAATTCGCCAATTACATCGCACGTCTTTGATTTTGCCACGCGTTTAGCGCGACGACCAATACCATTATCTTCTTTGTTAATATTGGCATCTTCTAAAGCCTTCGCCGGATCGATAATGGTATCCAAATAATATAACATAGAAGTTAACCAGGAATTGGCCGCCGTTTGTCCATAATTTAAAAGTATTTTAAAATAGGCCATATATGGGTACATATTATTAGGTTGCTGGACGGCGACGCCATTAAGAAATAATTCTACTTGACAAAATAGCGAGGCAATTATTAAATTTGTTACAGAGACTTTCTTTTCCGCATCTGGAACGGCCGTGCCGTCCTCGTGTAAAACGCGAAATTTTAATCTCAAAAGAGTTTTAGTCAAATCATGATAATTGTTAGAGGGAGGAATGATAAATTCTACATATTTAGCATTAGTTAGTGGGGCAATTGGATAATGAGCAGTCGTTTTAGTCCCAACAATATTATTATTCACCACTGGCTTTTCAAATACTTCAAAATCAGAAAGAACACTTTCGTAGGTCGACATGTTTAGTCTAGAAAATCGCGTTTAGTGCGTCGCTTAACACGTTTGCTCCGGCTTGTTTTAGCAGTCCTCTTTCGTTTTCGGCCCGTCCCGCTCTGAGTGTTGACAATCCGGTCCACGCCTTTATGTAGTAGGGAATTTATAGATTGCTTGACATTTCGTTTAATCGATTCTCGAGGTGATATTCCGGGGTTTTGGGCATCGCTAATTACTCTACTCGTTAACCCAACAGCTTCGGACGCTAAAGTACTAATGGCCGGTCTAATAAAGGGTGTAATTTTGCGCAATAAAGAATTGAAGATACCGCCGACACTGAAACGACCCCCGAATGGAAAACGTTCGCGTGTAGAGCCGGAAGAGACGATCCTCTTTGGAAATACAGAGTATATCTATTGGGTACCATTGCTAAAGTTCTATTGACGTCGACGCCTAAAAAACAGTTTAATATATACTTTACCCACATTAAACGGGATATTTTCCCCGTAATCGGATTTCAATTCAATTTCAATTTCTTGTATATCGCTAGTTGAAATTGGATAAAAATCGATATTATTAAATATTTCCTGGTTCTCCTCGTCTAGCAGCGAAAAAGCCGGCATTTTTATGAAACGTAGCAGAGGGGCTTGACCACCACCCACTACTTGTTGACGGATATGGTATAAACAAACATGGCATCGACGCCTCTCATGATATCCGCGGGATACTCCGACGTCTCGTTATTGATATACCGATCCAATTGATTACTACTAAAACCTAACAATCGTCCCAGTCCTCGTCCGGGTGTTGTTTTGGGAAACAAAATTGAGACCGTATCGTTCAGTTTTGAAACCGTGACGGTTCCGTCTACATTCTGCGTAAATTTTAGACTTTTTCTATGCGTCGGCGACATGGCTTCGCTCATAGCACTTAAAACATCGCTAATATGATAATATACCCCGGGAGGAATCTCGCACGCGAAATTATCAACTCGTCTGGCTTGAGACCCGGTAAATACGGCTGGTCAGCCATATTTGGGTCTTCTGGAAATCTATCCACATCGTATTCGCTAGTCCAAAAATTATTATCCGCTGTCAGGGTCATTATTCTTAATCGAGGATTTACCAGAGCTACTCCCGAATGACTGTGTTGAAAAAATTCTCCCTCTTCGGGAATGTTAAATAACTGAGCCATTGGTCCAGCTACCGATACGCGAACACCTGGTTCTATTTCGAGACGAACATAAAATCTATCTTCCAGCGCCGTTTTGAGAATGTACATTTTAAAATACTGGCGAGGCATATATTCTTGAACCCCCAATAACTGGTTTATAAATTTTAAATGTAAAGAGAAGGGAATTACGGCCCCGCTTGCGGTAAAATCGCAGGTATATTCGCCCGCGGGTATTTTGATTTTTGTGAAACTAGTCTTAGTAAATAGATACATTAGTGAGTCATGAGCGCGATAATTTACGAATGTGTCATTAGTTGTTTTGAAATGCGTAAAATTACGCTCTAAAGGTTTAGTGGATAGAAACGTCCCACCAACGTATTCAGCTTCTAAATTTAATATATCACGCAATTCCTTTGGGAAGAGCATTTCAATTTTTGCCGGACAATAGACTCTAAAATAAAGTTCCGCTCCTTGTTTTATAACGCTAAATTCGGCCTGTTGCAATCTTAAAGGGTCAAAATTGCGCGCAGTTATTTGTAGGTTTTCGGCAATTTCTTCATAAATCTTATAATCATCTGTCGATCTAAACTCGCCTGACATTTTAAAAAAGAAATAAAGCCAGGGTTCTTCCCAGGCGGTATAGCGCTTTATGGTTCTATTGACTCGATATTCTATGTATGCATTGTCTTTGTCTATGGTATATTCTTCTAACGTCATGCTCAAGGGACCTAGCTGGTGTCTTCCGGAATAATATCTATCGGGGTCAGCGTTAAGCAATTTAGCTACTTGGGGAGAAAATTTAATTTCCACCCATTCCGGTGTTTTGAAATTATACACAATAGCATCCCCCCAATTATCTACTGTGTGGTATGTTACTTGAATTTTTTTAAATACTAATTTTTCTAAAGTGTTGGCTACGGCTCGATAAAGCCCTTCGGCGTTTTTCTCTGGCGTTTTACTGGCTTTAAAAGTTTGAGGTAAGAACAATACTGTGTAGTTATCATAATCTTCAGGGTTAATTGGCTTAGGCTTTTCAGAGATAATTGGCTCGGGTTTTTTCTTTGGCGGATCAACCGGTTGCGGAAACAAGGGTTTTTCATCAACCGGCGGTGGGGAGGGGGTCGGTAATATGGGTAGCTCAAAAGTAGAGGATGTTGTAGAGTCTGGAGATTTTGAGAGGTCAGGCTTTGATGGGTCGGGTTTCGATAGGTCGGGTTTTGAAAAGTCAGGTTTTGAGGGGTCTGGAAATATATATATTTCCTCAACCTCCGTTGGCGAGGGGGTCGGCGTCAGTGGTTCGAAGGTAGAGGGTTTCGGAGCCTCGGGTTTTGGTAGATCAGGCTTATATGGGTCTGGAGTTGGAATTTTCGGGTGATCTGGAAGTTTCAGGGGATCTGGCTCCGGCTTTGACTTTGGTAGTTCAGCCTTTGGTTTTGGTAGTTCGGACTTCGTTGTCTCCGGCTTTGACTTTGGTAATTCAGCCTTTGGTTTTGGTAGTTCGGATTTCGTTGTCTCCGGCTTTGACTTTGGTAATTCAGCCTTTGGTTTTGGTAGTTCGGATTTCGTTGTCTCCGGCTTTGTCTTTGGTAGTTCAGCCTTTGGTGGCTCTGTATTCAGAATCTTTGAGGGATCTGAAGTAGACGGGGTTGGCCTAGTTGTTGTTGTTGTAGTAGTAGATGTTGGGTTAGTTGTTGTGGTAGATGTTGGTTTAGTTGTTGTGGTAGATGCTGGATTAATCGTTGTAGTAGGGGCTGAATTAGTTGAGCTTGGAGGTATTAGTTTATCCGAACTTGGAGGTACCGGTTTAGTCGAACTTGGAGGGGTTGGGTTAGTGGATGGCGAAGTGGTCGTTTTAGGTGGGTCAATTTTCGGAAATGCTGGATAGTAGGGTTTTGGTTGATTAGGCTCTGGGAAGGTTTGTTTTGGAATAGTTATTTTGGGTGGAGGGGTTATTTTAGCTGGCTGTGGTTGTACAAGTACTACGGGTTCAGTCGTAGCAATAGGTATCGGAAGAAAAGGCGTAGTTCGTGGTAAAATAGGTATAGATGGCGGTACAGGCCTATATTCCGGCTGAGGCTTTTTTCTTATCGGCGGAACTTCGTGGCTTGTTTTACGTTTAATGGCGGCCTTGGGAATGTACTTGTATTCAAATTTTTTTTAAAACTATCTCCAACATTATCAATTTCGATTTCCACGTAATTGTTAATGTAATTTAAACTTATATTTTTAGCATGCTTTGATACAGGATATTTGGATATATATGGAACATCTTCGTAATTATTCTCCTTAAATTCAAATAATGTGGTCAAGGGGGAATCAGCTGGTATTTTGAACCGTATGTTTTCCTTTCCTAGAACTTGCAGGTAAACGGGAAAGTTTGTATCTAACTGTTTTCCCAGGGCCCCGTCTTTATATTTATTCACTAATTTAAAAGATAATTTGCCTTTTAGATACGGATGACTGTTCACATCATCATTTAAAAGCTCGACAAAATTTTGAGGCAGTTCGTACTCTTTGGTCTTAACATAACGATTGACGGGTATCTCTATTTTTTAATATTCAACAGGCTCTCGAATAGCCGCATATTTGTCACTATTTGGATCATTTACGACCTGAATTTCAAACTTGTTAAACTCTTCGCTTATATTCACCCAGTGATTTGGAAATATGATTTCCGCCAACCCAACTTCATAATCACTAGTCAAGTTAAGGGGCTGATGCAAATAATTTTTAAAACTTGACTGGGTATTGTTTGGATATATATCTAGACACGTATTAGACGCTAAAGTTAAAAAAAGTCGTCATTCATGACTAACGCCTGTTTATCAACTAACCCCAACTTCTTAGACCAACGTTATTTTATACATAAAAAAGATTGCCAATGGTTCGGTGGACTGGCCGGGATTTGAACTCGCCACCTTTTTAGGTATCACATTAGTAAACCCTGCCATAACCCATTGAGCCATTGGCAATCTTAAAAAAACACTCCTTTTATTTTCATCAAAACTTTATAATTCTTAAACTTTTAAAGTCGTTACCCTTGAAACATCTACGTAGTTGGGTAATTGACCTTACCCGATTCCAATAAAAAAGACAACGCCCTGACTAGTCCGAGCCGGTTTTCAACTTGTTTGATGCAGTTATTATATAAGACACGCGCTTTTAATAGTACGTTAAAGGTAGTGGTCGGTAAAAAGTAAATTTCTTGAAAGCATTGCCTCGAAACCTCTTTTAATATTAAATTTGCCCTTCGTATTTTAGTATATAAGCCCCGTGTTTCGAAAAGAAAGTTATCAGTTGCCTGACTACGCTCTCATGTTTAACCGTGTGCAGTACTATTTTTACGATGATGTCTTCCTCCAGTACTATTTTTACGAAGATGTCTTTCTCCACCGCTCCAGGACTCACACAACAAAAGTCGTGTGAGAAGAGACCAAATTCGCTTTTTCCATCCGTCTCTTCTCGGGCATAGCTTGAGAAGAGAAAAAATTCGATTCATGGGCTAGATTTACGTAATGCCTCATAGAATCTTTTGGGGATTACGTATGCCCTAGCCAACTTAAAAAGTTGCCACAGCCATCATAATGCACGAACAAAGCTTGTTGGTTGTGGTTCATGAATCGAATTTCATTGCGATAGTCATTTGCGTCCATACAACGGACTATCGCAATGAAGGAGAAGTCCTGGGGCCCCCAACCAGACCTGAACAAGAAGACCAGGCCCCCCACAGTGGCTCGAATGTAACTTCCTTCGGGAGGTAAAGGGTCAACGAAGAATTTTATGGGACATGGCTCGTACAACCCAACAAGCCCTGCTACTGCATAAGGTTCTACATACCCTGAACCAGTTGGAGCACGTTCTCTTCAGTGAGGCACAACAATTTCATGACATCAACGTAGCCCAACCTTCGCCGATAGATACATTTCGGGAACAAGAAGTAGCGAAAACATCCAGGCCTCGCTTAAAGATCCACGATCTTTGAAAACCAATGGAGGATTTCACTTAAAAGGTCATTTCTAACAATCCTCGACTCTCCTGCTTGTCTTTTATCAAAATCCATCCGGCATTGTTTATCCTACGCCGCGCCACTCGACGTCAGCCATCAGAATGCATGAAGAAAGCCTGCTGATGGTGGTTGACGTCATCCACAAGATCGTACGAACTTACTTTGTGGTAAATAGTTTCAATTTAATTTAGGATTTAACATGTAACATGTTTTTTGTGTTGTTGGCGAACAAGCCATTCCCAACTCAAAGAAAAGAAATATTGACCTTCTTGATGAAGCTGGCAAACAATGTCATTATTTTTGTTATATCTATATTCTTGTTAATCTGTATTATTTTATTGTCTATAGTATTTGGTATTGTTATTAAAAAATCTTTATTTATATATCTGGCTTTGTTTCTCAGACATATTTAAAAGGTTTATGGCGGGAAATTCAAACGGGGATCTTGCAAAAATAACTGGACTGGTTTATTAAAAATGGGTAAATCCCCTCTGAATAGTCTTAGCAGGGTGGAAGGCAGGTAAGATTTTCTTGTTAAATAACACAATTTTTGGTTGGAAGTTTGGTTTGAGGATTGGTGGATAGGGAGAGGGCGGCCATCTTGGGGTGGCGGCCATCTTGGATCTCTGCGAATCTGTATAGTCCCTACTACTGATATTACATCATTTTGCAAAACCGCGAGTAAAAATCTTACTGTCCCTTTTGAATTTAGTGCCATTGGTTTAAGAATAATTAAAATGTTCCACTGCGAAGCGTGCCGGTCTCGAATGAGGATGTAACGTCTTTAGGAATCTTTCAAAACGCACAACCATACACGTACTCTCCCAAAAGTAATTAAAGTAATGGTAAAATGTTTTCGGGGAAAAAAATTGTGGTCGAAAAGCCGAGATAAGTAAATTTTTGAAATTGATTACCAGTAAAATAATTTATTTCAACGGAAAACGGTAATGTAACGTTGTTTTTTCTTAAGCATGCATTTAAGTTTCAATTAAAAAGAAAAATTAATATCTGATCCTTCAGACAAGTGATAATCTCAGTCTTATCGATACTTTTTAAGTCTTAAATCTAAGGAAGACATTTTTGATTAATTATGAATGGTGTTATCGTCACGATTTATCAACCAAAACTAAACGTATGTAAATGGTTTGAAAATGAGTGATTAGAGTAATTGTTATATTTACGATACATAGCAATAACTGAACGTATAAAATAGGTTTGTAAATCACTAATTTTAATAAGTGTTTTTTAAACTACGTATAAACCAAATATAAACGTGTGAAACCAGTTTTGAACGGACCAAATTCTGATAAGTTTTGATTCGACGTTATTTAGACGTTCAGAAACGTTGGATTGAGTGAGCAACTAGATCTAGCGTTTCATAAAACTCGTTGATATAAAATCCACTAAAAAGTTTTATAAACCCCTGACACGAAATATAAATCAAATATTAACGTGTTTTTGCTGCCTGGGTATGAAGGAATATTAAAATATGCATTTTTAATCAAGCTAGTAAAAAATATACTCAAAAAGATCATTATTTCTCCCTCTGGGTAAAAACCAAGCTCATTTGTTGAATATATTGCATAAAAATGGTTTGAATAATATAACTAATCTATGAAGCAATATTAAAATATGCATTCGTAATCAAGATAGTCAAAAATATACTCAAAAAGATCATTTTTTCTCCCTCTGGGTAAAAAGCAAGCATATTTGTTGAATATATATGCATAGAAATGGTTTCAATAATATTACTCCATTATGAAGCAATAATAAAATATGCATTTGTAATCAAGCTAGTCAAAAATATAGTGAAAAAATCATTATTTCTCTCTCTCTCGGTGTAAGCAACGAGTTCATTTGTCAAATTTATTTACTAAGAAGTGTTTCGGAAACGGGCCCCTCAGTGAGATTGCACATTTTATGGAAGATCAAGGAGCGTAGTCCAGGCGTAAATCCAAAATTTCCATTTCGTCATTGGTTAGATCGCTCATCAAAACGAGCAGCGTTTGTCTTCAAGAATCACAGTCAATATTGAGACTGAAATTTGAAGAAATCATCTTGGAAGATATTAACCCAAACTGTTCATCTTGAAGGTCTGTTCATTTAATTTTCCAAAAAGCCTCGTCGAGGTAACTAAGATTGGTATAACTCTTCACTTCCTTCCCGCTTTGAGGTGCCTTCACTCTAGGCATTTTGGGCCCAGAGAGTGTGCAGAGGCGGCTAAAGGCCCGTTCGCAAGCGCGCGAGAAGCTCAAGCTGAAAGCTGAAACCGTACTCTAAATGCGATTCTCGCAATTCTACCAGCTGTTCTCAAGCGCGATTGCGGCGCTATAGCGAGAGCGGATCATCACTTCTCGGCATCTCGCAACGATCTATCTCGGATAGATATTTTTTGAAATCACCGTCAATTTTTCCCCCTTTTCACCCCCATTTAAAGCGTCAACCAGAAGCAGGCGCCTGCTAGCATAAAGTCTTTCGATTTGATTAAACAGTGTGATGGCGTCTTTAAAACAGAAAAATAAATGGAAATATTTTGCAACAGCTACCAATATATTTGAATTAAAATATAGGTACAGTCGCCGCAATTAAAAACTTTCTCTCTCGCGACGTCTTGTTTCAATCATAAGCCGCAAATTATTGATCTGATACAATGGGTATAACAAACGTATCTTATATTGTTGTTTCAATAAATTTTTTACTAAGCGTTTTTTTGCACTCTCCACTTTCCATTTCCAACTGCTAAATAGGGGGTTTTGAATGATTGGGATGATTTTAAAGAGAAGGTGAACAGTTGAGCATAGCTCGTCCGAATTACCGAATGACATTCCAGTAAAGGGAGAGTGATGTTAATTGCAATTTTCTGAATACACGTCCCCCACGGAATCAATGCCTTGAGCCATATTGCACAAAGATATAATCAACAATTGTGGAATGAAACTTAAAATCTTCCTCCGGTGAAGATATGGCCACGGGTGCGACATTCTGTTCCACTATGGTTCGCAAATGCCAGGGGGTGGAGAAAGAATTCTATCTAGATTAGTGGGCGATTCTTGATGTCAGATTCAACATAAGTCTGCACGAACGTTTGGTTGAAAACGGCGCATTTCGGAGAGAACCATCTAGAAATTCAATGGCCAACCAATTCCCTCAATATGTCACCCATTGAAAACCGCTTGATGGAGGAAATAAAGGTTCACTGAAAAGGAGAATACCCACATTCAAAGTATAGCATGGGTCACAAAGTGGTTCCTACATTTGAGAAAGTGGTTGTGTTCATTGTCTTCAACTAATTGGGATTCGCCATAATCAAGATGACGAACCTTTCTCAAGAAACCCTTTATTTACAATGCGAAATTAGTATTATACTAAAGTTACACTAGTCTTAGCAGTGTATCCGATGGCAAATTATGGTCTTTTTGACAATCAATGGAATCTGCTGAGCTGCACGAAGTATTAAATCCTTGAAGGTTAAGTAAGGACGCAATTAATGCAGAGTGTGTATATATTTTATTGAGAAAAACCCAACCAACATAAAAAGTTAAATTAAGAATAAAGACATTTTGCTAATTACTATCCAACATTTATTCTTAATTATGAACATGATTAGGATAAATACATTTATACGTTTTCATTTTTAATTTCATTATGCGATTAATATTTGATCATTTTCCCGTTGGCGTTTACAACCTGTTGCATTCTCTGCGGCAATGATGAAAACAGATTGCTTATGAAATCGGGCCGCTCGCCAACCTCTTCCCATGCGGCCTGGATGATGGTGAATAGTTCGTCCTTATCATTGGGAATTATATTGTTCTGGGATACAATCCTTTTCATAATCGCCCAGACGTTTTCGATTGGAGATAAGTCGGGTGAATTTCTTGGCCAGTTCATTACATCTATTTCCGGATGATTCTCATTCAAATACGCCATGGTTGCACGTGACTTGTGTATACTCGAATTATCTTGTTGAAATATAAATTTACCGTCCGGAAAATGATTGTCTACGACATGAGGAAAAAAGGTATGTTCCAATACATCAATATATTTATCGGAATTAAGGTTCCCTTCTATTCGCGCTAAGGTGCCAATTCCATGTTTTGAAATATAACCCCACACTGGCACAGAAAACTGTCCGCTCTTCTGCATTGAATGAATGTTAGCCGCATCATATCGGGTCCCTTTCTCTCTCCACACTCTTACGTGATGGTCCGTAGATGAACAAAATGTTGAATCGTCGCGGATGACAACTTCATTCCATTCGTTCCTCCAGTGAAGGTGAGCGCGCGCAAATGCTAGGCGTTCTTGTTCGTGCTCTGGTTTAAGATATGGCTTCTCCGCGGCGATACGACTGTGTAGCCCAACGTCACGTAATCGGTTTCTAATCGTTGTTTCCGACGCTTCCAATTCCATGATGGATTTTACAGATCGAACAGTGGTGGTAGGATTATTCACAACAAAAGCAGCAATAACGTCGTCTTCTTCTGCAGTGGTAACGCGTGGAGTTCCCGGTCTTGGTTTGTCTGTCAATCGCCCATTTTCACCATAAGCGGCTAGCCATGACCTCACGGTTGGCTTTGAACAGCCCAGTTGCTGCGCAATAAAAGAACCAGCCTCATGTAACGCAACGAGCCTATTGCGTTCTTCCTGCAATAATCTTGGCATACTGACTGGTGAGAGAGTGAGACAAACTGATAGTCTTTATATAACAATTTAAGGTAAAAAATATATTCTAACACATATTTGTTCTATTTTATTCAGGCAACACATATAAAATAGAACAAATATGTGTTAGAATATATTTTTTACCTTCAATTGTTATATAAAGACTATCAGTTCGTCTCACTCATTCACCAGTCAGTATGCCAAGATTATCACAGGATGAACGCAATAGGCTCGTTGCGTTACATGAGGCTGGTCGGGGTGTTCCTTTTATTGCGCAGCAACTGGGCTGTTCAAAGCCAACCGTGAGGTCATGGCTAGCCGCTTATGGTGAAAATGGGCGATTGACAGACAAACCAAGACCGGGAACTCCACGCGTTACCACTGCAGAAGAAGACGACGTTATTGCTGCTCTTGTTGTGAATAATCCTACCACCACTGTTCGATCTGTAAAATCCATCATGGAATTGGAAGCGTCGGAAACAACGATTAGAAACCGATTACGTGACGTTGGGCTACACAGTCGTATCGCCGCGGAGAAGCCATATCTCAAACCAGAGCACGAACAAGAACGCCTAGCATTTGCGCGCGCTCACCTTCACTGGAGGAACGAATGGAATGAAGATGTCATCAGCGACGATTCAACATTTTGTTCATCTACGGACCATCACGTAAGAGTGTGGAGAGAGAAAGGGACCCGATATGATGCGGCTAACATTCATTCAATCCAGAAGAGCGGACGGTTTTCTGTGCCAGTGTGGGGTTATATTTCAAAACATGGAATTGGCACCTTAGCGCGAATAGAAGGGAACCTTAATTCCGATAAATATATTGATGTATTGGAACATACCTTTTTTCCTCATGTCGTAGACAATCATTTTCCGGACGGTAAATTTATATTTCAACAAGATAATTCGAGTATACACAAGTCACGTGCAACCATGGCGTATTTGAATGAGAATCATCCGGAAATAGATGTAATGAACTGGCCAAGAAATTCACCCGACTTATCTCCAATCGAAAACGTCTGGGCGATTATGAAAAGGATTGTATCCCAGAACAATATAATTCCCAATGATAAGGACGAACTATTCACCATCATCCAGGCCGCATGGGAAGAGGTTGGCGAGCGGCCCGATTACATAAGCAATCTGTTTTCATCAATGCCGCAGAGAATGCAACAGGTTGTAAACGCCAACGGGAAAATGATCAAATATTAATCGCATAATGAAATTAAAAATGAAAACGTATAAATGTATTTATCCTAACCATGTTCATAATTAAGAATAAATGTTGGATAGTAATTAGCAAAGTGTCTTTATTCTTTATTTAACTTGTTATGTTGGTTGGGTTTTTCTCAATAAATTATATACACACTCTGCATTAATTGCGTCCTTACTTAACCTTCAAGGATTTAATACTTCGTGCAGCTCAGCAGATTCCATTGATTGTCAAAAAGAACATAATTTGCCATGGGATACACTGCTAAGACTAGTGTAACTTTAGTATAATACTAATTTCGCATTGTAAATAAAGGGTTTCTTGAGAAAGGTTCGTCATCTTGATTATGGCGAATCCCAATTAGTTGAAGACAATGAACACAACCACTTTCTCAAATGTAGGCACCACTTTGTGACCCATGCTATACTTTGAATGTGGGTATTCTCCTTTTCAGTGAACCTTTATTTCCTCCATCAAGCGGTTTTCAATGGGTGACATATTGAGGAAATTGGTTGGCCATTGAATTTCTAGATGGTTCTCTCCGAAATGCGCCGTTTTCAACCAAACGTTCGTGCAGACTTATGTTGAATCTGACATCAAAAATCGCCCACTAATCTAGATAGAAATCTTTCTCCACCCCCTGGCATTTGCGAACCATAGTGGAACAGAATGTCGCACCCGTGGCCATATCTTCACCGGAGGAAGATTTTAAGTTTCATTCCACAATTGTTGATTATATCTTTGTGCAATATGGCTCAAGGCATTGATTCCGTGGGGGACGTGTATTCAGAAAATTGCAATTAACATCACTCTCCCTTTACTGGAATGTCATTCGGTAATTCGGACGAGCTATGCTCAACTGTTCACCTTCTCTTTAAAATCATCCCAATCATTCAAAACCCCCTATTTAGCAGTTGGAAATGGAAAGTGGAGAGTGCCAAAAAACGCTTAGTAAAAAATTTATTGAAACAACAATATAAGATACGTTTGTTATACCCATTGTATCAGATCAATAATTTGCGGCTTATGATTGAAACAAGACGTCGCGAGAGAGAAAGTTTTTAATTGCGGCGACTGTACTAAATTCAAAACATGCTGCACATTTTTAAAGTTTTTGTTCATTTATCGCGGCTTATAAAATACCTAAGCCTTTTCTATGAAGCTAAAATCTTCAACTTCAGCTTCTTGCGACTCGCGAGGGACGATCTGCTTTTCTTGTGAACAAAAATATAGCAGCTGATTCCGACGGCAGAGAGCGTATGCGAGCTATGGATCTGCGAGCGAGAAGACAGACTCGCTTCGGGGTTTCTTTAGTAACTGGGGCAACTAGAAAATTATGCAGCTAAAATGGTTACGTAGATAATAGTATGGACTGTGTTCAGATCTATGCTACATTGTACTAACAATAGTATTTGGACAAAGTTAATTTTGTCTGTTTTCCATCGAATAAAATGAAAATGTGGTGAATATTTTTTGATAATTCGAGGCAGAGTGTAATTCTGTAGCCAGTAAAGACAATTTTAACTCAATATTACGATAATTTTGGTTAATTTTTGCATTTCAAAATGTGTTTTGATCCTAACTTAGCAAGACCAAAATGGATATATATATACTAAGCCAAATCATCTCCACGGCACCGAGCTCAGTATCCTAAGCTTGGAGCAGGTATATCCTGCTGCCTCGAAATCGAGGCTTTAACGGTTTGGAGTGGACCGAAAGTTAATTACACACTAAAATTATGCCTACAGTTAAGATTAATGTAACAGTCAGATTTCATTACATGGCCTCTTTTTATTTCAGGGTTATTAGGGTCATACATATTTTTAACACATTTAAGAATGTTATGGAAAAGGTGGCAGCTTATTAATAGGAGAATATTATGGAAAAGGTGGCAGCAAATTAATAGGAGAATATTATGGGAAAGGTGGCAGCTAATTAATAGGAGAATATTTTAGAAAAGGTGGCAGCTAATTAATAGCAGAATATTTTGGAAAAGGTGGCAACGTATTATTGGAACCATGGTTTTGGAAAAGGTGGCAGCTAAATAATAGCAGAATATTTTGGAAAAGGTGGCAGCTAATTAATAGCAGAATATTTTGGAAAAGGTGGCAGCTAATTAATAGCAGAATATTTTGGAAAAGGTGGCAACGAATTATTGGAACCATTGTTTTGGAAAAGGTGGCAGTTAACTATTAGGAGAATATTTTGGAAAAGGTGGCAACTAATTAATAGGAGAATATTTTGGAAAAGGTGGCAAACTAATTAATAGGAGAATATTTTGGAAATGGTGGCAACTAATTAATAGGAGAATATTTTGGAAAAGGTGGCAACTAATTAATAGGAGAATATTTTGGAAAGGTGGCAGCTAACTATTAGGACAATAGATAAAATTATGGTGGAGGAATACAAAATTAGGGTTGTGGGTTAGGTGGTAGAGATAGACGAAACCAAAATTGGCAAAATGAAGTACCATCGAGGCCGTAAAGTTGACGGACAATGGATGGGATGATAGACTGGAAGCGAACGCCGTGGAGGGAGGTTCCGCATCGAATTTTGTCCGGATAATTGCCGCGATAGTACTACATTATTGACTATAACTTTATATTGAAAAGAAGTATTTGTCGAGGAGGTGTTCAAACCAAGGACTTGGACATGCCCCTATGCGAGTATTTGTGGCGCCTTGAAGCTTTACGATGTGGAGATGACGTGTTTTTTCACTTTCTTTAATGTGTTCAAAATGTGTATGACCCTAACAAGCCTGTAAAAGAGGCCATGTAATGAAATCTGACTATTCCATTAATCTTAAATGTAGGCATAATCTAAGTGTGTAATTAACTTTCGGTCCACTCCAGACCGTTCAAGCCTCGATTTCGAGGCAGCAGGATATACCTGCTCCAAGCTTAGGATACTGAGCTCGGTGCCGTGGAGATGATTTGGCTTAGTATATATATCCATTTTGGTCTAGCTAAGTTAGGAACAATTTCATTTTGAAATGCAATAATTAACCCAAATTGTGGTAATATTGAGTTAAAATTGTCTTTACTAGCTACAGAACTACACTTTGCCTCGAATTATCAAAAAATATTCCCCACATTTTCAATTTTATTGGAAGAAAAATAGACAAAATTAACTTTGTTAACGTTATGTCCAAATACTATTGTTAGTACAATGTTGCATAGATCTGAACACAGTCCATACTATTATCTACGTTAGTATATTGGCTTCATAATTTTCTAGTTGCCCCAGTTATTAAAGAACAGCCTAATGGTTTATTTTATAAAAGGTCAAATTGCTAAGGGTGGTTTTCATTAACATAAAATTAATCAGCCTTTTTGGAAAAAAAACCCGAAACTTCCCATTGAAATAACCTGGAATTTTTATAAAAAAAAGCCACATTCTGGACCGTATATTCCAAAACTTATAAATTCCTTAGGATTCAAAACGTTTTTAAATGAACATAAGATCTCTTTATTAGGACCTTTTCTACTTTTCATTCAGAAACTTTTATGTTAAGTATATTTAGTTTTAATTTTTCAAAAATACCTCGATTTACGATTTTTTCAATGATGCCCTGTTTTATTAGAAACTGACAGCACGTTCGAAACTCGCATTTTTTAGCGTTTAGTGGTTGAAAACAATTGGAGTAATTCTATTTAAAGTTTTATGGATGAAATACTCTGTAGAAAGTTAAGTAAGCTTGAATCCAAGCGCTGTCTGTTCGCGAGTCGATAACCTCGGTTGAAATCTAATTAATTTTCTTTAAGAATACAGCTCTGCACAAGTCTATGGCATTAAAGTAACTTAACTAAGGAGTAACATTGATTTCTTACTGTTTAAGACAAACAACGAAATTCTGATCATAGGAACACGAACTGTAACCTCAAAGCCACCACGCTATCGGCAAAGGTAAGACAACCTCTCAAGACACTGGGGAATTTCATACAAATGATAACATCCCCGATCAGAATTATCCTAAACTCAACAAGTTTGATTGATCATATTTATGTAAATCACCCGGAACGAATCACAGATGTCATAGTAAAGGCATGTGGAGCATCTGACCATGACCTAACATGGATCATAAGGAAGAAAATGAGTATAAAACTGCATAAGAAAATTACCTCGAAATTCGTTCAAGAACTCCATACAAAATTAAACAAGGCTAAGGAATCCATTGACAGCCCAGAAAGGGGCCTACAGATGTTAAAAAATGAAATAATTGACCGCCTGGACAAACATGCCGCGCTAAGAGAAAATATGTATCTACTAAAAGCGCCCCGTGGCTAACCTCAAATATAAAACATCAAATTCACATAACAGACAAATTCAAGACCAAGAAAAGAACAGTAAACCATGCTCATAAGGAAAAGTACCAAAATATGTACAGGAAACAGACAAACTTGGTCAACGCCTTATCCATAAAGAGAAGACAAGATACTTCAAAATTAATATTGGAATCGGCAGTAATGAAACGACCAATATTTGGAAAACCATTAAGCCATAACTCAAGCAAAAGAATACCAAACCTATAACGGAGATGGAATACAAGGCCAATAAAAACGAAGATCCAGAAACAGTAGCAAACATGCTTAACGAATGCTTTGTGAACATAGCAGCCTAGCAGGGGAACTGCTACACATGAAGAGTGTATCAAGATGATAGCTAAAGCGCAAAAAATTTTACTCACTTACAGCTGCCAGCCCAAAAGCTAATATTACATCTCTGCAACATAATTACCACCTAGAAGGGCTGAAATTAATGTACAGAATAAAAATTAGTTATTACCCTGACTTTATTCAAATATGGTTTAAAAAAAATAATAACGTAAAAACTCGTGGCACAACAAATAACTTCTATACGGAAAACTTCTCCAGATATAGAAATAAAAGCTTGAAGCATAAGGGTATAGAGCTCGGGAATAGACTCCCAATGGACCTCAAACAAAAACAATCTTATAAACTTGTTATAGATAAGATAAACAATTATTTGAACAATCTTACTAGTCTTGAGCAATAGCAGAAAAATTAGAGCTTTTCTCTTTTTAATTTTAAAATCTTAACTTAAAAGCAGGACACTTTTGTAAATAAGAAAATTCTTAAAGGTATATCCTAAATAAAAGCCTATTATTATTATTATTATTATTATCATTAAACTAGATTACCGATTAAAGGAAGTTAAGCTAGATTACCGATTAAAGGAAGTTAAGCTAGATTACCGATTGCAGAAAATTAAGCTAGATTACCGATTGCAGAAAATTAAGCTAGATTACCGATGGCGGGTAATTAAGCTAGATTGCCGATTCGTAATAATTTCCTGTTAGTGTTTAAATTTCACTAACCACTTCTGCTATGAGGATCCTTTTTCCGACGTTGTATTATTATTTTTCATATAAATGAATAGAAGTAAACTTCGTAAGTTGTCGTATCTAAAATTGTTTAAAAAAACCTTTATAAATAAAATTTATAATTTACACCATTTTGTGTTTAATTTTGAATTTTTAAATCCATTACGGCGACCTTTGAGCCAACGGTTTTTCATTTTTTTTTGCTTTTGGTGAAAATAATGCGATTAATCTAGAAATCGTATAACGAAGAAATAGCTTTGTGTTTATGATGTCTTCCTGTTTAATTGAAATTAGTAACAAATAACATTTCGTGTTCAAATTTTAATTACTACATCCGCTGTGGGGACACCATTCCCAACGTTTTTTTATTGTCTCTCATATGGATGAATAAAAGTTAACTTCGAAGGTTGTCGTGTTCGAAAAGAACCATTTACTTGAAATTTAAAATTTACCATTTTGTGTCTAATTTTGAATTTTTAAACCCTTTATGGGGACCTTTAAGCCAACGGTTTTTCATGATTTTTGATTTTAGTGAAAATAATGCGATTTATCTAGATATCGTATAACGAAGTAGAAATATCTTCTTGTTTTTGATGTCTTTCTGTGAAATTGAAATTTGTTACATAACACATTTTGTGTTTAAATTTGAATTACCACATCCGCTATGGGGACCCCATTCCCAACAATTTTTATTATCTTTCATATGGATGAATAAAAGTTAACTTCGAAGGTTGACGTGTATAAAATTATTTAAAAAAAACCTTTTACTTGAAATTTATAATTTTCACCATTTTGTGTCTAACTTTGCATTTTTAAATCCTTTACGGGGACCTTTGACGCAACGATTTTTCATGTTTTTTGCTTTTGGTGAAAATAATGCGATTTATCTAGATATCGTATAACGAAGTAGAAATATCTTCGTGGTTTTGATATCTTTCCGTTAAATTGAAATTTGTAATAAATCACATTTTGTGTTTAAATTTGAATTACTACATTCGCTATGGGGACCCTATTCCCAACGTTTTTTTATTAACTAAACTTTTAAATATATTAAAAATAAGGCATTGTATAGTACACTTCAAGTTACCCATTAAGTATTCAGCTATTGATTTCTTATTTCCGTTATGGACTTTAAGAACCTTTCAGTTTTGGTATATTCCGACGTAATGGAAATTAGTAATCTATAGGTGAATATATATATATATTATACTTTAGAGACGGTATGCTGTCTTATCTTAGAGGCCTACATAAATATTGACTACACCTTATACTTTTATTCATACTATTATTATCATTTGAAATTAAAAGTTCTTAAATTTTTAATAATACAGTAATACTGGCAACACAAGTGCCTTTTCATAGTCGTTTTATATAAGAGCTAGTTAAGATAGAAAGTATTCATGTGCTTATCTTCTCAAAATAAAGAAAACAGTGCGTTTGTGTTTAATTTTTCTGATCATTGTTAAAATACCGCTTTTATGGGGCCTTCACTCATACCGGAAGTAGTAGTGTGTGCTTTCTAGTTCTTGCGAGGACCGATAAGGGGGCGCTATTATCAGTCCGTGTGTTACACAAAATCGGCAATGTGTAATTTGCCGTCTTTGTGGGGACCACCTTAAAAACTAATTTTAAGCAATTAAAATCAAAAAATAATTAATTTGAGCATATGTTTTTTTTGGGTTTAATGGGGACCGGGGTGTGCGTCCCCATAAGTGACTACGGTCCCCACAGGATTGGTGTGTTTTCTCGTCGCGGTCCTCATAAGTATAGTAATGCAAACGCACCCACCCACACACACACCCCCCCACCCACCCACACACACACACACACAGACACGTCGAAATTAGAACCTCTCCGTGACATACGTCACTCGGAGAGGTAATTAGAACCTCTCCGTGACATACGTCACTCGGAGAGGTAAAAACTGCAAATTCAAAACCACTTCAAATCTTTGACACGAAATTTAAAATTGTTAAGCCTTTGCGTGGGTAATTTCAATCTCGGGTATAAAACCAAACCAAACCTAACCTATTCTAAGCCTATCGCACTGCGAATATTCTATTTAAATCTCTACACTTAACCCCGAAGTTGATATTTTCAAATCTCGCGCCAAAGCGGAAATGGGATCGGAATTCCTGCTGTCTGTCCAAAATGTTTGTTTAAGACTCTAGTCGACCTCGGGATGAAGCCAATTAACTAATATATTTATATATATATTTTGTTTAAATAAGCTACATATTCTAAGCTTTTATTTAAGTGGGTGTTGCTTATCTCCGAAACAAAACATACGAATAATAAGAAAACTTGGTAAGAACTGTTTGTAAATATAAGTTATAAGCTGAATATTAAGCCTCGGATCTCTCTGTTTACAGTATATGGTAGCTGATATGCAGCATTTCATCTATAAAATAAATTCAACTTACTATTTAAGACGGGGTGTATCTTTAAAACCATTCCGGAGGAGAATTAAAATGCTAAGACTGCTTTACACGTGGTGGTGGTTTGAAATATCTAGATACGTGAATAGACACGTTGCCGGCGATAAACAAGAACCGATAAGAAATCTGGAATCTTTTATCGATATGATATGTTTCCACGTGGTAGGAAAATTTCCAGATAGTAAACTAGAACCGAAACTAGAACTATTTATCGATAAGATAACTTTTCACGTGGCGGGGTAAACTAGAACTGTTTATCAATATATTTCCACATGGCGGGGGTAAACCAGAACCGATAACCGATATCACTCACGCTATTTCCAAAGTTATCGATGTCTTCATCGAAACTAGAAATCTTATCGGGCTTATCGATGACTTCATTGAGACTAGAAATCTTATCGGGCTTATCGATGTCTTCATTGAGACTAGAAATCTTATCGGTCATATCAAAGGTCTCCGGTTTATCATGTATAAAAACTCTTGCACGTGGTGATAAGATCATTTTACGGCTAACCAAGCTCTCTCCAGCAACCAAAGTACCACAGCAGCGGAATTCAGCAACTATAGTCCCGCAGGAAACTCTACGTTATAATGTAAGTACACTCTCTGGAGTTTTATCTATATCCATTATTCGAAATTAATTATATATAGAGCATGATTATAGTTATTAAAATCATTTAAAGAGATGGATTTAACTTTGCAACACCCATTTACTGGGCTCGTAGCTAGGGTCACTGGTTGTGGGAAGAGTGTTTTTGTAGCTAAATTAATTAAACATCGTGAAATATGTATTTTACCGTCACCCGAAAGGATAATTTGGTGTTACACGGAATATCAGGCAAATCTTTTTAATACTATATCCTCACATTCACCGATGGTAGAATTTCATGAGGGTTTTTTAGATGTTAGCATTTTAGATGCCGGTGTGAAAAATTTTGTTATATTAGACGACCTTTTATGTGAAATTGCCAATAATAAGGATGTGACGAACCTATTTATACGAGGTTCCTATCATAGAAATACCTCGGTTTTAATTCTAATGCAGAACCTATATTATCCCGGAAAGGAGATACGTACTTTAAACCTAAACGCTCATTACTTGGTTATATTCAAAACACCACGTGACCAGTCGGCCATTATCCATCTTGCGAAACAGATATACCCAACCAATAGCAAATACGTGGTAGACGCGTTTAAACAGGCCACCTCTGAAAGTTTCGGCTATCTTTTTGTAGACCTCAAAGCTAGTACCTCGGACGATCATCGACTACGTACTGGAATATTGCCTGGAGAACAAGCTGCAGTTTACGTTCCAAAATGACTGCCTTCATCGAGGTTAACTTCTTCCGAGTTAAAGGTGCCTGGATAATTAATACTTTGAGGAGACGAAGGATTACGAGGTGTGGATTTTCAAATCACCTTGCCCCTTTGCTGATCTATCGCGTAGCGATAAAAGGCAATGTTCCTGGCTAACTCGGAACATTTATGACTTACGTTTTGAGGAGGGTGACCACGACTTTAGCGAATTACCCAAAATTTTCGAGGAAATCCGTGAAAAGGCTAGCGTGTTCGTGACTAAGGGAGCTGAAAAAGCATCGGTGTTATCGAACCTCTTAAAAACTGAAGTTCTTAACGCGAAAGATCAAGGCTGCCCCCGACTGACGACTGTAGTGTGCTCTCATCCCAGAGCTTGCACCTACCACCGAAACATCAATAATTGCACCCTGGTCAAGGTGTTCTGTTTGGCGGCATGGCTCCGTCACAGAGAGTGCGAAAGCATTTAGACTATTTGAAATACCTTAATAGTTGCAATGCGTGCCAGAGGAACGCCGCCATTAAGCTTGCCAACAAGGAAGCGATAAAGGCCATTGCAGAATGTTGTATAAATGTTCTTCGGAATAACGTACCACTCTCAGTGAGTGAGAAGAAGAGCTTAAAGAAACATCGTAGATCTATACGGAGAGTGGGCGATAATATTCCTTGTTCTAAAAGAAAAAAGATACTGATACAAAACGGTGGATTTCTCCCTCTACTTCTGACCCCCTTCTATCCATCATAAGCTCTGTCGCTGGTGCTGCCATAAGCCGAGCCATAAAGTAGAAAATTGCGAAAAAATGCTATTAATTTCGCAAGACGCGTACCAAAGACTAAATAAGGCTCAAAACGATTTCAAAATCCATACCACGCTAGAGTTGGAGAAGGACGATAAACTAAAGACCATTATCGACGATCCAGAACTAAAAAATACCGAAAAGCTCAGTAGATATAATCACGTCTTATCAAGACAAATGCATAAAAAAGAAAAGAAAAGGAAGACCAAGAAGGTTAAACCCGGTAAAACGCGAAACTGGTCCGCCGAAATTGCATCATCGGTTCCAGCCTATACGGCGACTGTTTGTTTAAACCTGTACAAGTGGATGGAACTCGCATCCGATATAAAATGGACGGACGCCGGTGAATTAATTTATGAGAAGCGTAGAATAATCGGTTCTAATATAGTAGACTTATTAGAGTATACCGCTGTGAAATCGAGGAAAAAGACCCCCGTCTGTGGTTCTGACCAGTTTTACGAACTTTTATATAACTCGAATGTTCCCAGAACTTTAATTAAACTTAGAAAAAGTGATTTGGGTCCTCCCGAAAAGCTTGAAAAGAAGGAATTTGATGAATTTAAGTTAGCTTCCGAGTCAGTGGATGGTGAGGGTTTCGGAGATTGGATTTGTTTGTAGTATATTTGCCATACTGAATAAAATATGTTTCATTTATGATTTTTGTTTCATTTGATTAAAGTATTAAGACATGGAAGGTTGTGATAGCCAGGTGGCTGCTTTCAGCCTGTTAAATAGTTTACCCGAGTCATTTTTTAAATACCCTAAAGTCTTAAGCGTTATATTAATAATTTTTATAATAATAATTATAGAAGTTAGTGATTTTCTCTTCTGGCATTATCAAAATTCCCTGAATTGCACCTTTAATGGATAGCTTAAAAGAGATTTATTCTAATGTGTCCGACCCGGGTTCCTACGGTAGCGTGCAGGGTTTATATAGAGCGGCTAAAGAGCAGGGTTTAAATGTTTCGTTGAAAGAGGTTGAAAATTTCCTGAAAACTCAAGATACGTATACTCTACACAAGAGTGCTAGGAAAAATTTCCCAAGAAATAGAACAATTGTGTATGGAGTCGACGAACAGTGGCAGATTGATTTGGCGGATTTGAAAAGAGTAGCTCGTCATAATAAGGGTTTCCGGTACCTTCTCTGTTGCATAGACGTTTTCAGTAAGTACGCGTTTGTGGTAGCGACCAAGGACAAGAAAGGGCCAACCATTCTTTCTGCATTTAAGGTTGTTTTAGAGTCTGGTCGGTCACCTAAGAGGGTGCAAAGTGATCATGGAAATGAGTTTATTTGCAAGGAAATTCAGCGAGAATTAAAAAGAAGAGGGATAGAGTTCTTCGCCCCTGATTCCGAGCAAAAAGCTACCGTAGTCGAGAGGTTCAATAGGACTCTAAAGAGTCGTATGTATCTTTACTTTACGGAAAATAACACCTTAAAGTACATTGACGTGCTAAAAGATTTGGTGTGGGCCTTCAACAACAATTATCATCGGTCCATAAAATGCAAACCTATTGAAGCCACCACGGAAACCTCGAAACGCGTCTGGGAAAACCTCTACGGGGGAGTAAACTTTTCACCCCCTTTAAAGTATCCCTTTGATTTTGGCGATGTGGTTCGCATAAGCAAGCATAAGAATATCTTTGAGAAAGGATATTTACCCACATGGACGGAAGAACTCTTTAAAATAGCGGAGAGATTACCCCGAAGTCCGCCGGTATATGAGATCCATGACTTGAATTCTGACCCCATTACTGGAATTTTTTACAAGTAACAACTACAGAAAATTGGGAAAGACCTAAGTACCAGCGTGTTTAAAATAGAAAAGATCTTGCGGAAACGTCGCAGACCAGACGGGAAACTAGAGAGATTAGTTCGTTGGAAAGGTTATTCACCATCCTTCGATAGTTGGGTTCAGGAAACAGATATAGCATGAGTTTTTACGTTACTGTACCTTCTGATTCGTCGATGGGATATTTCCCCGATAATACGATTTAGGACATATCTTCCCGAACCGGTAAAATTACAAGGACCGTATGAGGTCGGCCAAGCAGAAATTTCATATCCACACACTTGGAATAACATGAACGTTACGTGCACGTCCACGCACGTATCTGTGCTATTCTAGAATGGTGGAATTACCCGCAGGGTATTATGGAAATATAGAGGATCTCCTAGAGCAACTTAATTACGACGAGGATGACGTTTCGGATATGACTATTCTTAAAAATCACGTCGGCGATGATGACGATATCATAGAGTCCGAAAGCCCTTCGAATGCCAAGTATAGTTTCAGTTACATTCGACGTATACGCCGTGTGGAAATTTCCGTGGTGGATAATTACATGTTAACTATACCGGGACAACTCGCCGTTATGCTGGGATTTTCAAAAGACCCATCGAAAACCTCAACCTTTGTTCACTCTAGAACAGCTGCGTACCCCGTGGATTTGGACGCGGGTCTCCATTCTCTCTTTGTTTATTCGGACATTGTCGAAAGTAAACCGGTTGGAGATGTGCACGTACCTTTACTCAAAATCGTGAGCATACAGGGTAATGATGGTGAGACGGTAGATAAAGACTTTCCCAGACCGCACTACCTCCCCGTTGCTAGTAACACTTTCCAGTCGATTGAGGTTAACATTATGAGCGAGCTCGGTATTCCCGTGCATTTCGAGCGAGGTAGAATTCACGTGACCTTACACTTTAGGCCTCGTAGAATGTGGACGCCATATAAATAAGAAAGTGACGGTGATTCACGTATCATTTGCATTTAGAGCGTTAAAGTAAACGCGTCACTAGCAGGAAAATGTCCCAATCGGATTACGATCACCATTTTCTGAACCAGATTGGACATGGATCGAGAGTTGATTTCTATAAGCACTTTCATTCCCAGCTAGTTGGTTCTTTGGCTGTGTACAGGGGTGTTCCGTCGCAACACGTCGGTTACGGCTTAGAGAACTTCATAGCCTCTGCTTTTCGTCGAGCCATGCCACTAATTAAAAAGTGGGCTATATTCCTTGGGAGAAAGTTTTTAAATACGGGTGCAAAGGTCGCAAAAGACGTGGCTAGCGGTATTCCTATAAGATCATCCGTAAAGACCCACGGTAAAGTCGCTGCGAAAGACGTGGCTCTCAGCGCGGCGGAAGAAATTCGAAAAATGACGGGAAGTGGTAATAAATGGAAACGCAAAACCAAACCCCTAGTCAGTTCAGGGACCCTATTCTGTAAGCGTTTTTGCCCGTAAAGTTTTCGTGAACCGTAAAGATTACGGTCGGCAAAAACCGTTTGGTGAAAAAGTCTATTATGTAACTTTTTGGACGAAAACTTAACGGTAACGGTAAACGTTAACTTTTCGTGAGCTCGAAGGCATCCGTTAGGGATTTTACGGTTTAAAAAAGCATTGTTAAGCCTATTTCAAAAACACTATTATAGTGGTATAAACTTAATTGTTCACATATGTGTTTGTTTTTGGCAATAATTTCAATTACGTTTCGAGAGTGATATTTAAATGGGCCTACCGATTAATACAAATGGAAATTATTCGCGTTGTTGTGCAAGAAAGAAGGCAATGCTTTGCGTGTCAACGCGTTTTTCGTGATAAATAAAAGTTAATTTAATTAAGTTGACAATTTATAAATAATTAAATAGTGAATAAATACCAAGCCAACAATCTGTCAATAGTTCAACTTAAGCCTAACGAAAACGGTATGATGAAATTTCAACGGGAATTTAAAAATTAACAGGAAAAATATTTTTACATAACGGAAAAGTTATAGAATAGCATTTTTCTCGAATTTTCATTTGGCCGTTATGCCAAAAACGGAAAACTGTAAACTTAACGGGAACCGTAATGTTTACGGGAAGGATCGAGAAAATTACAGAATAGGGTCCCAGACGTGAGAAGGAAGAGGAAAGCATCATCTTTTAAACGGCCTGATATTTTTTCTAAAATATAATGGCGCACATTCACCCCGATTCGTATGGATCCGTCAGTTCGGAAGTTGAACTTTTCAACGTACCTCTAACCAATACCAGTATTTTGAGTGGGGAATGGGTCGAATACAGCCCAATCTCTAACATTAACGAAAATTCCACCATCACGATCTCCGTGGCCGGCAGTACCGACGCTTACTTGGACATGTCTAAGACCTTAACGCATTTTCAAGTTAGGATCGTCAATCCCGCCGATGGAACTACATTACCGGCGGCAACGGAAAATGTGGGACCCGTCAATCTGTTTCACCATAGTCTATTCAGCGAAGTACACCTTTCGACGCAAGAGAGATCCGTGACACCGTCACCGCAAAACCACCCTTACAAGGCCATGTTTCAAACGGCTGTAACATTTGGAGGACCGGCCAAAACTAGTTTTCTTACCAGTTCTTTGTTTTACAAAGACACGGCCGGTAAATTTGACGTCTTTGCCGAGAACGAGGATTTTAAGGCGAGGGCGGCTTTCGCTAAAAGTGGCACGATCGATATGATCGGAACTGTACACTTGGATTTGTGTCAACAATAACGTTACATTCCAAATATGACGGTTCTTAAATTCAAGTTTGTTAAAAGTCCAAACTAATTTTGCATACACGCGGAAGACGCGGTTTAATGGAATGTTGTTTACGAGTTGGCATCTCTCTGTGTACGCAAAGTGAAATTACCCTCGGAAGTGCTTATAGCCCACGCCAAATGTCTCGAAGTGGCAACTATGAAATACCCCATTATCTGTACGGGGTGTAACTCCTTTTCTATCAATAGCGGTACAAAAATATGTGTTAGAGATAATTTATTCATGGGACAACTACCTAAAAGGGTACTTTTCGCTCTGGTAGACCAGAATGCTTATTTGCGTAAATACAAAAAGCCCCCCTTTAATTTTAAACATTTTGATTTAAATCATATTGCCTTGTATCTGGACGGAGCTAGCGTCCCGCATAAACCCCTAACCCCGAACTTTCCTCGAGGTCAATATATAAGGTCTTATACGAATCTCTTTACCCAAACCTCTCAATGGTTATTGGACGAGGGTAGCTATACTTCGCGGGATGAATACCCTAACGGAAATTAAGGCCGGGAAACTCGCCAGCTTGATGGCACGCTCGGGAGTGTTGACCAGAGTGAAATCAATTCTACTCCGGAGGTTCTCCATGGTTTTACCTATGGAGAAACGAAATAAAAATACATATTAATTAGTATGGTTATTATAGGATAGGTTAGGTTCGGTCCGGTTGTTACAGACTGTTAAAAAAGTCTTTGCGGGTTGCGTTTTTTACTATATTTCAAAAACTATTCAAGCTAGCGCTCTGAAATAAAGTGCGTTATAAAGGTTTTGCATTCTTCTTTCATATTTTACCCGTTTCACAGTTATCCTTTGCATACTTATACCGGAAACCGGAAACGTCAAAATTATCAACTTTGATTCAACTTGTTGTATTCTCGAGGATATAAATGCGATTTTCGGAATCCTTGGGGTCGATTCATATTTGAAAAGTGTTCACCAAATTCAAATCGGATGAATAGGTCACGAGTAATCAGCCTTTATTCAAAATCTGGCAAACTTGGTTAGATTGGCGATAATGCATAATCGAGTATCGAATCTTTGTCGTAATAATGCTTGTTAGATGTTATGACACTTTATGCATATATATATGATTGGTCCTTTGGCGCAATACTTTGAAACAAATCAGACGTTCATTAAAGGGATGGTGAAGTGGAAAATAAAGTAATTTTTTTATTAATTCTTCTATAAGACCAATCTGCATCGTGAAACATCCAGGAAATAACACCGAACGATTTTTAAACGACAATTAGTTTGAAATTTCATGGATAATTTTAAATAGGGATCTCCGACCAATCGCGTAGCGCCCCGCCTTCTTATCAACAATTTTCTCTTGGCACGCTCCGTGTTGAATAAATTTATCGCGAGACTTGAAAAAATTTGCACGATGTGATAATTGTGGCGCGAGAATGGAGTGTGCCACGAAAATTTTGTTAACGCAAAGGCACAGCGTTACGGGATTGGTCGGAGTTCCTTTTTTGAAATTATTCTTAAAATCTTAACCTAATTTGAATATTAAAATCAATGGGAGGTATTTCCTGAATTTTTCATTATGCATACTGGTAGAAGAATCAATAAAAAAATCACTTTATTTTCCACTTCCCACTCCCTTTAAGAGAAAACTGGCGTCTTTTGAAGAGGAGAAGCGGTTTGAAAATTTTGTTATTTGGGCCATGATATCATAATATTTAGAACTCATATTAATTACGTCTAGGTCTTCAGCCCGATTCATTGCAGCCTAGAGAAAATCTCATTCGTGATGGCGTATGCGCTTCACGAGATCCCTTCAAATAGACATATTCGACTATTCCAAATAAGAAACAACTTCAGAGGAGAGGGCTTCTATGCTAGGAATGTTCGCAACGCGATTGAGCTTCGCTAAACGGAGCCTGAGGTTGGCTATAGCCTCCCGCGTTTAGCGCAAATGTGAGGCCAGGGATAGATTTAATTTTAGAAGTGGGAATAGAGAATAGAGTAATCTAGGAACGCGTCAAATTCCCGGAACCCCTTCCACGGAAAGGAGGGGTATGAAAGAAGAGGCGTGTCAAAGCGACAAAGGTAAAAAGGAATAACGTATTTTATGCCGATCCCGTCAGTAACGTCATAAAAACCTAGTTTAAGTGAGCTAATCTGAAATTTTAAACTTTTTATTACGGATTGGAGGGAGGGGCTCTATACTGGGCTATGAGTCGGACTGAATTAAACGCTAACCGTTCTCGAATCCTGCTTCTAAAATTAAATCTATCTCTATTGAGGCTTAACAATAAAGCAGACCACAACCAAAGCATGGGCAAAGGCGAATTTCACAACTGACGTTCAAAGCTACCGACGGTAAAACCTAAAAATTAAATGAAAAAAAATTAATGCCGGTAAGAATGATCACAACTGAAAATAACAGCTAACAGCTTAAAACGAACCCGAACGGTAAACACTTGAAGTTGGCCTCTCTGCGCTGCTGGTCTGCTACTCCTTTCGTTTATTTTCTATGGCAAAAATACTAACTTTGGGAGGTATTGGGATATTAGGCCATTTTGTGTTTTAAGACTTTTATTGTGTAGGAAAGATAACTAACCTTTTTAAAGAAATTTTGGATAACTATTAATATCATTATTGATAACTAGTTATAGTAAATATTTATAAAATTTGGACGAACATTTTAAAATAACAAGACTTCCTTCGAGTTTCAAATTGAAGAATGCTCGTGTGCTTTATTGAACTATTTTATACAAACAAGACGGTCACTTTCAGCTTGAATTGTTGCTTGATATTTTATTGGACATCCCCTAGCCCTTGAAGGGAGGATGAAGAGGACAATAAAGTGATTTTTTTTATCGATTCTTCTTCTAATTATATGACCATTTTGCATAGTGAAACATCCAGGAAATACCGTCTGCGTTCTTGAACTATCTATTACAAACAAGACTGTCACTTTCAGTTTCAATTGTAGCTTAATATTTTACTTAACCTCCCGTAGCCCTTAAACACATTTTTAATCTTTTATTAAATGACAGACATAAACGCTAAATCGCGTTCAAGTCGGACCAATCCAAAGCGTTAATTCCCTCGTTCTCGAAAAATCTTGCAACGAGTCGGGACGTATGGGTTGGACAATTGTCCTGCTGAGCCTGAAACCATACACTAAAGCAATGTTTTAAGTTAGTCAAGAATAACTATCAGGTTATTAATATTAATACCGGTCACGACGTGGGCTGGTTACTCATACGGAGAAAAAAATACCAGCGATCAGGGCGCATCTCTATTTTTAATATTACAATGCTTTACCTCCTAATTTCATTAGAGTTTATGTCTGTCTTTTAGAATACGATTAAGAATGTGTTTAATGGGAGGGTGAAAAGAAAAATCAAATAATTTTTTATCGATTCTTCTACTAATTATAACACCATTCTGCATAGTGAAACATCCAGAAAATATCTCCGAATGGTTTTGAAACTCCAATTAGGTTCAGATTTTACGGAAAATTTGAAATAATGACCTCCGACTCATCGCGTAACGCCCTGCCTTCCTATTGACAAAATTCTCGTGGCACGCTCCTTGCCGAATGAAATTTATCACGAGATTTAATAAAAGTTGCTTGCGATGTAACTATCGTGGCGCGAGATATAGAGCGTGCAACGGAAATTTTGTTAACAGGAAGGCAGGGCGTTAAGCTATTAGTCAGTGGTGCTTACTTCAAATTATCTTTAAAATCTGAACCTAATTTGAATTTTAAAATCATTCGGAGACTGTATTTCCTGGATGTTTCACTGTGCATATAATGGTCTCATAATAAGAAAAATCGATCAAAAAATCACTTTATTTTTCCTCTTCATCCTTCCTTTAACGACTAGGGGATGTCCAATAAAAGCAACAATTGAAACTGAAAGTGACTGTCTTTTTTGTAAAAAATAGTTCAATAAAGCACAGGAACATTCTTCAATTTGAAACTCAAAGGAAGTCTTGTTATTTAAATATTTTCGTCCAAATTTTATAAAAATATTTCAACTTTTAACTAAATATTAAAATTTATCCAAAGTTTCTTTAAACAGGGTCGTTTTTTCTTTCCTACACAATAAGTCTTAAAAAGTTAAAACACAAATGGCCTAATATCCCAACACATCCCAAAGTTAGTATTTTTGCCATAGAAAATAAACGAAAGGAGTAGCAGACCAGCAGCGCAGAGAGGCCAACTTCAAGTGTTTACCGTTCGGGTTCGTTTTAGCTGTTAGCTGTTATTTTCAGTTGTGATCATTCTTACCGGCATTCATTTTTTTTTTCGTTTAATTTTTAGGTTTTTCCATCGGTAACTTTGAACGTCAGTTGTGAAATTCGCCTTTGCCCATGCTTTGGTTGTGGTCGGCTTTATTATTAAGCCTCAATAGAGATAGATTTAATTTTAGAAGCAGGATTCGAGAACGGTTAGCGTTTAATTCAGTCCGACTCATAGCCCAGTATAGAGCCCCTCCCTCCAAACCGTAATAAAAAGTTTAAAATGTCAGATTAGCTCACTTAAACTAGGTTTTTTTGACGTTACTGACGGGATCGGCAAAAAAATACGTTATTCCTTTTTACCTTTGTCGCTTTGACACGCCTCTTCTTTCATACCCCTCCTTTCCGTGGAAGGGGGTCCGGGAATTTGACGCGTTCCTAGATTACTCTATTCTCTATTTCCACTTCTAAAATTAAATCTATCCCTGGCCTCACATTTGCGTTAAACGCGAAAGGCTATAGCCAACCTCAGGCTCCGTTTAGCGAAGCTCAATCGCGTAGCGAACATTCCTAGCATAGAAGCCCTCTCCTCTGAAGTTGTTTCTTATTTGGAATAGTCGAATATGTCTATTTGAAGTGATCTCGTGAAGCGCATACGCCATCACGAATGAGATTTTCTCTAGGCTGCAATGAATCTTGCTGAAGACCTAGACGTAATTAATATGAGTTCTAAATATTATGATATCATGGCCCTAATAACAAAATTTTCAAACCGCTTCTCCTCTTCAAAAGACGCGAGTTTTCTCTTAAAGGGAGTGGGAAGTGGAAAATAAAGTGATTTTTTATTGATTCATCTACCAGTATGCATAATGAAAAATTCAGGAAATACCTCCCATTGATTTTAATATTCAAATTAGGTTAAGATTTTAAGAATAATTTCAAAAAAGGAACTCCGACCAATCCCGTAACGCCGTGCCTTTGCGTTAACAAAATTTTCGTGGCACACTCCATGTCTCGCGCCACAATTATCACATCGTGCAAATTTTTTCAAGTCTCGCGATAAATTTATTCAACACGGAGCGTGCCAAGAGAAAATTGTTGATAAAAAGGCGGGGCGCTACGCGATTGGTCGGAGATCCCTATTTAAAATTATCCATGAAATTTCAAACTAATTGTCGTTTAAAAATCGTTCGGTGTTATTTCCTGGATGTTTCACGATGCTGATTGGTCTTATAGAAGAATTAATGAAAAATTACTTTATTTTCCACTTCACCATCCCTTTAATGAACGTCTGATTTGTTTCAAAGTATTGCGCCAAAAGACCAATAATCTATATATGCATAAAGTGTCATAACATCTAACAAGCATTATTAGTTCAGCTAGCTAATTGGACCAAGTCATCTTGCGACTTATTGCCACTTATCTAACGCCTTCGATACTCGATTATGAATTATCGCCAATCTAACCAAGTTTGCCAGATTTTGAATAAAGGCTGATTACTCGTGACCTATTCATCCGAATTGAATTTGGTGAACACTTTTCAAATATGAATCGACCCCAAGGATTCCGAAAATAGCATTTATATCCTCGAGAATCCAATATTTTCAAAGTTGATAATTTTGACATTTCCGGTTTCCGGTATAAGTATGCAAAGGACAACTTTGGAACGGGTAAAATATGAAAGAGAAATGCAAAACTTTTATAACGCACTTTATTCCAGAGCGCTAGCTTGAATAGTTTTTGAAATATTGTAAAATATGTGCGAAAAACGCAACGCGCAAAGACTTTTTTAACAGTCTGTACGTCCGAATACATTTCCAACGTTCAGTGGCAAAACCTGCATTAAGGGCCTTTAGGCGCCGAAACAGCACCGCCGGCTCTTTGGTGATCTGGTCCTTGGTGCGAAACATTACCTTAAACGGCTTAGGGAGTTCGCTAGCTCTCATTACTGAGAGCACCGCATCCCCCACTACCGAGTAGGCTAAGTTGTCCTTCATCCATTGCCCAGTGAACGAATCCTCACAGGAGTATACTAGGGCCCCGGTCGTCAGGCTAAAGTTCGCAAGGCGCGGTAGAGGGCTCCCCGAAGGTATCCCATCCAACGCCCCTAGAATCGCCTTCTGAATTGGGCCCACGTCTTCCTCTTTGATGACCGCCGTCGGATAGCCTTTTTTGACCATGGCCATCTTTTCTGAGCTGGCGGCGTCACTATAGGACTTAGACTTTTTCGACGCCGCCTGCGAGATACTGGGTGAGAAAGTCCAATCCTCCGCTCTGGGCCTCTTCATTGGGTTGTCACGAGCCGCCGCACCCCCAGCGGGGGTGGAGACCGTTTCAGACCCCGATTTGACCTTTTGCCGAGCAATCTGTAGTTTTAGACGACCACGACGCACGGTACGTTTCGAGGGCTTGCCAGACACACGCACCGATGAATCGGCACGAGTATCGCTGGATACAAGCCCTTGTAAAGTGGTATCAGTGAGGGTTCTGCCCTGAGCTGACCCCTGCACCGTAGGTTTGTTTGATTTAGTTTTAGGTAAGTGTTTAGAATCCATAAGAATCCCACGAGTAAGGGGGTAAGTAGGAGGTCACCACCCGGTAGTCCCCCACCCGGGTGGAAGGCTAGATACAACGGGGTGTCGCCTGGTGACCCGAGGGGATCGTTAGCGATACCGTAGTTTTACTTCCCCAGTACCACGCAGCCCTCGGCACGATGCCTCAACACCTTGGCTTGGGAAGGACGCGTATCCGCTTAGCCCACACAACGTAGTGGTTACCAACTCTCACCACCGAGGAGGCGTGATACAACGCATTGATGAGGATCCAAGCTAGCGTGTGTAAAGTTAAGAACGCGAGTGGGAAGCCAAAGCAAGGGGAGGGGGAAAGAGAAAACACCCCATCTAGCTTGCGTCCCCAACTTCGAGAGCCAATCACGATTGTAAAAACATGTATCTACTAGGGCTGGAACCTGGGACCTTCCACGTATTAGGCGGACGTAATAACCACTAAACCAAAGATACGTAGTAAGACTGAGTTTTTCAAGAGATAATTATTAAGTCCAATCACGATGGTCAAAACATGTTTCTGCCAGGGCTCGAACCTGTGATCTTCCGCTTGTAAAGTGGACGTGATAACCACTTCACCATGGATACTTAGTCATACTAGTTTTCCAAAGAGATCTAGCTTATTTTTATGCCCAATCACGATGGTAAAAACATGTATCTATCAGGGCTCGAACCTGGGACCTCCCGCGTATTAGGCGGACGTGATAACCACTACACAAAGATTGGATTGGGATACCATACTCTAATTTTTCATACTACTCAGGAAGGTATAACTCGCCGATTCCCTTGGCCAAGCTTACCCCATTGCCAATAAATATACTGCCTATAAGCAGCATGCCTGTATTTTCTATTAACATCCCCGTCCTCCTTGAGAAGGTGCATTAAATTTTGTCCCATTTCCATTTGGATATCCAATACTCCTCTATTCAAAATTAATTTTTCCAAATCTGGAATATCTGTCATGCAACCAGTGTTTCTTCTGCTCGAGTGTTTCTTCTGGGGTTGGCATCTCTTGGCAATTGCCATACTTACACCTCATCTGCGCTTAATTTTTCCCATGGTTCTTCAAGGTCCCCTGAAGTTTCCAAATATTTCATTATCCTAATGTTAGGGTTATCGTCTTGGATTTTTATCAATTAATATTCGGAGCTGCGCTGCTGTGAGGTTTTTCAGATCTACACGATTGTGAGTCTCACTCTGCTGAATTATATGAATTACGTTTACGATCGATACATTATGGAATAAAATCTTGTACAAACATTGAATATTCTCTTCTAAATACCCCAGAACAAGTTAATTATAGGAAATCATTGATATGAGTTACCACGCTCAAAAATCTAAAGTCCCGCAGATTTTCTTACAGCCTTATTATCGTACGGAACGGACAGGCCATTTATAGCCTAAATTTTGTAGCTTTACCACCACCAAACTAGTTGTTACCTTTCTCCAGAATGAAATAAAACAAAACAAGATGGTCTAGCCCACAATTAAGCCACATCTTTTACGTACTCTCTCTATCCCTACTACAATAAATATATTTCTAGTGAAATATCCCCTAATATACCGGTCAGAGGGAATCATTTTTCAATGGCTGCTTGGCAAAGAGAATCAAATATCGCCAACGCCCGTTACTAAACTACTAATACTACCACTACTACTCAGGTAAAACTATTAGTCCCATCGATACCTTGAAGCTAAGAAGAAACTAAACAATTTCCAAAGCGCGCTTCTAGAATTCTCGCCCGCTCGGACTTTCTTTTAAAATTCTTCTCGATTTGAGGAGAAATACACGTAGATTCTAATAATAAACACCATTCAATATATAACGTCGGTATTTACTTGCTTTTGCTTCTTAAAAATCCCCCTCCATTTCTTTGAATTTTAAATCGGGGAGAGGGATGATTGATGGCGTGAAACCCTTATTGTCCACGGGTGACCGAAATTTTAAAGGGAGTATTAAAACTTCCATTTAAATTAAGGCACTACTAAAATCCTCTCTCTCTAGTGTTAAATATATCGAGGAAACGTAAACCACAATTCACAAAGCTTAACCTTACCTGTACAATTAAATGCAATGCTTAAACATGCTATTATAATCCCCATCCTTTTAAAATACACGAACGAAAAATATTACCTCACCACAATTCTCTCACGTTCACTCTCCCTCCCTTCAATGAAGAACGAAAAATTTTATACTGCTAAAAGCATAAAATAACCATTTCCTCGGTTAGCTCTGACATAACCATTTCTTTGGGTAACTGTGACCACATTCCAAATCGCGAAAAACTACTACAACTACCACGACCACGACCATTACCACTCCCACAGGCTCGCGGGACAAACTAATAGCCTCATCATATATATACGATGTGGCTAAAAAACTGAATACCTCATTAGCTACAATGGAAGGCGTTGGGTCGTTAGGAATTAAAGAGGCTTCTTGTACATTGTTGGATTGGGGTGCTTCATTATCATATTGTTTGGGCCTACTGGTAGCAGCATGAAGGATTATTTTCGAGTTCTTTATCTTAGGACGACCGATTCTAATTCTTTTCCTTAGGGGCTCATTACCCATACCACTACCACCTGCGCACACATCGATTTCGCCATTACAGCACTCCAAATTCTCCCCACTAGTACATTAACTTGAGCATTTTAAGTTTTCCGTTCGGCATTGGCAAACGTTTCTATTTTTATTGCTTAAGCAATTGGTTCCACAAGAACAAGGCATTTTGATCAACAGTACAAAGTACTCACTAACTCAATTAACCCTAAGCTACGCCAAGGATTAAAATGTTGGAAATAAAAAAAACACGAGACAGACTCAAATCTGGAGAAGCTATAATTTATTTAAGCAATAGATGGCGATCATAGCAGCAAACTCACGGCTTCAAAAATTGTGTCCCATTTCCAAAAAAAGTAGTTACCTTAAAAAAAGGGAAATACTTTCTATTCACTCCCCTCGTAACTAGAAGAGGGCTCGGAAATCTGCGGGAGGGAAATGCAAACCCTCCGATGGCTCCCTTTAAGAGTCAACCGCTGCTATTTGCACCGGACTGTCTCGATGAATATTTATTTAATCTCAGGAGCAAGGTTTTCTTCAGTGGAATATTTTAGTCGCCGGATTAACCTGCCAAAGGAATCTCCTCCTACCTTTCCTAAGCTCGCTCACTGGTCAGTCCAAATCAAGCTTAAGACTTTTCATTGTTGATGGTGGTTAAAGGCAGATTTAACTTAAGGGTTGTGATTGGATCTTGATATTAGGAAAGGGTTGTGATTGGATCTTGATATTAGGAAAGGGTTGTGATTGGATCTTGATATTAGGAAAGGGTTGTGATTGGATCTTGATATTAGGAAGAAAATATTATCTGGATCAGTTCAGTTATTGCACTGTGGGTGCAAGGTCAGTGCAATAACTTTTACATTAAATTTTTAAGTGCTTTACGCCATCAAGTTTATAAACCTAAACTTAACCATATGTGTCTCCTACTGGCTTTGAGAATTTGTGTACTGTGCTTTATCATATTGGAAAAGTTATTTATTACGATAATGAAATGTAAATTTCTGTGTTGTGTTTTGGTAGGTCAAATGTAATTATATGCTATAATAAATTATTAAATTCAAAACTATCATGTATCAGCCCATATTAATGTTATTGGTCAGAGCTCCGTAATTGGGCCTGGTGAGCGCGTTTGACATGAAGAAAATGAAACTGATACTATCATCCCATTAAATATTAGTTCGGTCCACTGCCAACATTCTATGTAACGAATTTTTGACCTCTACAGTAGGAATTTCATGGATATTAATATTTTCTTTCGTCACTAACGTGTTCATTTTCCTAAGTGGAGATAACTAATTCATGGAGAACGTAGTTTTATAACTTCATCGAAAGCCAAACACGACCTAGCAGAAGAATATATACAAATAGTTGCCAAATGTCCAACCTCAAGGGAACTGTTGGAGAAATAATAGTAAAACCCAAGAATATGTTGACTCCCCATTTTCTATCCATTCAAATGTTGTTTTATTGTCTCAACTCATTTGTGCTTGGCATTTTCCCTTGAATACATTGAGCTGCACGAAAATTTAATGACTGATCCTTTGATCACAAAGTAGGCAATGTAAGATGGAAATATCACCATTGAATCATCAATAGGCTTACTAGTCTTTAGGTCGGGACAATTTTCTAATCGAATCTTCGTTAAAGTTGCTGAGGTCATAACCTATTTTACTAGGATTAGTTGTGACTAGACGTGAAAGGTCAAAAGAAACACGTTGAAGGGTTAGTAGCCAGTAAAAAAAAAAACTCATTACAGTTAAATTGATACACTTTTTGAATAGTTCGTACAAATTATAGTTTTAAAACCAAATATTTAAATCATTAAATCTTGCAATCGTCACACCTTAAAATGTACATGAAATTTACATATCGGGAATCTTCATTTAAAACTGCAGCACAGATATCAATATAAAAGCCTTTTTATTACTCAGTATTTTAGGTTGAATACATATATTTAATGAGTCATATTTGAAATGAATATTAATACATTTTAAAATGATCATTTATACAAAGCAATACTTAAGAACATAAAAATCTCTGTTCATGCCCCCTGAATGCCAGTCCTTCTTCACCCTAATACCATAAAACAGACGCATACATTTGTCTACGACAGTTTAATTGCCCTATATACCTTAAGTATACATTACGTAGTT